>OX411307.1:70985851-71308351 GCA_948150685.1 Rhaphigaster nebulosa | reverse complement strand
TTCTTGAATGCCAATTCTTCAATCATGTAAATGTGAATTCGGGTTAATCAAAAGTATAAATCCGAGGGATGGGTGTATTGAAGTTTTGGAGTTTTAGGGTTATAAGACTATTAATTAAAAATTAAATTTTTCAACTATGGAATCAGCGATAGATTCCCTCTTTGAAGAACTTAATTTTCAATTCTTTAAATTTGTTAAGTTTATAATAGATCGTTACACTGCTGTATATTTTTTCAAGCCTTTAAAAGCTTTTACTCCAATTCTCATTAAATTTCATTTTCAAGCCTCACAGTTTGAATTGGATATGCAATTGGGAAGGCTTTTGATGAGTTAAATAAATGTTGCTGATTCAAATTCCCTGTTAAGTTTATGCTTTTCAAAAGTAAATATTTTGTAAATTATTTGCACTGAATGTTGGAGTTGTAATTATTGAATGTCTTGATCTCAAAACTTTAATTACAGTTATTTTCTTTTTTTCTACCATCAATTTATATGAGTAAAATATTTATATTAGATGAAAATTATTGATTCTAGTTATAAAAAATACTTAGTTCAAATGAGGATAACATTTTACTAGGTTGTTACCAAAGTCTTTATGCATTAATTCATTGCTGACAGTAGAGTCTCCATTTGAATCCTTATTCAACACTGATGTAAACAATGCATATATCATTGTTTACTTTGATTAATCTTTTATTTAATTATGTATACCAACTGTCTCTACCTTTCATTCCATTTTATAAATTTCACTGATAATGCTGGAAGAAAAAATTGCCATTCGTGGTCTTCTGAGTCACTACTGGAAAAAAGGATTAAGTGCGAGGATTAGCTGCTGAGGAAATTTGTATGGTGGAAGGTGAAAATGTGGTGCATCGTGATACAGTATCGTTTTGGTTCAGGCGGTTCAATTCTGGGAACAACAGCCTTCAAGGTAATGCTTCGTGTTTGGTGGAATTATGAGGATGTTTTGCACTCTGATCTGATTCCAGATGGCGGGGCTACTGACGTTTAGCTTAGCTGTAAACAACTCGAAAGAGCATATAGAGTTTTAAAAGAGGAGTCCCCTGCTTTGGTCAATCATATTAAAGTGATGTTTCAGCAAGACAATGCTCCTGCCCATCCTTCACTCATAATCAAAGAAAGTTTCTCAGAAATGGAGGTTGTTAGCATCTTACCCCACTCTCCTTACAGCCCTGACATTGCAATGTTTGGCTATGGTCTTTTATGGTCAATGGCACATTTTTTGAAAGGCTTGGAGGAGTTTTTTTTTTCAGAATGTGAGGAGTTTTCCACCTTGAAAATAAAGTACAACCAAATTCATCTTCTGATAGAAAGATGGGCTAAAGTAATTGGCAATGATGGCCTATATTTTGAAGAATAATTTTAATGCGTAGATTTTATACCAAAATTTAAATAAAACTTATTCTATGCACAAAGACTTTTGTAACAACCTAGTAAAACTGCTTCAGGTAATATATTGCTTTTAATATTTTGAAAATATAAAATTAATATAAGATATTATTTTTAATAATTTTGAAGTATCGATATTTTTTATTTTTCAGCTGTAAAATATTACTATATAGACATATTTATTATTATAAAATTAAATTTATTTGTTTAAAACACTATATAATTAATAAGTTTTGTACATAATAATATACTAAATTTAGAAATTTTTAATTTATTTAACATTTTATTACAATTAAATTAAACATAATCATTTGTCCAATCTAGTTGAACGTAATGGTGATGTTTGTATATCAATTCTTCATGAGCCTGGAGATGATAAATGGGGCTATGAACAAGCTTCAGAAAGATGGTTACCTGTACATACAGTAGAAACAATTCTAATATCAGTTATTTCAATGTTAGCTGATCCAAATGATGAAAGCCCAGCGAATGTTGATGCTGCAGTATGTATAGTATTTTTTTTTTAACTATAGCTCCTTATGAAGGAATGAAATGGTCCGGGAGGCAGTCAAAAAATGGAACACAAATAGTAAAAACTATTTATTAAGGATCCAACGTTTTGACCCACTTTGCAGGTCTTCTTCAGGGCTGAATAAACAAGATACAAAAAAAAGAATAAAACAATGGTATATACAGTGAATTAATTAATAAATTAAAAAGATTTAGTGAAAAAAAAAATGAAAACAGTGATGAATTTGTAACATGAAACTGGTAGAGTAATGACAACATTTAAAAATAAATTAGTGAATATTAATACATTAATAACACTGGCTATATAATAATAAAAATAGGTAAACCAAAAGAGAAATAACATTAACTAAAAAATTAAATAAGTAAAAAAGGGGGATTTAGCAGTTACATTAGCAGTCATTACATTTACTTATTTAGCAATTATTAATTTTTTAGTTAATGTTATTTCTCTTTTGGTTTACCTATTTTTATTATTATATAGCCAGTGTTATTAATGTATTAGTATTCACTCATTTATTTTTAGTTGTCATTACTCTACCAGTTTCATTTTACAAATTCATCACTGTTTTCTTTTTTTTTCTTTTTTTCTCTCACCAAATCTTATTTATTTATTAATTCATTCACTGTACATACCATTGTTTTATTCTTATTTTTGTATCTTGTTTATTCAGCCCTGAAGAAGACCTGCAAAGTGGGTCGAAACATTGTATCCTTAATAAATAGTTTTTACTATTTGTGTTCCATTTTTTCCATACTGCCTCCCGGACCACCTCATTCCTTCATAAGTTCTAGGTCAACCATTGATTATTCAATATAGCTCCTTATATTTTTTATTTGGGTGTTTAGAAGTTTTTTCTTATCTCTATTTGGGATTTAGCAGTTACATTAGCAGTCATTACATTTACTTATTTAGCAATTATTAATTTTTTAGTTAATGTTATTTCTCTTTTGGTTTACCTATTTTTATTATTATATAGCCAGTGTTATTAATGTATTAGTATTCACTCATTTATTTTTAGTTGTCATTACTCTACCAGTTTCATTTTACAAATTCATCATTGTTTTCTTTTTTTTTCTTTTTTTCTCTCACCAAATCTTATTTATTTATTAATTCATTCACTGTACATACCATTGTTTTATTCTTATTTTTGTATCTTGTTTATTCAGCCCTGAAGAAGACCTGCAAAGTGGGTCGAAACATTGTATCCTTAATAAATAGTTTTTACTATTTGTGTTCCATTTTTTCCATACTGCCTCCCGGACCACCTCATTCCTTCATAAGTTCTAGGTCAACCATTGATTATTCAATATAGCTCCTTATATTTTTTATTTGGGTGTTTAGAAGTTTTTTCTTATCTCTATTGTTTAATATGAGATAAATGGTTGTTAAGTTATCTATGGATCATAGTGACCAAAACAGTTACAAGTATTTTTTTAAGTTAATGGAACATAATTACATTAAACATAGAAAAACTAACTTTCACATAATACTAATAAAGAAATTATTTTATCAAACTAGCATAGACCTTTCAAACTTTTTCTAAAAATTGTTTTTTTATGAAACAATGCTTTGGAGAAAATAGATAGAAACAATAAGCAGAAGTGAAAGATGAGAATGATTGTTAATGTGAATTTAGTTACTTTTAACATATATTCAGTAGTATACATTATGATTTGTGTATTTTATTATTTGTCTTTTAAGTAAGCAAATATATATTTGAAATTCAACATATAACATTTATACAATTTTTTAATTGTCATTTATCTGACTTTTTTTTTTGTTATTGCTATCTTATTCTTTTTATGATTTTTATAGAAAGAGTGGCGAGAAAATTATATGGACTTTAAGCGAAAAGTAGCACGTTGTGTTAGAAAAAGTCAAGAAGAGTGTATTTAGAAACAAATTTTTAAGGTTTGTACATAGGAAAATTAATTTAAAAACTAAACTTAATTTTTTTAGAAATTTTGAAACTTATTTAATGAAACACATTCCCCCTTTTTGGGGAAGGAGATAAAATGTTTACACTACATTTTAAGAGATATAACAAACAAATGTTTATAAAATTGTTTTCCACTTTGATTTAAAGTATAATTAGCTTCCTGTGGAAAATATGTGAATAATTTGAGTATTCAGTTTCTTTTTTATGACGTGTTAGTATTTTTTTTTCATTTCTTATATGATAAAATATATTATCTTTTGCCATACTCTTTTTAAAATAGAAGTTTGATAATACTGAATAACAATTTCTATTTTGAAATTTCATTTTGATTATAAAAGTCTATTCTTAAGATTTGATCTGCTATAGATATAGTCTGTGGGCCATACCCCCCTATCGTGCACCCCTCCCCTCCCCCCCATCCCTATAAATTGCACATTGTTGTGTTTCTTGTTACTTATGATTAAAAAAAAAAAACCAATGTTCCCAGAAAAAAAAAGTGGCCGGACCTTGCCAAAATGGTTCCCAAATATGGGGGACTACTGACTTTGTCTTAAATTAGTTTTTTGGTCACTGTCATTCAGCATTTGGCTTAATTTCGCCATAATTGACTTTGTTTCAAAGCTGAATAGTCAGAGAATCAAATGAAATAGAATCATTTTAAAAAATAATTGGCTTGGACATTAAAAGCACTAGTAAAGTCAATTTTTTCAAGTTGTTCACACAAAAGTTGAGATTTCAAGACCAGAGGCCATTAAATGGCCAAAACTAACGAAAAAGTCTTGAAATAAAACATGAGAAGCATTTATTCTTCTTTAAAAACCAATAGTCACTTTTTAAAATATTCGAAATGGTTCCTTAGAAAATACACTTAATTAGTGGTGAAGCGGCAGGGATGTCAGTCTTGTTCCTCATCACTGAGGATTGATAAATGCTATAGTTATTAAGCTAATAACTACTATTACATAAATATAACCTTGTTAATGTAATTAATCTAAATGATGTCGATCAAGCTAATAACTATAGCATTTATCAATCCTCAGTGATGAGGAACAAGACTGACATCCCTACCGCTTCACCACTAATTAAGTGTATTTTCTAAGGAACCATTTCGAATATTTTAAAAAGTGACTATTGGTTTTTAAAGAATAAGTGCTCCGCATGTTCTATATGACTTTTAAAAATATTAAATTAAAGAAAAATTACCCTTATCAACTTCCTCACTTTATTCACCATTTTTCACATTTCAGGCTTATTGTGCCCAATTTTCAATTGATCTAAAAAATATTTCACATGAACTATAAATCACTTATAACAACCAAATCAACTATTCAAAATTTAAACATGCATATATAATCAACAATTAAAAAATTCCATATAACATTAAGACTTTCAAAATATGCATGTCTACATAAAACCATTTCTGAAAGAGAATTTGCCAAATACCTAGTCAAGTGTTTACCAAAATTAACAATACTTCATCATCCCAATATAAAATTCGTTTTCTTATCTTGACTTTTCCATCCCTATTTATCAATGTGATATTATTCGTATAGGAAATTGCTATTTGTCCTCCTAGTTCTAAAATCAATTATTAATTTAGACCCTATACCTCATTAAAAATCATTGTAAAAACAATTATTAATATACCTGCAGTTGAATACAATTGCCAAATTTTTCCATTGCCCAGCTATCCTGAGTGATCTATTTAAACTGTGCCCAGTGTTGTTTTGTTGATACAGTATTTACTTTATCCTGTCAATTAACTGCTGTGTCTGCCTCAAATTAAAATAAAAATAAACCTCTATTCATTATTTTTAAATATCTATTTTGTTAATTATATCAACATAGTGCTGATCAATACCCTTAATGTCCATTTTAAAATTTACCACATTATTGATATTTTTCCTAATATAAATTTATTCAAAAATTTCCTTACTTTACTATCTTCAGCACTATTTAAATTATTGATTTCATTAAAATAAAAATCATGACTATTGACTATACTGTGCCTAGCCAGTGCAGTAGCATTAACATTTTTTGGGTTTTTGATGTTGGTTTTATGTTGATTCATCCTGGTTTTAAGATTTTGTGAAGTTTCTCCAATACAAAACTTGTCCTTGCATTGTTTACAGTTTATTTTATAAATGACATTTTGCTTGTTTTCCTTTTCTATTTTGTCCTAAATATTGATCAAACGTTTTTCAAATTAGTCATAATTATTTATTGTTATAATAATTGGTCTTATTTTAAAAATGCCTGTTTAATTTTGTCAGTCATCCCAAGGATTTGAAGACTTTTTCGTTATTGTAGACCGTTTCATTGCCACTGGTCTTGAAATTTCAACTTTGTGTGAACGACTTGAAAAAATTGACTTTATTGGTGCTTTTTAATGTCCAAGCCAATTATTTTTTAAAATTATTATATGTCTTTTGATTCTCTGCCTATTTGGCTTTGAAACAATGTCAGTTATGGTGAAGTTAAGCCAAATGCTGAATGACAGTGACTATAAAACTAAATTAAGTCAAAGTTGATAGTCTGCCTTCTTTCGACACCATTTTGGCAAGGTCCGGCCAGTTTTATTTCTGGCAATATTGGTTTTTTTTTTAACCATTAGTCACAAGAACACAACAATGTGTAATTTATAGGGATATGGGGGGAGGTTGCACGGTAGGGGGATCTGGCTAATATTCAAGTAGATCTAATTGTACAACATTACATTCTAAAATGGTTTCAGCATACCCCTGGGTTTTGTTTTGCACTGATTGGTTACAAAAGACAATAAAATTATATGGATATTTATCTATTGTAAATCACGTGCATCAGTAATTGTAGCTTAATTAGTTAAAGCTAATGTAATGTTTGTTTATTTTAGTGTCTCAGCAGAGAGAACCAGCGCTAATTTTCTCTGTAAAAAGGTAAGCTGTTCACACTTAGTTGTTATCACTTATCATAATTCATTTATGTATCTCATATTAACTTATTTATATCCTCTCTCTAAGTTATATTTATTGTTAAGTTAATATGTAATGTTTATATTGAATGTTAGCACTTAGTAATGCAGAAGACTTAAAAAAATGAGTTTTTTTTTCTAATCTTGAATTAATATCAGGTGGGGCAGAAATATAACTGACAGATTTTGAAGGGCTGTAAAAAACAAACCAATGTCCCTAGAAAAAAAAAATGGTTTTATTTTCAAAAAGTACATTGAAAATAGTTTAATTTCAATGGGTTTTATAAATTACATCTTCTAGATGTCAACCGTTATTGACAATCCCAGAAACTCCTATCACTCTTTTAATCATTTCTGGTATAATGGCAATGATGGCTTTCCTGATCCTTCCATCTTAATCATCCAGAGAACGAAGTTGTGTTTGAACACCTTGTCATTAACATTTTCCCTGAGAAAAAAATCTCATGGAGTTAATCTGATGACCAATGGAGTTGATCCGACCATCCCAAGTCACCCCTCAAACAGTCTCCAACATGTGCATGTAATGGTCAGAATTCACAGTTATCATTACACCTCCTCAAAAAAGTATGGGCCGATAATACCAAAGTCAGCTAAAGCTACGTATAGTATCCTCCCGAAATGTGTCAGTTATTCCACCAGAAATGACTCAAAGGATGTTTGAAAATTTCTGGGAACATCTGCAATGTGTAGTCAATAACGGCTGACATTTAAAACCCACTGAAATATGACTTTTCAATATACTTGTTGAAAATTTAACCATTTTTTTTCACTGATTGATGAATAAAATCTGCTCAAAACCCTAATAGGGCACACCCCGCCTCTATAAAGTGGGTACCTGCCTCTTCATTGGGTGGGGGGACCAAGCAGTTGTGCGTAAATGCTGATCACATTATGTCCTTTTAAAGCCATTGGTCTAGAAGCAGTAAGTCGTTTCCAAGTATGGAACCCAAGATTGCTTGTGGGCTGTTGTACAGGTTTTTTTCTAATGATCTTTTTTTTAAAGATGTTTGATTAAAATTAACTGATGATTTACCTGTGTTTTAATCATTATATATATTCTAGTACTACAAAATACATTATTCGTGTTATAACCACCTATCTTCCTGCTAACTTATTTATATTGTGATATATTTAAAAATATTGAAATTCTTGCTTAATCCTTTGACATTAAGTCTTCAGGTGTTTAGAAGCAAATGATGTCCATACACTTCATGCATATTTCTGATAATTGACAAAGATGTCTTTAAAACTATATAGATTTTTTTTTTACTAAATAAACCTTTGAACTTTCTTCCTATTTTCATAAAAAAAGTGAACATTTATACCCACCCGTCTTTTGGCTCTTGGAGAATCCAATATTGTGAAGTACAAATGATCGCTACAGATGTCCTCTATTTTTTATGAAAATTTGTCAAAATACAACATAATTTAATTTGGTAATGATGAAATCTTCATCAAATTACTTAAAATTTATTAAATTCAACATTAAAAAAATATTTGTATTTGGTGTCCATCATCGATTTCAGATTGAGCATCAGAGGATTAATTCAATACATGCATACCTCTGTGGCTGAGTTCTCAGGATCTAAAGCGGGGAACATTGGTTCGCCAACAACGGTTCAGCGAACCAAGTTCCCATGTGTATAGAAGCTGACGAACAACGATTTGTTATCTAATAGGAAAGCGTTGGTTCGGTTTGCCAACCTCCACACACTTGGGAATAACGGTCCGTGTGAACTAAGTTCCCCTGTGTGTAGAGGTCAACGAACAACAGTACATAAGTTTTTGATAAACAACAGTCTTCTATCGAGATGAAAAACATTTGTTCGGTTCCCTGACAGAGCTCAGAGTGCCACTTTGGCTCGATGATGTCCTCTATTTGAATAGTTTTTCGTTTCCATTTCATTTTTAATCGTAATTATTGCAACAAACTTAACTTTTATTAAGCCCAGGGATTAAAATTAAATTTTATTTTTCTCTCCTAGTATATAAAACTAATGAAACAATTTTTATATATGGCATAAAAAAAAAAAAAAAAAAAACAGCCATATCATGACTTTTATTTTTGGCCTTGGAAAACAAAAGTCATTATTAGATTTTTATATTTTAAATAAATAAAGAAAAAAGGCAATTTTATCAATATTGATATTGCATTACTAGGTTACCAGGGTGCTGATTATGAAATAACTATTGATTTTAATATCGCGACTTCACATATCGATTTATTTTAATAATTCGGATATCATCGATATTGAGGTACATTATTAGGTTACCAAGGGTGCTGTTCTTGAAAAAACTATCGATTTTTATATAGCTAACTCACGCATCGATTTATTTTAATAATTCGGATATCATCAGTATTGAGGTCCATTATTAGGTTACTGAAGGTACTGATTATGAAAAAAATGTCAATTTTAGTATCGTGACTCTATGTATATATTTATTATATATATATATATATATATATATATATATATATAAATTTTTTTAGGGTCTTGAGGTTCAGGCTATAAATACAACTATATTTTGGTGATGTTTCCGAAATATAGTTGTCTTTATTGAGACCCTCAAAAAAACTTTTGGTACAACTTTACACTAGGGGCGTGTTATCTATCACTTGTTCATTCCAAGGTCACCCGAAGGTTGCTGGACTAGCACACTCTAGCATCATTTGTGCTAAATAACTGCTTTACATTCAATTGTGACATTCGTATTCATTGGAATTATTAAAATTGTTCCTGCTTTAATTAAATATTATTTGAAATTACTAGTGCTGTCAACCTCCGCTCATTACCTTCGCCCAAGAACTAAACAAAACACCAACGGATCCTTTTCAGTTGAGGTCGGGTCCTTACTGTAATTTCAATTATTACTGCTATAATTAGATCACAGCTGTTGACTTAAGCTCGCTCAAGAGATAAACAAACCCCAAAATTTCCTTTTCAGTATAGGTCGGGTCCTTACCGTAATTTAAAATACCACTCCTTTAAATTATTACAAAAATTTGCCCAGATCACCGGAAGTCAACAGCACTAACAATTTTAAATAATGTGTAATTAATGCAGTAATAATTTTAATAATTTCAATTATTACGAATGTTACAATAGAATACAAATCAGTTGGTTAGCAAAAATAACGCTAGAGTGTGCTAATCCGGCGATCTTCGGGTGATCTCGGAAGGAACAAGTAATAACGCGCCCCTAGTGTAAAGTTGTACCAAACTTTTATATATATATATATATATATATATATATATATATATATATATATATATATATATATATATATATATATATATATATATATATATAAATCCTAAAAATTGTCTAATAATTTTTTTATTGTCTATTATCCTGTAGTAAATAAGGAATCTGTGTCCTTAACCTGATAAACTAATCCTGTTTCAAAGAAATGATTAATAAAAGTAATGATTAATCGAATTACTTGGTAATTGAAATTAGTATCTTCATAAACCTAATATATTCGCACTATATCATTGAGACTGCACTTCTCTTACCCCAATGAACGATCTCAAAATCAAGGAAATCCAAAATGTTAAAATAAATTGATAAGTGAGCATGCGTTTTTAAAATTGATATTTTTTTCAAAAAGAGCACCCTCGGTAACCTGATTATGGACCCCAATATCAAAAATATTTAAAAAAACTTTTATATTCATAGTCAAATAATAAAAATTTAACATTGTCTTTTTTTTTTTTTTTTTTTTAAATATAGAAATCGAATCATGACTTTTATTTTTCAAGGTCAAAATTAAAAGTCATGATATGACTTATTTTTTGGTGCCAAATATAATAATCATATCTAGACTTTTATTCAATGAGGGAGAAAAATATGAGTTAATTTTAATCCCTGGTCACAATTTATTTGGAAATCCTATATTTAAATAATAATAATAATATAATTTTATTTTTTATTTTTATGCAGTTGCATTTGTGCAAATGCAGTTGTGTATTTTTTTTTTGTTCTTGTTTTTTTCCATTTTCCTGAAAATATTTTAGTTTCTAGGATTAGATCTTGTGAACTTCATATTTTAATTGCCTTCAAAAACATTTCTGAATTAAAATGATGTTTTTCCAACTAAGTACAAATAATTTTGACCTAAATAAAGAATTAATTCAGTTATATTGACTTTTGTCCCACTAGATTGTTAAGCAACAGTCTGTGTACTGTTGTTTGTATAGTGTGTAGAGAGCGACAAAGCGAACTTTGGTTCCACGAACCGATGTTTTCATGTGTGTAGGGCGTTCAAGAGTGAACAATACTTTCTTCTAGTTTGAATTAATTGCACTGTAAACTTCTTCTAATCCGGCATCCTATGGTTCATGACTTCTGGAAAAAAAAAATAAATAAACAAATCACAATATATCAATGGTGCCTTCAAGTTTCTTTATGAAATGACTTCATCAAAAATAAATAAAATAAAGAGGGAGGAGTACAAAACAAATTTGTTTAAGATGGTTTCTACCAAGAAGAACAATCCCATGGTATATCAACCGTCTTGTTTAACTCCAAATTAAATTTTTTGTAAGATTATAGTGCACTTTTTTGATTTATTATCGGGTATTTTATAATGCTATGTCTTTTTTTATTCTACTAAAATTGTTTAAAGAATAAAAAAAAAAAGTGTTTTACTGTCATTTTTTGTTTAATTAATGTTTTCGTTTTCCCTGATAGTCATCCTCTAATCTGGAATATTCTGTAATCCAGCATGCCTCAAGTACTTAAAATGCCAGATTAGAAGAAGTTTACCATAGTTTTGTGGTCGCAGTGGCTGGGCATGTAAGAAGAGTATTCCCACAAGCTTAAACCAGAAGTTCTGGCCTTGATATGCTAGTTTAATTTTTGACTTTTTGAATTGTGTTATTTTTTGACGAACCCAATGAACGAATTCCAACCTTCCCCACTCAGGCTAACTTGGTTTATAATTCAGTAATAACTGCATTAACTTAATGTATTTTTATTACTTCATTAATATTTACAGTTATCTTAGTTATTACAGATACATTACGAGATACTACAATACAAGGTTTTTCTATGATACTATTGTTATGATAACTCTGCTATATCAGTATAATCTGCTAACCTATTAGTTCAAGTTGGAGTACATATGGATGTTAAACACGTTAATCAACAGCAAAACTATTCTATGGTTTATGAAAATCCATTAGTAGTTCTCTTCCATTTTTTTTTACAAACTATGCTACCATTATTTATGAACAAGTTATTATCACTGTGTATTTGGTTTAATCACTTTGTATATCACTTGTTTAATAGTTTAATAGTTTAATTATCATTATGCAAATAGTAAAGATTCTTAGAGACATAGTATGTTTTGGGGGTGTAAACAGTTTCATTATGATCTCGCAATAATTGAGAATATAGTCCTGGAGTCCTATCTTAGGTATTTAAATATTATAATATGTTTAATTATTAATTTTCAAAATGAAAAATTCTATCATTTGATAAATTTATATTTTTGTTTCAGGGGTACTCATTCGTTGTTGATGTTCCCCAAAAGGATTCAAACTTTCATATGCCTCTACGAATTTGGACATTTGTAAAAATCACAAAATGTTAGAATTAATAAGGATGAATAATCAGGATTATTTTATATTGATATGTAAAAAGGCGGGAATTTCTTAGTTTTATAAGTTATTGCTAGAGAATCGTTAACGAAATGTAAATTAGGTAGATACAATGTATATTAAATTATGAATGCATGTAACATGCATTATGTCTGTAATTTTATTCTATCATACATAAAATTGTAGTCCACTTAGTTTATATAACAAGACATGAAATTTTTAAAGAATCCATTTTTAACATCATTGAGTAACTTTAATTGTTTCGTATCTTATTTTAACCTGTTAATAATATACTTATTCGAGTTAAAAATTTTTGATCAATTGTCAATTTAAATTTCTGTTGCTTTAGGTTAACTAAATGATGTTCATAATGAATTATTAACTGATCAACAAAATTTTGATTATTTTTGAGATTTACTATAAAACTGTTTAAATAACTTGGTTATTGATTAGTCATCCTATCTTACTATCATTCTTTTAATTTAAGATTCTTTAGTCAATTTTAATGTTATTTTTTAATTATTTAGGTTATTAATTTCTTAAAACTTATGTATTTATTAAATTTGGCCTCCTGATTTTATTTGTTTTATGTGAGTGCTCATATTCAAAAAATTAAAAACAATAAATATTTAATTTATAAATTGTGCGCTTTCTGAGCAAACTGTTATAAGTACTGCTAAATTGCGCATAAGCGCCTTTATATAAACTTTTCATGAAATATTTATTGCATACATGTATAAATTCGTAATTTTTTAAAAATATATTCATTATCATTAAACAAAGTTAGAAATTAGCCATGGATCCAGAAAGATGTTCTAAATATTATTGATATGTTTGTGTGCGTTTTGTAACTTATGAGTGATAAATGATTATTTCTTTTCTATTTATATTTTTTATCTTTCAATATTTGTTAATGCTCTGCCATATGAAATTACATGACATCTAATTAATTCATCTTGTATTTGCATTTTAAAAGAAACCAAACAGAAAAAAAAGGGAGAAAATGATAAAAGCAACGTAAATCCACAATTTAATTGTCTTCCTCTTTCTTTTGTGTTGCATACAAAATTCTTGTTTACTTAACATTTAGACTTAACTCTTGATTTGTTAGTTAAAACTGTTGGAATATTCCCATAGAAGTAATAATGTTTAATTTCCAATTATTTTTTATAAGCAATTGTTTCAATATAATAATGTTGAATTATGTTTGATTTTTCTCTCTGATGCATTTATTAGTTATAAATTCTAATATTTTTGGAATGTCATTTTTCTTTTTCTATTTTAATGTTGAAGCTTGGTACAGCCACAAGTAATGGTTTGTTTGATGCCTATCTATCTTATTTTATGTTTTAAAAAATTTGTTTTTCTATAATTTTTTCGAACATTAAATGAGAGCAGGTCAATTCTTACTTTAACTGTACTAATTATTCAGCTAACTTTTTTTTTCTTTTGGTGTGAGAACTATGAACTTAACATGTTTTAAATTGATTACATAAGTGATTGCAACAGGAAAATATACAATGAGGATATATCTAATGCCTCATAATATTTGCATTCAATGTTTTGTAATAAAGTATTTTTGTCGGAAGCTCATACATTGGAAACCCCATACTGACCAAACAACCTTCTTCCATATTTTTCAAGTCTTATCATTGTATTTTCACATCAACAAGCTGAACATGCAGAACTAATTTTTACTTAATAATTTATATTTAATTAGGATTGATAAATTATTTGCCATTTCTATAAATTTGTTTTTATTGAAAACTAGTTTCAAATGTTACACATTCATCTTCAGTTCTAAAAACATAAAAAAATTCAGAAATTTAAAATACAGGTTGGTATCATTATACATATTAAATTATAAGTTGTCAAAATACATATGCTTATACATATTAAAGTAAATGTAATATAAATTAATATTATAAAGCATTTATGAATTATGAATTTAATTAAGACAAGAGATCAACAAATACATGCTGGTACTCACCAAGGTCTAAATAGATTATATCAAACAGAAAAGGTTACATTGGTTCGTTCTCGCACTGAACTAGTAATGGAAATGATTGTATTGGAAGAAAGGGCAGGTTTTGTAGTAAATGGTGCGGTTTAGGGGGAAGGATAGGGGTTTCCCGGTAATTTCTGTGAGTAATTGTTTTTTCTGTTATGGATGGGATTTATTGAATTATGTTTGATTTTTCTCTCTGATGCATTTATAAATTATGTTATTGTTGGAATGTCATTTTTCTTTTTCCATTTTTATGTTGAAGCTTGGTACAGCCATAAGTAATGGTTTGTTTGATGCCTATCTATCTTATTTTATGTTTTAAAAAATTTGTTTTCCTATAATTTTATCGAACATTAAATGAGAGCAGGGCAATTCTTACCTTAACTGTACTAATTATTCAACTAACTTTTTTTTCTTTTTTTTTTTGGTGTGAGAACTATGAACTTAATATGTTTTAAATTAATTATATAAGTGATTGCAACAGGAAAATAGACAATGAGGATATATCTAATGCCTCATAATATTTGCATTCAATGTTTTGTAGTAAAGCATTTTTATTACCTTCTTCCATATTTCTACTAGTCTAATCATTGTATTTTCACATCAGCAAGCTGACCTTGTAGAACTAATATTTATTTAATTTGGTATCGATAAATTATTTGCTTCTCTTCTTTAACTTCTTCATTGTGCCTTTCAATGTTGAGTTAATCCAACCCAGGATCTCCATCTATCTCTGTTTCTCGCAAGAGTCGTCATCTCCTGTAATATTTTTCCTCTCGCTTGACCCAACCTAGAAATATAGCTATTATAGCTGAGCCTAGGTCTTGTGCCTACTGGTCTCGCCTTCATATATTTGTGTGGATCTCGATCAGGGCTCATTCTACACATATTCCCATACCATCCCAACAGTCTCTTCTCCAGGGTCTCCTTTATTGCAGGAATATTTAATTCTTCCCTTATAGTTTCATTCCGGATCCTATCCCTGCGTGTTTTTGAAGCCACTCTGCGCAAGTATTTCATCTCTGCTGCAGTTATTCGGCTCCATTTGTTGTCTGAGAGTATAATATATATTATTAGCTTTTCCTATCCTATAGGATAAATTATTTGCCATTTCTATAAATTTGTTTTTATTGAAAACTAGTTTCAAATGTTATGCATTCATTTTCAGTTCTAAAAACACAAAAATCAGCAATTTAAAATAGTTTTTTTTTTTATGTATGGCATAATTGCACTGCCACCTATTCAGGTCTATTGTGCGCCAATGTCGCTTGTTTACAGTCAGAACGTGACTTTTGATTGCTCCACAAATCTAAGTAGATTTGTTGGATTGATCAGTTCACACTGCTTTGGGTCTGTAAAGTGGTCCAGACCGAACAGCAGGAATCTCAATCTTGAGAACCTATTACACTAGCAAATAATGTGGTAAGCTGTTTCATCCTCATTGTGACAGAATCTGCACAAGAATGATCCCGTCAGCTTGAGTTTGAACATGTGACTGTTTAATTTACAGTGTCCAGTATAGATCGCTGTAATTGTTTTCAGTTCATTTTCAGTAGTTGCTCACTTCTTCTGGAGCAGGAACCATCTGAGAAGAGCTTTGAATGTTGTTTTTTTTCTTAGCCAATGTTGCCTGGCTCTGATGTCATATCTTGCCTTAATTTTACTTTTGGCGAGACTCAGACAGATTCCGGTGTAATGGGAGTACAATCCGAGCCTAATCTGGCGAATTTATCAACTTCTTCATTGCCTGGTATTCCGGAGTGACCCAGTACCCACTCAGTGATTGCGCAGTTATGTTTTGCAAGGTTGTTCAGGGCTGAATTGCAGTCCCATGCCACTTTTGAATTTGTTGTATAGTTATTTAGTGCCCCAAAGGCTGCCTGGCATTACCTCCATAGCAGCCATTGGAATAGTTCTCATTGGGCCTGTTATCATTAAACAGGTCAGTCTCTGTACAATTCTGTACGATTCTGGATCCACCCACCTGTGCCTTATGCCACCATAGTAGGGCTGCATAAGTTACCATGGGTCTAACGGCTGTTGAGTACAGCCAGTGGACCATACCTGGTTTGGGACCCCAAGTCTTGCCCACCACACCTTTAGAGGTCCTGAGGCACTTGAGTGCTTTATTTGTTATGTTTTCCACATGTTGGTGCCAGCCTTGTCTGTGATCCAATGTAACATTTAAGTGTTTCACCGTCTTACTCAGACTCAGCTGGGTGCCATCCATGGCTAGCATTCTTATAGCTAAATTCTTTTTCTTTGTAAATATGCAGACATTGGCCTTCTGTGGGTTGATGCTAAGACCATTGGTCCTGCACCGCTTCACTAAGATGTACATTACTGATTTAAGGAGGTCAGAAAATACATTCTGATGTTTGCCTCTAATCAGGATAATGATAAAATCCCCATATCCTTGTGCATAAAAGCCTGCTGTGTTGATGGCTGTCAGCCACCAAGTCCTACAGTAATGGGGATAGCATACCTCCCTGTGAGCAGCCTCCTTAAGGCCTAATCCATCTGTGTGTCCTAATTCTGATTTGAGGATCCTCTGCTCCAGCATGTTATTAATCCAGCCAGAGATTAAAAGATCAACATTTATGTACCTTAGAGTGTTAGCTATAACATTACAAGGAGTTATATCAAAGGCACCTTCTATGTCAACGAATATACCTATCATTTCTTGTTGGTTTACTGATTTCTCAATCCTTGGAACAAAATTATGTAAAGCTACCTCACAGGAGTTTCCTGTTTGGTAAGAAAACTGATTAGGATGTACAGGATATACCATACATCCAATAACTGTTCTCTAATGTGCCTGTCCAGCATCTTTTCCATTGTCTTCATAGAAATGATGACGAGCATACTGGTCTGAAGGCTTTAGGATCATCATATGAACCTTTGCCTGGTTTAGGTAGGTAGCATAGTTTGGAAATCCTCCAACTGGTGGGAATGTAACCAAGTGCCAGACTACTCCTTAAAATTTCAAGTAGGTATGTATTAATAACTTGGAGGCCTTTCTGCAATAAAGCAGGAAAGATCTCGTCAGTACCAACCGATTTGTAAGGTTCTAATGAGTTGATGGCCCATTCGAATCTCCTCATTGTAATAATCTCATTAGCTTTGTTACGTCTGTTGTTGGCACTGTTGCTAATGTTATATTCTTTCGCTCTAACAGGTCACAGTTGGGAAAGTGAGAGGAGGCCAGGGCTTTCAAGGTATCCTACTCGTCTTTGGTATACCCTTCCCCAACCTTCAGTGTACCTAAGGTACCGTGACCAGTGTGCTTCGCTAGAATTTTATTGATTCGGCATGCAGCCGGAGTATTGTTAACCTCCAGACAGAACTTCCTCCAAGCTTGTCTTTTGGTTTTCCTTACTAATTTGTGGTATCCGGTAAGCGCTACTTTATAGGCTTCCCATTTACCATTTCCTTTAGCAGCATTAAACAACAGCCTAGTGCGCGTTCGTTCCTCGCTTAATTTACTGTTCCACCATGAGGCATTCCTATTGTAAGTGGTGTTACATATTTTATTACTATTTTATATGCTGTTCTTATAGCATCTGCCAGGGAGGAATTCATGCATCACAATTGCTATGTATTATGAGCTACTTTTGGGCAGTAGTTAATTAGTTCATCAAGGTTATTTTTGTAGGACTATCAATCCGTGCGTTTTGGATTTCTATAAACTCTTGTTTGTTGCCAGCAGTCTGCTGTATCAAATCTAATGTATTTATGGTCCGAGCATGTCTCTTTATTGGAGACATGCCAGTTGTCAACACGTGTGCTAACGTCTTTTGAAACTAGGATTATATCAATGACTTTTGATCTTATTCTTTTGCAGAAAGTTGGTAGACACCCCCAGTTCAAAATTACAAGATCATAATTGATTATAAATTCTAGAATTAACTTACCTCAGATTTCATGGTGTGCATTTGCATCTAAGGCAGCTATTATTTTGGTTCCCGTACAATCCAGAACCTTTTTAAGCCCGGTTGTTGGGGATGGATCCTCATATGGCAGGTATCCAGAGATAAGAGTGGTTCCTGCCATCCTATCTTCTCCCCCAGATGGGGTAAATTGTGCTACTGCGAGATCTCTAGAACAGTATTGCCACAGAGGCAGTCTTAGTGCCGTTTGTATAGTATGCAGGCTCTGGGATTGCTGGTCACAGAAATAATTCCGTAGCTAGGCAATCATAGTCCTTTAATTGTACTATCATATAGGTAAGGTTCCTGAATGGGGATGATGTTAATGTACTTACCTCTGATATATTGTTGCAGCACACCACATGCAGCAATACAGTGGTGCAGATTGATCTGCAGCAGCTTCGTAGTATGATTCTTCCTACTAGGACTGATCTCTAGACGGTTCCGATATCAAGGTTTTACCTCTAGACTCACCCGTAGCCGAACCTTTTGGATCCACCTCCCCATCGAAACCCTCCTTTGGCCGCTGTCTTGTAGTAGAATCTCCACCAGCCATTGGTGTGAGATCTTCCGCACCTCCTTGCCTGGGAGTTGCACGTCATCAATGACTGCAGTGGTTTGCTCTGTGACTTTGTCAGTTTCTGCCTTCTTTCTCTTTTTTTCATAGATAATGAAGATTACGTGGTAGAGGCCGTAACCCGCCATCATGCCACGCTCCTTCAGATCTTGAAGACTTGTTTCAGGGACTTTCATAAGGGCATGATAGCCCTTCTCACGAGGCTGAATGCTGAGGAGGTTCCATCTATGAATGTCAGTGGTGTCATTGTTTCGGACCCTAACCTCTTTATCAACGCCTCACCAGTCAGAAGTTTGCCTGGGAAGAAGGCAACGGTTCTGTGCGTTTTGATAAGTTCCCCAACACCGCCAGTGCGGAGGATGAGACCCTCTCCAATGACGATACCTGGGATGATCTTATTTAGCCAAGTAAAGGCTGACTCATTAACACAGGAAAGGTAGGGCACAGCCTCTCATTTTGAAGCTTGCTCCATCAAACAGTGGGTGGTCGTCCCCATCCTCGTAAATTTCATCAGCCTTATCGGTAATTAACTCCTTCAGTGCGTCGCACTGCTTCCGGGTAAGCTAGGACAGCGGATAGTCACTAGGGACCACCACGCCCGCTTGCAGCCTTCGCATAACTACGGTGTCGACCTTCCATCTGGGCTTCTTTGCAATAGGTGAAAAGGTCCTAGGTGAAGATCTCGGGCGTTTTTCCGCACCCTGGGCATGCTTCAGTGCCTGCCTTTACTGCCGGTTTCGTTGGAAACCTTGCTTCCTTGGCGGTGGTGGTTTTGCTTGGCACCATCGCAGCAGCACTTTGCCCTAGCTTGGGTGCCTTCCCCTTGTGCATGATAGACCTGACTGCTGGTTCTGGAGGGAACCTTGCAGTCTCGTCTACCACTCCTTGGGGTAGCTCCCAATTGGGCATTCTCGCCTTCGACCCACCAGCTTTGATCGCTGGCTTCGTGAGAAACTAGTTTCAAATGTTATACATTTTATAAGTTCTAAAACACAAAAATCAGCAGTTTAAAATACAGTTTGGTACCATTATACATATTAGATTATAAGTCGTCAAAATACGTATACTTATACATATTAAATTAAATGTAATATAAATTAGTAATCTAAAGCACTTATGAATTATGAAATTAAGTCGAATTTTTTAGCCGTTCCAATTACTCACTACCTATATACTTAAAAGTAATCAACTCTTGAACATCTTACTCGATAATTCAGTATTCTATTCAGGTATCTTAAGTATCAAATATAATCATTCAATATTTTCTCCCCTAAATATAAAGTATTAGTTTTATTTAGCAGCTGCTCAAAGGTTGGATAATATTTCTAAAAATCATTTATCATTGTATTCATGATCTAGTTACCTCAGTATAAGTAATATTATTAAGTGGCCATCAGATTTTAGTTAGATAATAGGTATCACAGATTTTGATTTTTATTCTTCTAGTGGCACAACAAATGCCTAAAGTAATTGGCTTGCTCAGTCTCCAAATTCTGTCTGTTTTTGTCTTTTGCATATGATAAACTTGTTCTCAGTTTCCTGATATCTCCCTGGACGTTGTCTCTCCCCCTTCTCTTTGGCGTTCCTCTAGGCCATAGGTGGGGAACGTGCAGCCTCCATGGGTGTTGTGGAAAAAGCTTCATAAAAACTCTGGTATTAATTAGGATTTAATTACTAGCAGAGCTAGCTTTTATGAAGGCCGCACTAAAATTCACAGAGGTCACACGTTCCCCACCTAGTAGAGCATACTCTTGAGACCATAGGTGGGGAACCAGCGCCCTCGAGGCTACAATTGGCTTCCGAGAACTGCGAATGCGGCCTCTGAAAGTTTTTTCTCTTATATCTCAAGAACGGGTAATAGATTTTTCGCGACTTCTAACAATTTTCCCACTGTTTAGAAGTAGGCTAAAAGGAAAACGAGTGTGAGAAATTTTCCGACTTTTCATTAGCTTTTCCTCTTATATCTCGTGACTAGATTTTTGCGGTACAAACGATTTTACAACTATTTAGAGATAGCCTTAAAGTGAAAATTTTCCGACTTTTCTTTTGCTTTTCCTCTTATTTTCTTTTACGGGTTAATGGATTTTCAAAGCTCAAACAACTTCCCGACTTTTAAGAAGTAAGTTAAAAAAAAATTAGTGTGAACAATTTTCCTGACTCTAAATAGTTGGAAAATTGTTTGAACCACGGAAAACCCATTCAACCTTTCACAAAATATAAAAGGAAAAGTCGGAAAATGTTTCAAACTTGTTTTATTTTTCCAGGTAGCGGTGTAACTCAGTGGGTAGGGCACCGTGCTACTAATCTCAAGGCCCTGGATTTGAGACCGGCTGGGGCAAACAATTATTTATTCCGAGGATCGGTCCTGTAAGATCAGGAGATCCTCCCGGGGCTCACCAGCCTCTATGAAGTGGGTACCCTTAACTGGGGGGAAAACCTGGCGATTGAGCGTGGTCTCGGCCTAACCTCCTTGCACAACCGTTGGCATAGAAACAGTGCGGCCCTTACCAAGTACTTAACCCAAACCCTTCACGGGTTGTAGTGGTACAGGTTTCTTTTGTTCCCGACCTCTAAGCAGACGCAAAATCTGGTTAACTCTTAATCTTTTTAAGAGGAGAGGAGAGTGAGTGACAGGGGTTCGGTTATGCTTTTATTTTCGGTCCATCTCTCATTAAAAAAAAATTGTAAAAAACCTGTAACCATATTGTTAGCTGCCAACAAGGATCGATCAGAAAAATTAAGTTCGCTCATGACTAGCAAGTCTGCGAAACTACGTGTTAAAAAAAAAATTCACCGTTAGCCTATCGTGCAAACACAAAAGCATGGACCATAAGCGAAATATTCAACGTATACAATATGTATACAATCAGATATGGAATAAAAAACAACGAAAATCTTCAACGGTTTATTCAACGATTCATGGCTTATACAAATTTTGTTTTATAAATAATAATCATTAAGAATTGATAAATTATTTGCCACTTATATAATCTTGTTTTTATTGAAAACTAGTTTCAAACGTTATACATTCATCTTCAGTTCTAAAAACACACAAAAATTCAAAAATAAGCAATTCAAAATACAGTTTGGTGTTATTATATATATTAAATTTAATTTAATATAAATTAGAATTGTAAAACATTTATGAATTATGGATTTAATTAAGAGAATAAATCAAATGCATGCTGGTACTCACCAAGTCTTAATTAGATTATATCAAACAGAAAGGCTACATTGGTTTGTTTTCGCACTGAACCAGTAATAGAAATGACTGTAATGGAAGAAAGGTGGAGTGTTTGTAGGTAAATAGTACGGTTTAGGGGTCGGGGTTTTTTTCAGTAATTCCGGTGAGTTATTGTTTTCTCTGTTATGGATGGGAAGAAATTTAAAATTGGACTATTGGAGATATTTATTTTGTCATCTAAGCTAAAATCTGGATTGGATTTGAAGGATTTTATTATTTCAAGTACTTCTTATATATTTAATTTGGCACTGTTCTCAACGTGATATATTAATTTAACTTCTGAATCTTTGATGAATTTATGGGTTTTTTCATCGCAATGAATTGCAAAGTTGTAATTCTCTGTCTTATTATTATATGCACGTATATGTTTCTTTAATCTTTGATTTAGTGATCTCCCACTTTTTCCCGTGTATTTGGCTGCACAATCATTCTAATTTAGTTCGTATACTCCGTTTTTTGGAAAGAGTCTATTTCGTCTTTAGGAGAAGGGAAATATGAGGTTAGGGTTTTTTTTTTCTATTTTAAATGCAGGGCTTCATCCTAGTTTTTTCAATTCATTTCCGACTTTGGTGGATATAGGGCCGTAATATGGAATCAAGACATAATCCCTGTCTTCGGGGGCTGTGGAATAGATATCATTAATTGTCTTCTTTTTTTTATTTGTTTTTTTTTAAATGTGATTGATGGTGGTTTTATCGTTCCCGTTATTTTTGCTATGGAATATATTATTTCAATTTCTTTATTATAATTCTTTTTATTTAATGGTACGTTCAAAACACGGTAAATCATGCTATTAAAGGCTGCGAGTTTGTCCTATCGGCTTCCTAGCTTCATTGTTTATAACGACATCCGTGAGGGTGGATTTCCGGTAAATTTCAAATTCATGGCGTTTGTTTTTTATTGAGATTTATAATATAAAAAAACATTAAACATTCAGTTAATTTTAAATCCGATTCTAGAAATCTGAGCAATCATTGCACATATATAATCAACAAATTGCATATAAAATCATAACAGAATAGATATAATAAAACATTAATTAACATAATTAGCAGTATAATTAGTAGGCCAAAAAAAATTATTTTAGGAAAAAGTAGGTCAGATTCGTTTTTAGCGTTCTTTAAAATTCTTAAATTAGAATTTTGATAGTATTAAAAAAATTGAAATTTTTGGACTTGATTTTTCAGAAGGATTTTTTTTTCCTGCCGATGTTCGACGTTCAGTAGAGCATTCATAACATTTTTAAAGAATTTTATCCAAATTTAAGGGAGAAAACAGTGTAATATAAAGAAAAACTTCTCAAACATTTTATTTTATATATCCAGTTCTAATTTGTTTACGGAAGTGGGGTTTGTGCCATTTAGTGTAATATATAGGGACTTAAACCACTCCCAAGTTTTGTACAAATAGAACAGTAGAGTCGTGTTGATGTTATCTCAATTTCTGTGATTTTCGAACAAAAATCGAAGGCGAAAATTTCGAGGAAACAGATTTTATTTTTCGATAAATATGAAATTTCGTATTCAGGGGTTTTTTGAAGTGCCAAAAATTAATGTCAATTTTTTTTGTCCCTAAAAAAATATTTTATCTCACTTTGTTACGTCACACAGTGGTCTGAATTCTTCCATCATGGTGAGAAAAATCCTGCTGAGCTTGTTATTGGAAGTTGCGACACCGCGTGTGATTTAATTTTGTTATATTCTATTTTGTACCTATTTATGATAGTAAATAGTTAATTTTATATAGATGTGGATAGATAGATGCATAGATAATAATGATGGAAATTATAATTTTATTTATTTAACTTATTTTTATAGAAAATTTAATTATTTATTTAAAAACAAAAAAAAAATGGTCTTATGATGACTTATTTTCTAGAGCTGCTAATCAAACATTTTAAATTATGAAGGGCATGTTAAAACAAATATTTTTAATAATTAATTTCATTAACTTATTTTTACACAGTTCAGTAATTAATGTATAATTTTATTTATAAAAATCATAAGATCACTAAAATATTTACTATTTGAAAATAGTAAAAATATTCACAATAGTAAATAGGTAATGTTGAGGATTTTAATTATGAATTTAAAAATGTATAATAATGATAAATAGTAAACATTTTTTTTTAAATAATTTAATTTTCAATAAAAATAAATTAAATTATTATTTCCTATGCATGATTAAATTCATGATTAAAATCCATAAAATTACCTATTTACTAATATACGTAGGTGCAAACTAGAATCTAACAAAATGAAATCACAATTGGTGTCACAACTTCGAAAAGCAAGCACTGCAGGATTTTTCTAACCATGATAGAAGAATTCAGACCACTGCGTGGCATAACAAGATGAGGTAAAATATTTGATTAGGGAGAAACAAAGTTTACATTCGTTTATAATACCTCAAAAAAAAACTAAATACGAATTTTTATATTAATCGAAAAATGAAAATGTTTTGCTCAACATTTTTTCTTTTCTTTTAAAAAAAAAATTCTTTGCTGGAGAGTTTAGGTTTTTGTAATTTTTGTACATTTGAACTCATTTAATACAATCAGCAATATTTCTTTCTTATTTTACACAAAAAAATACAAATCAATTGGTACAAGAGGAGCATTTAGATTTCAAAATAAATCGTGTGATCGTGTAGGCCGAAAGTACTTTTAGACCGGTCAGATTAGGTTTTTTGCTGCTATAAACCATTTAGATCCAAATGTTTTAGAAATGTGTGGGGAGAAGTCCCTGAATAACGCCTAAGAAATTCCCATCGATTTCAATAACCGTGGGGGGTGGGGTAGTCTCAAAGGTACCTTTTTTCAGTTTTTGGCGCAAATCTTGAAAACGGTTCGCCGCACAGAACATTTTATGGTTTACAAAATTAAAGTTTATTTAATTCCCTACAAAATTATATTAGCATTTATCTGTGGGTGTTATTGCCACCAAGATACAGCCGAAAAAAATGGAAAATTTGCTGAAAAATGTTTGACGCCTCAAGTTTTTCCTCAAGCATGCCCTTCCAACTCTTTTGCTTTGTATTTTAAGGGAAACTTGGGATAATAGAAACTGTAGAGAATACATAAACTTTTGTTAATTTATCTTCAAGTTGTTGAAAGTTAGTGTTTTGAAATTTCGGGGTCGATTTTGAGATTCCGCTCAAAACTACTCATCATTTTATTTCCGTTTTCAGGGGCTTTAACACTATATATCACGTTATTCATTGTTTATGTAAACATAAATGGTATTTATTACCCATATAATTAAATATATATATATATATATATATATATATATATATATATATATATATATATATAAATTAACGTGTTTGAGATACTAAAAATAAAAAAAAAATAAAAGGGTTTAATAAAAGCACACAGAGAGAGATCGTTTACAACTGAATTTATTTAGAAAGTAATCCTCTTTATATAAGGTCTAGGAGTTGTTTACACTCATGAGAGGGATTAAGCTCTGTTATTACCCAGCTCTGGCTCTTAACTCCCCCCTCCAGTTTCCAGACACTTTTGGAAACTTAAAGGAGTGACCAGTCTGAGCAATGCACAGCGTTTATCCCTGTACAACGTTACAGCTCCTAGAAACAACCAAATCCATAAACTAAATACATACAATTTCCTTCTATAAAAAACAATTGAAGTATTCAAACAGAAAACACAACTAAACCACGACCACTGTTGCACAATAATAAGCACTAGACTGTAAAACTAAGAAATACAATTTAAATAAAAAATATAATACAAACAACAAAAAAAAATACACTCTCGTTTACAATATTTCCTCCGGTCGCACAGGCGAAGGCACTCCAGACCCCAAAGGAAACTTCAGTTACTCGATGTGGACTGTTCGCCACCTCTTAGGGTCCCCAATACTTTCGATCGTTACCACGTTATGTTCGCGTATTACGACGACGCGGAATGGCCCCTCGTATCTCCGCGGTTCTTTTTCCCTGTTAGATCCAATCCGCCGGTATACTACTGACCCGATCTTTACTTCCCCTCGATCCCGTACCTTTGCGTTTTCCTTACCTACCCTGGTTCGTTTCTCTTTTATTATTCTTTTCCGCGCTTTTTCCCACGACTCCCGCAATCGGACGTGGTTTGTCATGATTTTCCGCCCGTTTGTAATGTCCCCTATCGTCGCCTCACAATCCCTACTGGGACCTCGAACCCCAAATAGTACTTCGAACGGCGCAAATCCCGTAACTGAGTGGATTGAATGATTGTATGCCGTAATTGCCTTCCGCATCGCGATATCTGGGGTCCACCCTTGTTCCACGTGGTACACTCTGAGGTGGTCACTTAGGGTGCTATGCAACCGTTCTACCCCTCCCCTACCCTTCGGGTGTCCCGGAGTGTTAAAGTGCCACCTGACTTCTAATTTCCGCATTTCCTCGCTCAGGATCACGTTATCGAATTCCTTCCCTTTATCGGATGTTATACGGTCGGGTACTCCGTAAAACATGAACCACGTCTGTAAGGCTAGTAGCACCGATTCCGCCGCTTTGCTTTGGATGAGATGAGCCATCGCCACTATACTTAACACGTCTATAGCCGTCATAATCCCCTCACACGTGAATCCCCTCCAAGTGAACGTGTCCACTTGAAGATCCCGGAGTGGTAATGTACCTGTTGGCGTCTCTTCTTGTACTGCTTGCGGTGGGTGGCGATCATACTTTGTAGTCATGCAGACCTCGCATGCTCCGATGACTTCCTGAATGGTCCGCCGCATCCCTGACCAATAGTACTGTCTCTTGAGTGCTTGTAGCGTTTCACTGACCCCTCGGTGGTTGGTCTTCCCCTGGTGATACGCCCCGGTTAACTCCTTCTGTCGTTCGACGTCTCTGATGTTTTCGATCATTACCCTACATCGAATGAAGACTCGATCTGGGATTTGATCCGTCTTCCACACCTGTTTGATTTTATCCCAGATGGTGGCGTTACCCACATATATGTGGTGTGTCTTACCCGGTTTAGACGCGTCTTTCAGTGCTATACAGACGAGATCTAATCGTACCAATGGTTGTGACGAGATAACATTGACGCGTGACCTCCCGTAACGCGAGTACTCAATAGCAAGCATACCCGACGTCTTCGTCTTCCAGATTACCTGGCGCGGTTTATCATTAACGATCTCGTCAATTTCCTCTATATCTTGTGGTCTCTCATCCGTAGAACTGTCTCTGGGTGATGACGTCTCTTCCCTCTCTGCCTCTGTCGTAGCCTGCTCTCCTTCGCCTTATGGTGACCAATCCTGTAGAAATTGTCGGATGTCTCTTGATGATCCCGCTACGTCCTCTTCTATGGCATTCACCATCAGCGCCCGCGACAACCAGTCGGCGACCACATTCTCTTTGCCGGGATTATAGACGACGTCCATAGAATACTGGCTTAACCTCTCTTTCCATCGCGCGACTCGAGCCGACGACTCTTTCAACTGACCAAACCACTGTAGCGGCCTGTGATCAGTCTGGACCCTAAATCTTCTTCCGAATAGGTATGGCCGGAAATGGTCGATTGCCCAAACGATACCCCACAATTCCCTCTCGAACGCGCTATATCTTACTTCGGCATCCGACATTCTTCTGCTCGCGTACGCTATGGGCCGTTCCCCACGGTCATTCTCCTGGGATAACACTGCACCCAAGGCATACTCGCTGGCATCTGTGGTCACCGTAAACTGCTTATTGAAGTCTGGGAATGCTAGAATAGGTTCCTCCTTTAGGTGTTCCATACATTTCTTCAGGTTGTCCTCCATGCTAGGTGTGACGACCAACCGCGCTCCCTTTTTCAGTAGATTATTTATAGGTACTAAGTAACGCGCCATGTCCGGTACAAACCGCCAGTAATAGTTCAGGGCCCCCAGAAGTCTCCTTATGCCTTTTACATCCCGGGGTATTGCCATCCTGGTGATCGCCTCCACTTTGGACCTATCCGGCTTAACCCCTTTTCGCGATATTGGCGATACTGCTAAACCCAAAACCGACTTCTCTGGAGACAGTTTCAAACCGATTTCCCTTACTCTCGCGAATACCTGTCTCAGGTGTTGCTCGTGTTCCTCCTCCGATTTACTGAATACCAACAGGTCATCCATGTAGACCTGGCAGATCCCTTCGTCGATACCCCTGAGGAACTCATCCATTAATCTTTGGAACGTGAGGGGCGCGTTCTTCAGTCCAAAGGGCATTCTCGTGAACTCATAGTGCCCCCGTTCAAATGTGAAGGCCGTTTTCGCCTGATCTCTTGGATGAATTTTGATCTGATGATACCCCGCCTTTAAGTCTAATGTGCCGAATATGGTAGCCCCGCTAAGCCTGTCTATTATGTCCTCGAACCTGGGAATCGGATAAGCTTCGTCTTTCGTATTTTCATTTAACTGACGAAAGTCCACAACTACTCGGTATTTCTCTTGCCCTGTCGTACTCTTCTTCTTTACTGCCCACAAGGGACTATTAAACGGGGACGAACTATTGATTATGATTCCCTGCCGCTTCAACTCCTCCAACTCTTCCCGGATGTGTTGCCTCAGCGCTTGGGGATACCGTTTTTCCTTCACGTACGTAATTTTTTCGTGTTTTAACGGAATTTCGTGTACTGTCTTTCCCGTGACACCTAATATCTCCCCTTCCTTATAAAAGATGTCCCGAAATTCTTTTAGCAGTAGTTTTCTCCACTCTACCACCCTATTCACGGCCCCCACCCGAGAGTCTCTAACGGCACGGTGACACGTGTATGACCTGCCTCCTGTTTTGACTTACCACCTGCCCTGTTTATTTTCCACCTTAGCGCCTACCCTCTCTAACAGTTCGCACCGAACGATAGCCTGATATTCCCTGGGCATGCTTTCTACTACATGAACTTGTAATCGTGCTCCCGTTTTCCCCCACTCGCTCAATCCCATGTCCGCCTCACCCATTACCTTACATGGCCCACCAAAGGTTACTAGCCTACACTTGCATTTCCGGATCTGAAGTGCCTCCCCCTTGCCACACAAACTCTCCGCCGCTATTTTTGACAGCAGGGTGCTCGAGCTCCCTGTGTCTATGAGGCACTTCACTTCACTGTTTGTTTTAATATTAGGCAACCAATTCTTTAACTCACCTGCTACATTGTTGATGACGCAAGCTCGGTCGCCTCTCTGCGAGCACCCGCCTCATACAGTCGTCTGCTTCCTTCTCACCATTGTCGTCTGCCGCTGTCCGCGATGCTGCGCTACCTTGCGTTGTCGGTTCCAGCCGCTGCTCAAGCTGCCCTCGCCGCCACTGCTTCCTGGTTCCTCCTCCGTCTCTGAAGATCCCGATATACTGGATGTGTCCCTGGGAGTTCCACCTCGCCTGGACGAGTACCTTCTTGTTCGTACCTCCTGAGCGTTCACTTCCATCGGCTCTCCTTGATAGCCCTCTTTCCTGCGATAGACGTATGGACATTGCCTTGCAAAATGCCCCTCCGTCCCGCACTCATAACATCTGGAGCGTGGACATTGGGCTACCAGATGGCCCGTCCTGCCACACCCGTGGCACTTCCTCTCATCCTTCCTAGACCATTCCTTGATCTCGGCTGCCAAGTCTTCTTCTCCGTCGTGGACGGTTTTTCTCTGATGAATGCCCTCCTCCACGGAGTCGCAGAGATTCTTGGTCGATTGGCGGGAGCCTTAGTCCATTCGGGTTCATCTACTTCTATCCTGTTACTCTCTTCTTCTCGGGCCCCTGTATCCACAAGGGCCTGGGCGCACTTGAGAAACGTCTTCTCGGCGGGAAATCCTTCCTTTTTCCCTATCTGCCTTGCCAGCTGCACCTTCCATACTGTGGACAGAAATAACATACGCGCATCTGTTTCCTCCGCGGATACGATCTCTCTCATCTTTGCGTTGAGTTTTTGATACCGCTGTAGCATGATTGCCGCGAACTGCCCTGGTGTCTGCCTGCTTTGCTTCCTTTCACAGAATACCTCTTTAACATAATCAAGCTTAGTGGAGAGCTAGTGGAGGATTTGGAGAAGAGAAAAGGTAAGAGTTCTATTGAGACCAGGGCCCTATTTCATAATAAAGTAAAAAGTAATACTATTAGCCTTGTTGCTTGTACTTTGTAGGATTTCGTTTCATAATAGCAGAGTACAAAAGTACAAACTACAAGTTTTAAAATTGATAGTACAAGAAAAAGTCAGTGAAGACTTGAAGGGAAAATACATTGACGCATACGTACTAACGCTTTTCTAGTGTTCGTTCCGAGACGGTTTTTAACTAACCTGTAATACCAAAAGGTGTGTGTCTGTATGAAGGTCATTTAAATTATTATGAAAGATAAAAAAAAAGAACTTTGTCACGAAAAATGACTCAAATTTTAATATCGATTTTACGATATGCATCTTTAAAAAAATCGATGTTTCCAACACCCCTAATTCGTTATATATAATTATTATAATTTAAAATGTTTATATCCTTTTTCATAAATTGTTTCAAATCAATATTAATTTGTTTATTTAAATTTTATGTATTCCGTTTGATTTTATTTATGTCTTTCATTTGTATCTATATTTCTGTTTATTAATTGAATCATGTCATTGTCTATGCTTACATCCTCAAAACTGAAATTATCTCCCAGTGATAGCAAATTTAATATATTTTTATTAATCCCCTTTTCTGTCAGATTAACAATTCTCTTTTCTTATATCAGTTTTTATAAAGTTCTGACACTGCATTATAATTATTACTATGCCCCTGTACATTATTTAATTTTATATTCTCTATTATGCTATTTGTCCCTATGTATGATATTTTATCATATTTAGTATTACTTTTTTAATAATTTTATTCAGTATTGGTTTTTGAGTATCTATATTTCAGTTTATTATTTGAATGATGTCTTCATCTATGAGTACACCCTCAAAACTGAAATTTTCTCCCAGTGATACCAAATTTCTTAATTATCAATGGAACCACTTTCCAAGATAACTACAATGTCCACTATTGATAGCACAAAACACTATAAGCTTATATATATGTAAACTTATCTATAATGTTATAAATGTCTATATTTTGTTAATCAATTATGTAATGTAAATGACCAATTTGGTATATTTTATTTTTAAAGGTATTTATAACTTTAATAATTAATCAGCTATATAACGTAATAATCTGTGTAATTTTTAATTTGATTTTAGTTTTCCATTACCCAATTTATCCAATCAAATAATCAATAGGTTATTGGTATTTCCACAACACTTGTTCTGACATAAGAGTTAGCATCATGTTAATTTTTACTTACTCCCATGTTCTACTTATTATTCAGTTTTATGATGATTAATTATAGTGTTTTTGAGAGACATAAGTACTTTATTTCAACATTAAGCCATCATCATCATACACATTTATTTCAAAAATTGATTTTAGCTATCATATTCATGTATATAATGTCATATCATATGCATATTAGTACTATCATATTCACGTTTCATCTTATCTACAAACTAATTAAAATTATTCTGAATTATTTAGATGTCTATTACATACTTCCTACAAATTATTTTCTTTTATGTCTTTATAATCATTTTTTAATTTTAATAGTATTAAATTTAATTATCAGATTCTCGGCCCCATACACTTGTTTTATTTCTATGTTTAAAATTGGCATTGACAATGTGTTACAGAATTTAACTAACTTTATTATTATTAATTAACAATTCATTTATCAATAGTGAATCCAAGCAATCTAAGATCTTCCATTATTACTTTTATTTAAATGTCTCATAAAGAAAGCATCTTATAATCAGGGCACGAAACAGTTATTGAACTTTTTCAAAAGATTTCAGTTTAACTGTTTAACAAGAACTTTTATGATTAAAATACTATCATAAAAGTTCTACACAAAAGAACCTCCTGATAAAAAATACCTTAAGAACTTATATCATTAGAAGTTTTTTTTATAAATCTTCTGTTGTTAAGTTCTTGCCAAAACATTTTTAATAAAAATTCCTACTAGACATTTTAAATATAAGGTCTCACAAATAAGTTTTCACATACCTGTGGGGCACATTATTTTTTATAAGCTTATTTTTCAGAGATCATTTGAATGAAATAAGGAAATAACCACAAAAAAACTGTCAAATAGATGCTCAAAACACAATTCCATCAAAATTACCCATATTTAAGTGGGGACTTAAAAGTGAGAACTTTTAATGTAATAACATTTATTGGTTCTCACTAAAAAGCTTTATGGAGAGCTCTTATACTATAGAACTTGTACAAAAAGTGTCAAGAAAAAGTTCTAGGAAGAGCTTTCATCACAAAAGTTTTAATGATAAAATTCTCCAAAGAACTTACTCATTATCTGGCAAAATGGAAGTAAAATGACAATGCAATGAAAATTTACTTGAGGACTTAACATATTCTTCTTGGAGATAAATGACAAAGTTCTCTCAACCCAACTGTAGGTTATGTTTATGAATATCAAAAACACTGTTTTAAGGAGGTCGTTGTTTGATCAAACTACTAAGAAAGTGTATATTTATTGGAACCAGTGGTTTAATCAAAATGTAATAAACATAACTACTAATAAAGTATATATTTGCTGGAATCAACACACTTTAAGAAGACAGTAAGCTTCACTTTCTGTTATTTACAAAGGCTAGATCTAGGCTTTATCGATTCTTAGTCACAAAAATGTCATTTATTATTCTGCTTCTACAAACAATTTAATTATTATAAATTTGTTTTATAATACGGCTAATTTTCCTTATGTTTGTTGAGTAACAATTGACCCACTGGTTCCTTACATTATAATAAAGATAATAAATAGTACAAGTTCATAAATACAAGAGTACAAATTACAAGAACTAATATTTTTGTTTCATAATGGGGACGACTACTGTAATAGTATTAAGCCTTTTATAAAAGTTAGGAAGTACAAAAGTAGAGGTTAGAATTTGGGAAGGTTTATTTTTAGATGTTGCAGATTACTTATTGTCATTAGATAATAATTATATTGTATTCAATTTTTTTTTTAATTTACAGTATTATAAATGCTTATAACTTTTGAAAGGCCACGAATTGAATTTGGTCAAGATCTTCCTCCGCGCATTGACCGGTCGGTCCTAGCAATATGAAATATTCTGATTTTTTTAATACAAAGGCCTCAAACTGTGTTCCAAGGACACGAAATATCTTTTATATGTTTTAATTTATAAATTAACTTTTTAATTTATCTCAAGTTATGCATACATATACTTATACAAAGATGCATAATAAAACAAAGGATTTATTCATTAAAGAATATTAATGAGTTTTAAAAAAAATTTAGTTAATATAAAAAATTTGTCTGTGTAATCGATACAATTATTGTTGATGATTTTTTTATTATTGAATAAAATTAGTTAGGTACGCCTGTGTTAATGTATTCTTATACATTCAACTGAAGTCCATTAGATTCTAAAATGAGTAAGAGAGACGGAAATAGAAAAACGCGCTTGTGTGTTCTATCACGCATATTAGAAAATAAAAAGATATTATGTGGTGTGTTCATTACCCATTGTTATTATTATTAAGGACTTTTTGTATTAATGGGTATGTCTGATTTCAACTACAACAAAATTGTTATATCAGTATAAATATTTAAATTGCAATTAAGGTAGTAAAACATGTGTGGTTTATATATGGCTTATTTATGTTTTAATTATTTTTTTTTTAATAATTGCTTTTTTGAATTTTCATAATTATTTATTTTAAACTACCTAAAATTATATTATTTTCACATTATTTATCTTGTAGGTTACCTTATCTGGAAAGGTAGAAGATATTCAGTATATTAAAAAAAAAAAACTTTTTTATTAAAAACAAATAAATATTATTTATAACAATATAAAAAATAATATGCTAGTAAATTCTTAAAAGAGCTGGCTACTAATTTGATTTTTTTATCAGAACATTTTTATTGATTACTAATTCATATTTTAATTATTAGTCAATATTTAATTATTAATTAATATATTATTATATTTATTATCAATTGCTATTTTAATGTTAATTATACCTATTAAAAAATGTATTGAATTTTTTATTAAAACAATGAGTAGCACCATTTAATAAAATTCAAACTTGGCATTTAGTTTTTCTTATTTGATAACTTTCATTAACTCTATCTTTATTAATTATTGAAATTCAAATAAAATTCAATTTGGTAACTGTGAAACATCTTTAAGCAGTGGACTATAACAAAGGACAGAACCTAATTTCAAAGAAAGTGCGAAAAAGCAGAAACGTAGTTAAAAAGAATGGCACTAGAAATCGCTACCGAAATTATGTTGGCGTTATTTTCCCGAATTATGAGAGAAATGAGACTTGTATTAATATTACAAGAGAACTGAGACTTGTATAAATAATACAAGTAAATGCTAGTACATAGCAAAGATTTGTATTATTAACCACTGTTTATGAAACAGAATCACTTGTACAATCCAATAAATTGTACAAAACACTTAAAAACATTTTGATTAGTTTCTTTTCGTTCTAGTAATGTGAATCTGCCGTGGTGAAGTTCTTCAGTTCCATCACATCGAGGGAAGGATTGACAATCACTATTGCCGCTCTAGGCCTCCTCTCTCCACTGCTCAGAGCGACCAATGTAGCGTCGAGGCTACACCAAATCCAGCGACCACATTGTTCTGACACCATGGCTCCTGAATCGCCATGATGTCAATGTTCCGGACGATTGTACGTAACTCATCCGCGACCATTCGTCTTCGGCGCATGTTAACCTGCAGGATCTGCAGCCTACGCATACCGGGTCCTCTTCGCTAGCCCCTCCATCACCTCCAGCTGTATCGTGCACTCCCTGCTGCCCGTACACAGTGCTGGAGGTCCTTCCCTTCTTTGCCCTTCGCTTTGCAGTTTCTGCAGCAAGGGGCGGCTCCTCTGGTCTTTCCCGGGCACTCGCTTGCCTTGTGCCCGGTACCCGTGCACCATCTGCACGCAATTTCCTTGCTGCAGGAGTTCGTCGGGTGGTTTAGTAGTTACCTCAGTAACAGGAGCGTGAGGATCAGAGGTAGCTACTACGAGGTGGACAGAAAAATAGAAAGAGGTTGCCCGCAGGCCTCGATCCTGGGCCCGGCTCTGTGGAAACTGGTCTACGACCAGTTACTGGGGGAGCTAGAGAAGAGAGGGTTCCTTGCCACGTCATCGTATCCTGCACTGCAGTAGAAGGACACCGAGCCAGGTTGTCGAGAAATACCGGGATCTTCACCCTCGCCGAATCGGACTTCCCCGTCTGATGGAGGAGGAGGCTTACCTCTTCTTCAAGGATTTCGTGTACAGATGGAAGGAGGTGGTGGGCCCGAAACACTTTACCCTGTGAAGGGCAGACCATCCGGCGGTGGCGAGCCACCAACAGCTGACTGAATCCTGGAAGAAGCATGGAAACCGGACGGATGCAATGGATCAGCAGGGCTGGACCAGTTCCCGGACGGATGCAGCTGGAGATGGGATCCGGACGGATGCGGTGGACCAGGAGGGCTGGACGGCACCGGACGGACGGACGGATCCGGACTGGGACCGGACGGATGCAGAGCGCCAGGAGGGCTGCCATGCTGTCCGGAGGAGGATAAGGTGCCGCCCAATCGATGAGGTGCGCAACCGCGCATCGGTTTGCACCACAGTAGCAGGAAAAAATTGTTCCCAACAATTAAACAGTCCTCACAGTCACTATATAATAAGATAATTTTGAAAATAAAGAGTAATTTATGGGAGCAGTGGCATACGTTATTCCAGCGCACTACCCCACTGCTACCGAACCCCGTATGACCAAAAGGTCGGAAAGGAAAAAAAAGAAAAAGAAAAAAAGGTCGTTGAGAAGAGGAAAGAGGATTACGTGCTGAATCGATGACATGCAGATCTAACCAGGTATCGGATCTGCAAGTGTGATGAGTAGGAGAAAGTATGACGATGAAGAGATGGAGGGATATGAATAGATTTTCGAGATAGAGTTTGTCGTTGGAATCAGAAAGGAGATTGATATTAAGATGGCCAGAGATTATTATATTGATGTAGAGAGGAGCATAAGTGTAGAGGATTGATTCAAAGGATGAGTCAAAAGGAACCAAAGGAGGACGATACACCACAGCATATAGGAGAGTATGCGCATTGGAGGAAATTTCAACGACAATTCAATATGAGGATGATCGGATGGGAATGAGATATCTAGGATTCGGGATTTCAGACTATTAAGAACATAAAGGCCAACACCTCCACCAGTCCGGTCAATCCGGCCATGGCGGATAAAGGAATAATTAGGTAGGGAAACATAAGAGGAAGGAATGCAGGGTTTTAGCCATGTACGTGGAGGAATTCATCATAATGAGCTGGTAAGGATTGGGAATTAACGTGACAGGAGATCAGGACACTAGACACGAAGAGGAGATAGGACAGTATACAGTATTTGGGGGGAAGATGCACATAACTATGACAATTTGAAGAATGAAATCTGAAAAGAAGCAAATAGTGAATATAAAATTTAAACAAAAACAGCTATAAAAAAGAAGATCATGGGAAGATAAAAAAATTAGATGAATAAGAAATTAATAAAAAGGAAATGTATACATTGACAAAAAAACCAAACGTACTTTATTTTCCCGGCGGCTCTCCTCTGACTGGCGAGCCATGACAGACGCCTATTTATAGGTGTCATCTCGGTGGAAATCATTCTCCTGCCAGCCAATATCCCGAGTGGAGAAGTCTCTCTTTACTTTTCTTCGCTGTACTAGCTCATCCCGTATAGACTGCCTAACGAAACAGGCAATGACGAGTGGCGGTCCAGGGTCGTCTTTCTTTAGTCTGCGGCGTTCCACCATGTCTAGGTCCTCTACGCTGATCCTAATTCCCAGGTCTGCTCCCAGGCTGGACGACAGGGCCGCTGGAGTCTCCCACGCTCGGACCGGTATGCCGCGTATCTCCACCGACCTGTATAGGAGATCCTGTTCAGCCTTATTTAATCTAACCTGTAACTCCCCGACTCGGGATTTTAATGCTTTATTTTCAGTGGCCAATTCCTCCATATGCTTCGCTTGCCCCTCGAGGTGGTTCTCAATTTTCGCAAATCTCTCCTTCAGCTCAAAGCTCAGCTCAACATATTTTTCTAAAGATGATTTTCAGCTCTTGATGTCTTGGACCATGTCGGTGCTAAGCCGGCTTACCGCGGTAAGAATATCGGCTGTAGACGGTTCAGGACCAAAAATTTTCCCTTCGTATTTCCTATACACCCATGTTTATTTCTGAGACTTAATCGTCTCAATTTATTTATCATTGAGGTTACAGCATTTGCCGTATTTAAGGCAATCTTGTATTAAGGCATTTGTTGCAACTCAAATTACATTTGTCCTCTCTGGTAACAGGACCATCACAGATTGAGCACTGCACCATTTTAAATTAGTAAATAATAAGTAGTACACGCGAAATGGTGTGTTTGTCAATAGAGATGAGTGTCAACGGCCTTAATTCCTCTGAGAGTAAGGGATTACCTACCGGTTCAGACTCTCTCGTACTGCCGAACTAGAGTCTTCTTCTTAAATTTTGTATTACTCGTAAATATTTAAGACATATGGCTACTGGGGATTTACAAAATATTATTCAGTTTACAGAAATTTAAAAAAGAAATTAACAAAATGATGTAAAATTGGTTGGTTGAAAATTAGAAGCAGGGGAACAATGTTAGCTAGATGCCTTCTCCGGCCAGACTGGATATATATACAAAGGGAGAGGCAACGAAAAGAAAGAACTTAAGGTGTACCGACCCATATGCCTTCCCCCTGTTATCAGTAAGGTCCTCCAAGCGGCGAGCCACCCACGACAATTTGAAGCGACAAGAGGAAAGGGGACAGCGGACGTGTTGTTGCGAGTGCGGAGAGATTCTGCGGAGAGGGCGGAGAAGTACGTGTTGATGATATTATTCGAGATATCCTCCGCCTTCGATAGTGTATGATGGCCTTTCGTACTCCAGCGGCTGCAGGATTTTTATGCCCACAGCAACCTTTATTCCCTCGTTAGTAGCTATCTCAGTGATAGGAGGATCAAGGTGCGTGTTTGCTTCGACAAGGCTGAGAGAAGGATTGAGAAGAGCTGTCCATAGGGCTCCGTCCTCGGGCCAGTCCTTTGGAAACTAGTGTTTGATCAGTTATTGGGAGAATTGGACGCGGAGGGATTTCCGGGGACGGCTTATGTCGACGACCTAGTAGCTATAATTTCCACGAACAGCAGAGCCAGGCTGATCCGAGATACGGAGAGATGTGCCAGTAAGGTAGAAGTGTGAATGGAGAGAGAGGCAAAAGCTAAGCATGGTCGCTGCCAAGACCCATGCAATGTTGCCGAGAGATTCGACAGAAAGGGCTCACCCTATCAGCCTGAACATAGGAGGAGAACAGGTCCGCCTCGGTGACGAGGTGACATACCTTGGGGTGAAATTCAAGAAGAGATTCAACGTCATCCTACATCTCGGATACCTCCGAGATAGGGAGGGAGACCTGCTCCCTGAATGGACTGTCAAGAATAGAGGGTGCATTCTGGGGTCTAAGGTACCCGGCTGCTAGAACCATCTATAAGGGTCATAAGGGCACAGACGGTGGGTCACTTGTGAAAAGGGTGCAATCCTTATGAAGTTTTTTCCTACCGTCTACTCCACACTAGCGGCGAAGTGGGTCCATCCCGATTGCAAGTCCTCACAGATTCTGACAGGCCATGGGGGCTTCTGGGAGAAGCTGCGGAAGCATGGCAAGAATATCGATCCCAGGTGATCCACCTGCGGTGTGCCTGACACAGCCGAGCACGCAATAATATCAGACTGTACGCCTTTAACGAGGCCGATTTCCCGAGGTCGATAGAGGAGAAGAATTACCCCTTCTTCGTGGAATATATATTAAGGTGGAGAGAGGTCGTTGGTGCCACACATTTCGCTCTTGGTAGAGGCGGTCACCGGAAGAAGAGGAGCCTACCACCGCTGAGACACCCTGAGGAGGAACCGCAATAAGAAACTGAAGTCTACTAGCAGTGCAGAGAGGAGACTCAGGGTGGCAAGCCAAAGCCAGCCATGACTACACGATACAGGAAGGAAGGACACAAAGGTGCACCCAAACAATAAACGGTGTGCAGCCGCGCACCGGGCTGCACCATGAAATACCCAAATATTGTTCCCATAATTAAAGATACCCTTAAATTATATATGAGAATAATAAATAAATATTTTAAAAAATAAATAAATAAAGCTGAGTTTTATTAGCGGTAGTGGCATTATTACATCCCATGCGTAATACCCGCTGCTGCTGTCAGTTTGGATAAGATCCAGAGTACAGTGGAGGATTATCCAGATGAAGACGACTTTATTAGCGAGGGAGAATTACAGGAAGCAATCTCCAAGATGAAGCTCGGCAAGTCAGCACAGCTGGATGGAATAACTCCCAAAATGATATGGTACATGATGAAGCAAAGATGAAGAAATGTTTCTCCATCTTTTGTACCTGGTATGGCAAAAGAAAAGGATACCAAAGGATTGGGAGATCGCTGTGGTTGTGCCTATTTACAAGAAAGGAGACAATGGAGAATGCAATAACCATCGAGGCATATCTCTACTCAGTGTGCCAAGTAAGCACTACTAAAAACTTCTAGAAGAAAGAATAAGAAGAATTGTCGACTGCCAGATTGAAGAGGAGCAGTATGAATTTAGAAACTCGAGGAGCACCAAGGACCTAATTTTCACTTTGAGACAGGTCATAGAGAAGTCCATAGAGAAAGGAAAAGAAATTGCTGTCTGCTTCGTGGATCTGTAAAAGGCCTTTGACAGGGTCAAAAAGGAGGATATAGAACGAGCTCTGTCTGAAAGGAGAGTAGAATTTGGTACGATCCTGGCTGTGAGGAGTCTCTATCGCAAGAAGAGAAACATTGTAAGGACCAGTAACCACACCTCCAAGGAGTTTTAGACGACACGGGGAATACGCCAGGGATGTAGTTTAAGTCATCTACTCTTTATATTGGTCCTAGACCGCGTACTGAAAATAGCTAAACCTAGATTGCGGCACTATCAACTCGGGTATAGGAATCTGCAACCTACACTTTATACAACACTTGCATTTGCCGACGACTTCGCCATAATTGCTGCCAATGACCGGGACCGGCAACATAATGTAAACATCATGTAAGAAGAGCTGTCCTGCATCAATATGGATATTAACCCAGAAAAAACAAAATGCATGAGAGTAGGAAGAAAACCCTACAGAGTTATAAGAATCCTGAGGTTGAAGGGACAAATCTTGGAACAGGTTCAGGATTTCAAGTATTTAGGTGCCTGGTTGAATGAAAGCGGCTATATAGAAGGGGAAGTGACACGGAGGTTAGAAGCAGCTGGACGAATGTTCCACTCGGTCCGAAGAGGCTTCCTCAACAGAAGAGAAGTTATTAAGAAGACAAAGATGTCCGTCTACAAGTCAATGTTCCTGTCCATTCTTTCCTATTCCTCGGACTCATGGACCCTCTCCTCAAAACACAGGAGCCAGATCCTGGCAATGGAGATGCGCTACCTGAGTCGAATGGAGGACCAGAAGAGACAGGATCCGTAACACCACTATTATGTCGAATCTCGAAGTGCAGCTGGTGGAGACTCTAGAGAAGAATAAATGGTTTGGAGGCCTCCTCAGGATGAATCCAGGAAGAATCGCGAGGATGACCTATGAGACATGAGTAGAGGGAAGAAGACTAAGAGGAAGACCACGGATCACCTGGGAGGAAGGTGTGCGGGAGGCATTTAGGAAACGAGTGCTGGAATGGAACAGGAGAGAGCTGATACAGGACATGCACATTTGGTCCAAGCTCTACAGAGGACATCCTCACACTGCACAGCGGTAAAAAAAGGATCGGAGTATGATGATGAGATATTGAAATAATAATAGATAACAATAGAAAAATTAAAACTAGACTGAACAAAAAAGATTAAACAAGCAATAGACTTTTAAACTTTTTTTTTTAAACTTCTGTGCGGATCACCCTTACTATCAAAAGATGAATGTAGCTACCAACTTAATAAATAGAGCTATAATCTTAACCAATAATGAATACATAAAAGATGCTAAAAAGAAGGTATACAATATTTTGTTGGAAAATTTCTACTCCAAAAGGTTAGTAAGTAACAAAATTAACCGATATTTCAAGATGAATTATTGACCAGCTTGATAGATAACATAGAGAATATCTTCACAACATATGAACTCAATTTTTTCAAATTGGGATTATATAATGACAATAAATTGAAGAATTATCTAAATAATATGAAAAACACTATAGCAAAAAATGATAAGCAAAATATTATTTACAAACTACAATGCCAAGACAGTGAAGGAATGCACATAGGTGAATCATCCAAGAAATTAAAAACCAGAGTAAATCAGCATATTAGTAACTGCAAAAATAATATGAATATTAATACAGCATTTGCCCAACACAGCATTACAATGAAACATCAATTTGACTTCTATAACCCGAAGATAATAGATAGTGTTAAAAACACTAAAAATAGAAGAACTAAAGAAGCTATTTACATAAAAAAAAACATAAAACAAACTGTTAATTTTAAAACGGATACAAAAAATTTAAGTAACCATTATATGGACATAATAAATAAACTGGAAATATAATGCTAACATAATAGACACAATAAACATTGGTTGTCATGAACAAAAAAAAACTCAACATACTGCAAAACCATAATCTTTCTAATAATTAAACTAATTAATATGCAGATCCAGAAATAATAATTTTTATAATAATATTTTTATTTATGGACATAATAATTTTTATATAATATAATATTTCTGGCTTTAATATATAGACGCCATGCAATGATCTGAAGATGGGGCATTTGCCTCGAAACGGAGTCAGTATAAATTAAAGATGTAAGATACATAATAAAATCCATGGAAGATTCGCTTTAAAAATCTTCTAGTTAATTAAATTTCTAATTTCTAATTAGAAAACTTCTAATTCTAATAAATTTAAAAAGAATAAAATTTAAAAAAATATATATAGTTATTTGGATAAATAACGTTTTGTGTTTTGATATGAAACATCCGTAATGCGGCGGGTCAGACCGGCTGTTGGTGTGGCGACGCGTCGCTATGTCGCCACGCACTCGGCTCGGCAATCACCCTCTCACTCACCGCGCTGAGCTCGTATACCTATATGTAGGTCGTACGTTCGCCAGTACGGCTGTATGCAGTGTTGTCCACTTCGGAACACATTGCCTGTGTTTTATTTGAAAGTAATAACTGTAACAATAAAATATGAGTGACTGTGATAGTTTAGAACACGAAAGTGAGGGGCCTCTTGCAAAGAAAGAAAAATTACACTATGACACACAATAAAGTGATTGCGGCCTATATATTTTTAGAAATCAGTCGCACAATTATTCCAGAATTCTTTTTTTTCACTAACAGATTGTTTTCCTGTTCCTAAATGGATTCTAAAACATGTATATTTAAAAATATTACCTGGGAGTCCGACTGCGAGACCTAGATGATGGAAAGCCGTCATCGTGAGGACTGAGCAAGTCAGCGAGGACATAGACGTGATGAGTGAAGCTCCGCTGGTGGGTTGGAAAAATCCTGGAAACATGGCTGATGAGGACCTCGGTGTCATTTAAGTCAAGAATTAATTATTTTTTTTAATGCAACAATTTCAGTACAAATAAATTAAGTATAATTTATTATTAATAAACCTGTTTTCCTGAAAAAATTAATAGCTTTGTTTTTTGAAATATAATAAAAAAAATTATAATTATACATACATATTACATGTATAATTTATATGTACTTATACCATCTCACTTATGCTGTTACCCGGGCGTAGAGGGATTTTCTCATAAAACTTGTTTTAGGAATACAGTATATCTCTTAATCTAAACGACGTAACCGATTATCAATAAATCTATTTTTACATACGTAGTTCATTAGGAGGTATTATGAATTCGGTGATAATGCAACTAGGAGCAAGCCATTTTTTGTTTAAATAAAGAATAATTTTTGTTTAAAAAATCTAAATATTTTGTTTTTGATTATGCCATATTTTTTTATTATGTCATATTTATTTCCTTTAATAAACCTTCCTTTCATGCGCAAATTTTCTATACAAAATAGTTTCGATGTTTCAGATCTGCGAGGCGTCTCGTGACGGCTCATTTTTCTGTAGTTTACTAAATGGCGTTTACACCTATTTAAAAAACCTTTTGTCTTTGGAACTATTATTTTTGCTTGATATTTGGGATTTCCACCTTTAAAAATCTCTAAATAGTAGTCCTAAAAGATGTTAGCCAGTTATTTTTCAAATTATATGCTTTTAAATTAAGTAAGCCATCTCCTCCCAAACCTGCGATCTATTGCGTGGGGGCTGCAGAGGTCATTGTCATGGCTCTGGGTATTAGAAACTCCCATTTTTTAAATTTTTTTGTCAGGTATCTCATTCTTTGCTGACTATTAAAATAATTATCACATAGGGATGAGACACTGAGGAATGAGGATTTCGGCTTCAACAGGTGATAACCCAGTTATCTTTTACTTTAAAAAAATCTTGGACTGTTTATTACATATTAATGAAGTTACATTTTTTAATAAATTATGTTACCATAAAAAAATATAAATATATGTTTTTTATTTGCATGCATATTTTTTCCCTTCATTCAGGTGGTTTATTATATGGCACTCAGTAAGTTACTAGTGTTTAAGCATTTTAGACCTACAAAATGTTTTAATAAAATCCGTAAGAAAATAAAAAATGACATAATGTAAATGGGTTTTACGTAAAAAAAATTACATTATTAGATTTCAGCTGAAACCTGAGAAAAAAAACTAGGTTTATTTGTTGGAATTATAGGCTAGTAACGTAACAGAGTTTCACAGCTAAATAAAATCAATCAGAATTCAGTGAAAATTCAAGGAAACTAAAGTTTGACAAATCAACTACTCATATGTGCTCTCAACTATTGGTGTTTATTACCCTCTGTTTACCTTGCTGTTGACTCCGAACGCAGTTTCGAATTTTTTTTTTCATGAATTTTCAACTTGCTCAAATTTCGAAAGTGTCACTTTATTTGAATATGACCCTCATACTTTCTCAAGTTGGAAGCAGTATTTTTTGAAGATAAAGAGATCTGAATTGAAACTAGTAACTCAAAAGTTATGCTGCGATTTTTTGATTCTCTTTGGAATTTTCCTACGACATTTTCACAGCTTTTAGGGTTATCTTTGCCAAAGTGGTTATTTGGATTTAAACTTGTGTTATCTTTTGGCTCTTTCTTTGATTCAGTGTTGAGCAGCTGTTTCAAAAAGGGTCTAAAACTCGAATTATACTGTTTTTTTTCGAACTTCATTTGTTTTTAATGTACAATATGTTGAAGCCTAAATTTCGTACAAAGTACAAATTGAAAATTCATTTTAGTTTTCTAAGAAATTAAAGGTGTGTATTAAAAATTGTTTAAACGGTAATCATTAAAAGTTACTTTTGAGTTCTAAAGTGGTATGACTCAGGTTTTTCTTTTGATTTATTAAGAAGTAAAAATGCAAAGAAAAATAAGTACTAGCTGTAGTTATACACTCAGTATTTCTTATCTTGAATTGATTTGTTTAAAATAGTAAACATCATTAATATTGCTGTTTTAAAATTTGCTTTGTGTTTAGTTTTTAACTTGGTGCTTAAAAATGATAAACATTTTAGCAGTGACTCATTCACTCAATAAGATAACAAATTTATAAGACTACATAAATATAAATTGTGTTTTTACTACTCAGAAATGGTTAAATAATTTGAAAACACTATAAGTGTTTCTGAGTCAGATAAACCTTTTGATAATTGTCATAACCTTGATGGTCCTATAGCCTTTTTGGAATTAGGTCTGTGGCTTATAACAAAATATGATTTTTTAGTTAGCAGTTATTCAGATCAATCAGTAATGTGCATGATTTTTTTTTTTTAATGTATGTTTTTTCCCTTATACAAACAGAATTTTCTTTACATTATTTATGGCTCTGTTGTGTAGTTTGTTGTGTCTTCTTCATGCTAATGCTCTCGATTATTTTGTTACTAATCTACCAGTTAGACTGTCATTTGAAATTGAACATGCTGAAATACTATTATCAGTTTCTGTTCTTCAAATTATAATATCATAGCTTGTAAGTCCATGTTATTTTCAATTTATTTCTTAAAATCAATAAATCAGTCTGGAGACAGTTGATGAAGGGCGTAGAGGTACCTGGTTTTTGATCTTAGGTATTGTTGGAGGAAGGTTTGTTCAGCACCATACTGTAACTGTCTTGTTATCCCCTTACTATTATAATTTTTCATGTAACCATGTTTTTAAGTGTTTAGTGGACCTAGGAAGTTTATATCAAGTGAAAATTTAGAGAGCCAAGAAAGAATTTGTACTGGGTTTGCGTAGCATAAGAAGGCCTATGTGTTCACTTATATATTTATTTTATGTTTTGAAATTTTTTTAATAAACAGTAAATTTATGTTACGTGCCGTTTACACCGGCAATGGTACAAATTTACAATTGGGGCGTGTTATCACTGGCTCGGGCTGAATTTACCCGAAGGTCGCTGCACTACCACTCTTTAGCACCATTTGTTATAACTACTTTTTATTCAGTTCTAACATTCGTGTTCATCAGAATTATTAATGCTGTTGACCCAAATATAAAATAAACACCAACAGATCCTTTTCAGGTGAGGTCGGGGGCTTATCGTAATTTCAATTATTACTGCTTTAATTAGATCACAGCTGTTGAGTTCCGCTTGCTATGTCAAGAGATATAGAAACCCCCAAAAGTTCCTTTTCAGTTGAGGTCGGGCCCATACCCTACTTTAAATTATTATTACAACTTCCCCAGACTACTGGAAGTCAACAGCACTAATAATTTTCATTAATATCTAATTAAAGCAGTAATAATTTTAATAATTCCAATGAGTACGAATTTTAGAATTTGATAGAAAGCAGTTAGCACAAATGGTGCTGGAGAGCGGTTGTGTGACGACTTTCGGGTAAGTTCGGCCCGAGCCAGTGATAACGCTCTGATTGTAAAGTTGTACCCGGGCAATAAAAATTGCATATTGCCTGGCCATATATTGGGCATCATTGCTGGAAACATTGCTTGGCAATAGATTGCCGGAAAATAGTGTTAAAATAGACCTCACATAGAGACTGTGACAATCTTCGTTTCTATTGGCTGAGGCGAGCGCAGCCATTTCGCTTCTGAGTTCTATATTAGGCTATACTGCTTTGTTTTGTACTCATTGTGTTTTCATTTATCCATTGCTAGTTTTGATTAATCGTAATCCATTAAACGTAATAAAACAGACTGTAACGAAACAAAATATCAAAGTGTGTAAATAGGGGTGGGAGTGAAAGTGCCAAAGAAAAGAAGATTCAGATTCAAAACAAATGAAGTATTCTTCCTAACTAATGTTTGTAAAGTGGCTCCAAGTACATTCCTTCATCAAATTCACATTGTGATGAAAAATTATTCATTGGCAATGCTATTCAAGTTAAAATGAAAGTATGGTTCAGAAGTAAAGTTGTAAATGTAAATCTGGATGCTAAAAAGAAAGATATTGCATTGCCTTCATGTCTTATTTCATTAAAAAATGCATTAACATCACCTGTGAAACGTGTTACTTCTAGTTGTATAAAGAGACAATTAGGGTACGGCTATACAGTAGATAATGTATCAGCATCAAACACTTTCCACCCTTCAGTGTCATCAACAGATTCTGAGGTAGATAGTTGTTCATTCGAGCCGGAATCAGAAGATGATTCAGACAATTAAAAAACTTAATACATAGTTGCATGTTAATAGCTATTCAAAAGGATCCTAAACATTTTTTAGTTTACCAAAAATGGCTTGTTATTTGATAAAAATACTTAGTGAAATTGAAAATTTCTATGCTGCCCAACAACTCCTTCCATTTAATTATGTCAACCAGTTATTCCTAAAGCAGTACTTAAAATTTATAGCAAAGAGGGCCATTTTATTACTATTTGATTAAGTAAACATCATGTCTACTTACGTGCCCTTTTTATGGAGAACAACATTTCCAAGAACCCTTCTTGTGTAGAACAAGCTATTTACATTGGATTTATTCCTTATATTGGAACATTTATTCCTCTATTAAAACATAGCGAGCTGTTAATATTTAAAAACAAAGGAAAATCTATTATTAAAAAGCCAATACCCATGCCTTATTGTATATTCTATGTTAATGTTCAAAAAATAAATACTAGCTGGAGTTGAATAAATTATATTTGCACTTTAAGATCTCAAAAAAAAACAGCATTTGATGCTCAGCATATGTTTTAAATAAACATAAAGGCTTCTGATGTCACTAAATAAATTTGTATTTATTAAATTAAATAACTAAAAACTAGTTTATGAAATATTGCAACTGACCAGATTTATTTAGTAAAACTGTTAACACGTACACACATAGATGTTAAAAAATATATATTGGTAAAAATAGGATCTTCCTCCTCTCATTTATCAGCTCATTCTCTGAACTCCTATATATTGGGTCAGAGGGCTAATACTCTTATTAGTTGGTTGCCCCTTCTACACTTCTAATTACCCTGTCTCAACCTTCTCCTAGTTCCATCCCGTTACTCTATTGGATACTTTTTGAGGCCTTCTTATACCTTCTATCACCCTTATCTTAACTACATTGAAATACTGACTACATTTACAATACCTCAACAGGTATATAGGGACACAAAAATAGTCATACTAACTTCATTTATTTCTTGATTGGAATGAGATTTTGTAAAAATATTCTTGATATCATATTGAAGTCATTGAAATGTTTTCTACAAAAAGGACCCATGAGCTTATAAGCGCTTATTGCAGCTATAGCATCAACTGCACATTAACATATGCACCTATTTACTCCATAGAATAATTTGAGTAAGATAATATATAATATAAATTTGTATATAATATAAAAAATAAGACAATATATAATATAAAGATATGTTATTTGAATAAGATAAATAATTCAAATTGATAAACTAATTTTTTCTGCATTTATATGTTATGTTAAGTTTTCCAAATTAGTATGAAATAAAAGAGGTAATATGGATTAATTTGTTAAAAGAACTTAATTAACATTTATTGAATGAGCTAATATGGATGCATTGAAGAGATATAAAAGAGCTTCATTAATATGTTTTAAAAGAGGTAGTATGTATTGAAGAGCTTTATTAATATATATTAAAAAGAGCTAATATGTATTAAAAAGATATGAATTAAAATGAATATGTATTAAAAAGATATGCATTCAAATGAATATGTATTAAAAGTACTTCAAAACTAAATCACCACATTAGAATCTTCCCCCTCTCATTTATCAGTTCATCCTCTGAATTCCTATATACAGGGTTAGAAGACTAATGTTCTTATTAGTTGATGGTCCCTTCAATATTTCTAATTGTCCTGTCTCAACTTTCTCCTAGTTCCATCCCGCTACTCTACTGGATAATTTTTTAGGCCTTCTGATACCTCTTATTACCCTCATCTTAATTTCATTGAAATACTGACTAGATTTACAATACCTCAACAGGTATATAAGGACACAAAAACAGTCATACTTACTTCATTTATTTCTTGATTGGAATTAGATTTTGTAAAGATATTCTTGATATCATATTGAAGTCATTAAATCATTTTTTTGCAAAATAGGACACTTGAGCTTATAAGCATTTATTTCTAGCCTCAACTGAACATTAACATATGGGCCTTTTACTCCATACAATAATTCGAGTACGATAAGATAATATAAAAAATAAGATAATATATAATATAAATATGTTATTTGAATAAGGTAAAATAATTCATGTTCCTATATTTGATTGCATTTGTTGATAAAATAATGTCATCTGCATTTAGGTGTTATGTTAAGTTTTCCAAATTAATATGTATTGAAAGAGCTAATATGGATTAATATGCATTGAAGAGATAGGTATTAAAAGATCTTCATTAATGTTTTAAAGAGGTAATATGTATTACAGAGAGAAAAATTAAAATTAATATGCATTTAAAGAGTTATGCATTAAAATTAATATTTATTAAAAGAGCTGAAATAGAAATTCAGTAGACATAAGATCTGGATTTTAAGCCAAAAAGAGACATAAATTTGTTCATTTTTTGTTTCACAAAAATAACCGAAGAATTCTTTTATGAATTCAATTATGTAATTATTTAAAATAACAAAAATTATAGTAACTAGTATACCCGAGAGAGACCTCTCGCATTAGATATCTATTTATCTTCTTCCTAATACATTCGAACTGTAAGCAATATTAGTGAAACATGTTTATTTGTATAAATAATATAATATTACCAAGTAAGTTTATTTAACACTCACATTTGGTGAAGCTACATAGTTTATAATGATTATGTTGAAGTAACAGTTTGTACTTAATAAGTAATTAACTTGCCCCACTGGAAAATATCCATTCAGTTTAATTATAAGACAAGCTATACCATTTTCCATATGTAGTATCATATTTAACAGCGCCCTTTAGTGTTGTACATGGGAAACAGTCTAATTTTCCACCTATTAAAAGTTTTTGTAAACAGACTCTAACTGATATAAAGTTACCATGATGACACGTACGCAAGATGGCATAGGGCCCTTGCGACGTCTATATCGTGCATTATCTCAAAAATGGTAAATTTTAGGGCTTTAAAATAATAAAAATTGTGAAATTAGGATTCGTCACTTTTCCATGAAATTCCCTTTCTTTTGATACCTCACTCATCAAAATCCATTGCTACTGAGAGCCGGAAAAGGGATCTATAGTACCGTAATAATATATAATAGTGATTATTTCAAATGTTTGACTTATTAATTATTGCTTAGTTATAATAATAACCTATAGTTTTATTAAAGAACCTATGCTTCAATGTTATTATGAGGGAATAATAATTTTCAGGTAAAATAATTTTTGTTGTAAAATATCCAAATAATTTTTTAAATAACCTTTCTATAATTTATATTAAAAATCAATTGAAAGATAATCTATTAATACAAAATCGCCTCTAGAAGGAAGAGGAAGAAGGAAAAAACGAGTACGAGAGAAGAATTTATACAGCCCGACAATATGAAATATTCTCCAACCCCTCTGGACAACACCGGCAACATCCTGTAATTAGGCAATATAGCCAAGCCATACATAAATATTTGGACAACATTGCTGTATATTGTAGCGACATTGCCGGCAACACTATTGTAGCCACAAATTGCCGTAAAATATGGCCTGTCTAAACGGCCCTTTAGGAAAAGCCATTAAAATTTGTAGTGGTATCTTAAAATAAAATTGTATTGAATTATATATCATGCTAAAAATTGTGTTATCACAGTGCCTTTTAGTTTATTATGTGTTTAATAACACTAATGAAGTGGATTTTCTATTTTTATCCCCCATTTCAAAATGGATGGTTATGAGGACATGGCAATACCCTGCCTCAACCTATTCTGTCTCCAAAAACATTGCCATTGGCTGATCCCATATCCTCTGGATTATACTCGATATTATCAAACTAAAGATCTGATCTGCCACAACGGAATTTTATAATATACTAAATTAATGAAAAATTTGTTAACTAAGGTCAATTAAATTTTTCCTTTGCTAGTATATGTATTGTGTTTTCTGTTTAGCTTCAAGCATGAATTAGTTTTCAATTTTAATTATATTAAGTAACATGAATCTTCAATTCTTAGAAATTGGGCCTGGTCTCAGTAATACTTAGAAAGTCATAACTATAAAATGTACATTACTTAGAGTTTATAGTACAAACAAATTTGAATAATACAAACTTGTTTTTTAGTTCTTTTTTTTTCATATTCAAATGGTGTATTATTAGGCATATTTTTCATCTTAGTTACTGATTAAGTGAACCTGAACAAATTCCACTTGAAAAAAATATTTAAAAAAATTTCATTGAGTCATTCACATGGGACTTTTCATAGGGTTTAACTCTCCTCTTCTCTCGGTTGTGGATATAAAATTGTCAAAAAATAAAAGAGAGGTTCTTTGGCACAGTGAACATTGACACCTCCTATAGATTCTTATTTATTTAAAATTAAATTTATTAATCTATAATTTAATAATAAGTATTGAGGATCTTATTAATACTTAGCATGTACATGCCATTTGAAGAATATACAGTAATTGTTTAATCCCTGTATTAATTATATTTTTGGTAGTCTTCAGTAGTATACTATAAACTGACATTGTAACTAATAAAGTTTGCTATATTATAAAGCAAAATGAAATGTTAAAAGAAAAATCATATCCCTTTTTGTTTAGAATTAGTTGTCCTTGTGATACCTAATATGAGAATTGTTTTATGTGCACTTTGCTAGGTTTTCATATTTAGTATATTTCAGTAATTATAGATAACTTAAAAATGATAAGTTGGTACTTATTAAATGCAAAAACATTGGATACTGAAAAGTTTATGATTTTATTATTTATGCAATACAACCTGAATGATAATGATGATTTAGATTTAATAAAATCAAATTGAAATAAATTTAATTAAGGAAGAAGTTGGTTGGGAGGGGGGGGGGGTTGCGGTCAATGATAAACATACCAATAAGTATGACTTATTTATTCTGTGCCAACGTTTCGGCCCAAGTTTTAGGCCATCATCAGGGCTAAAAGAAAAAAACAAGATAACAACATTGAAAATGACTGAGGCAATACCAGTAACAGTAAAAAATGGTAATAAACAGAAATGACATGCAAGTAAAAAAGAAAAAGGTGTTAATTTATATTGTAAAAAATGAAAGTAATGTGAAAAGAGTGAAAGAAAGATTATGAATTACATGAAACAATAAAGTACATTATGCATGATATAATAAAATATATGAAAAATATTAATAAAAATGACTACTAGTATGAAGATTTGGAAGTATGTTAAGCATACCGAGATAATTATGATATTATAAGTTTTGTAAAGGATTACAATGATAAAATTGTTGACAAGTGACTAATGAAAATAAAAACAATGTAAAAATTAATTTAAATTAAAATAATGCGTTATTTACTGATGATATAATAAAATATATGAAAACTATTAATTAAAAATACTACTAGTATGAAGATTTGGAACTCCAATATGAAATAATTATAATCATTGCAATCTGGTAAGCAATTGAAATATATGCACAAGACTAGAATATTATTTTTAAAATATTTAATGTGACTATTCTTTAAAAATATTTGATACAATCAATATCATCAATTTTAACAACACTATATTTACTGTCAAACAATTTTTATTATTATTAGTATAACACAGCCGAAAAACTGAACAGTTCATTGTTCCACACTCACGATCGGTTAGATTGATTAGATTTTGTTATAATGTGGTGGATTTTAAGGCCGACAGAATTCCAGGTGCTCTTTTCTACTCTAACCACTCCGCATGGGATTTCACCCTCACGGTTGTTCCATGTTCCATTTGGTGTGGAATGATTGTCAGTGCCCCCCTTAATAAATACGTTTAATTATTTTTAGTTGTTATCCTCCCTTTTCAAGTCATTATGTACATTATTTTTTACTAAGGTAGTATAATAAATTACTTTTTAATTTGTATATACTTTAATTGTTTTTAGCAACTTCCACAAGGCATATCATTTGTGTAAAATATTACTATATTTTATTTCTATTTATATATTTTAATTCAAGGTAGTGATCAATATATATTACCTCTTAGTTAATTTCTGAATAAACTCTATAATAATCTAATCATAAAAAATAAAATATTTTAATTTCTAAGTATTTCAAAGGTCTTCTGTAAAACAATTAAATTGGAATATAAAATAGTTACAAATAGCCTATCTTAATCAATGAAATTTTATGGATAAGTAATAATGATTTTATCATTAGCAATTATTTATCGATTTGAATATGTTTTATTTGAATTTTTAAAAAAATTATGGATAAGCAATAATAATTTTACAATTAGTAATAATTTATGGATTTGAACAAGTTTTATTTGCATTTTTAATTTTTTTAGGTTATGAATTTACCACCTTATATTTCAAGAACTCCACCTCCTTTAAATGAAACAGAGGATGATGAAGATGAAGAGTTTGGAACATTTGCTGTCTGCAGTGACTTAGGTTTACAACTTTTGTATATTAAAGCTAAAAGTGGTTCATGAATTCCTCCCGTTTATTTCTCTTCATTATCCACAGATTTAATCTAATTTATTTTTGGGTTTCTTTCTAAACATATTGCTATCTGATCTTGGGAACCTGTCTGGCATTTACAATCTCTTCTAATTCAAATATTTTATTTATTATTTATTAATGTATTTATAAATTAGAAGATTTCTTAAAAATTTCATAGGATACATATTATATCCTAGTAAAATGTGTTGGTATTTTTCAAATATAAAACCTTGTTTTATTTTTCTAAAAAAAAAATTGTATTTTATAAAGTTTCCATGCATACATTGAGCATTCTCAAAACATTTATCTAAAAACATGTAATTCATCTGATATATATTTCAGTACAACCATCATTTATATTATTACCTGTTTGTCTTTATATAGGATTAATTAACAGTATATGTGTTTCAATCTTATCTACTAATTATTGTTTGGCAACTAAATATTGTTTATTCTCATATTTTCCCCATTATATTTATAAATTAACATGTGCTATATTTTAACCAATGATTATATGCAACAATTTATTTACATTTACAGTATTGTCTATTTTATTTCAATTTGGCGAATGATGATATCCATTCTAACTTCTTCTTTTTTGCCCCTTTCAATCTTAATTTTTTTTAAATCATCGATCGGTTTTTTTTTTGTAGTGTTAATTTTTATTTTCTATTATAATTCTTTCTTGCAATTCTAGATTATTATCGATGGTGGAAGTATGGTTGACCTTAGAAATAAAAATAAATGTAGGAGAAGCTTGGTTGAGGGATGCGATCAATGAAGAAAAACACCAATGAGAACACTTATTTTTTTGTGTACCAATCTGGTTTTAATTTTAGGCCAGCATCTGTGCTAAGAAAAACAAGATAACGACAGTGACAATACCAATAACAATAATAGAAGATGGTATCAAACAGAAATGACTAATGTGATGAAAAAAAATGAAGTTTATAGAAAAAAAAGTGTTAATTTATAATGTAACAGATTATGAATTATATGAAAGATAAAATAAAATACATCAAAAATATTAATTACAGTAACTGCTTACTAGTAGTATAATTACAATAACGATTTAGTTGTATGAAAAGTATATCCAGATAATTATAATTGTGTTTCTTCATTGATTACACCTCCCAACCAAGTTTCTTCTACAATATATTTTAGCAGATTTTTCAACTATATTCATACTAGCATACCATATTGTATTTATAGTTCTTTTTGATAAAAGTTATTAATCAATATTTTTTACTTCTTTCACGTGTTCTTTGATCAGTTTAACAGCTTTATTAATTAAATTTCCCATTCTATTTTTAACTAATCTTTATAAACTAGTAATCTTTATTTTTAGTTTTCACCAACAAGTCAGCAGGGCCGGATCTAAGGGAAGTAAAGGGTAAGACACCCCGGGTGGCAGAATTTAGAACAAAATTTTACTTTTAGGTGAAGCAAAGTATATTTGCTTCTGCTTTTCAATTGTTTTAACCTTATTTCAATCAATAATATGAGTTAATGATGCTTATTTAGAAATATATTCCTTAGCACACTGCTGTTGACTTTTATGGAGAGGGAGAATGAAAGAGGGGGCGGCAAAATTAAGCTTGCCCTTCTCGCAAAATCTTAGTTCTGGCCCTACCAGTCAGAAATGTAATTGTTTATCATTATCAATTTTGTTTGCATCTTCTTACTTTATCCAGGTATCAACCACTTATAATCACGATCATACTTTATGTAATTATTATTAATATACAATTTTATTCCCTCCACATATATTTTCTTGTTTTTAATATTTGTGTCATCCCAATGTTCTTGTATTATGTTTAAGTTTTTTTCAATCGGGACACTTGCAAATATATTTACTGCATCAAAACTTACTTTGCATTGGCTTATCGGTCTGGCAGTTAGTTAGTATTATTATCTATTGGTATAATATACTAAACCTATTATTATCGGTCTACCAGACCAATGAGCCGATGTAAGGGCTAAGCAAAGATTATTTTGAAAATTCTAATAGTCCATTCATTGGCCCATTGAAGCTGATTATCAATCTGAAATTTTTAATGGGTTTATGTAGTTTTATTATTCTATAGATTCTAGGGTTAGTAGAATTATCAGCCGGCTGTTTTGTTTTCACGCATTTGTCATTACATCCCAATTGCTGCAAGTTAACAAATTTTTTAATATTTTTTTTCTTCTAGTTTAGTTCCTGGGTAATTTCTACTTCTTGTATATGTTGGTTTTTCTTGTTAAACTTCCTTCATTTTTTGTTTATAGTCTTCATATTTTATAATTACCAGTTATTTTGTTTTATCTGCAACTACTTTTATATTTTTGTTATATTTCAAGCATTGTTTAAATTTTTAACAAATTGACTGGCATAAATATAGCAAACAGAATGATAAACTTATTATCATAAGGAGTTAATTTCAGTTTTGACAAGATAGAATTTTAAGACATTATCCAGATAACAACTTATATAGAAAAAATTAAAGATGACTTGGAACGACAGATAGTCATATAAATGGAAATAGGAATAATTAATATCTGTAAAATATTGAACAATTACATATACATACAACCAAATTTAAGATAAAATTAAGAATCACAAAATTAAATGCGTAAAATAATGGAGATCTAAAATAATTCTCGAAATATAACAAGTACCAAAAATCCTTAAAGTATTAATACATTTTCGTTAACCACATATGCAATAAAAATAATCATAACTTTGATTTTGAGAAATGATATAGCTAAAAATTATAGAATCAGAACATAATTAGAATCCATACACAAAATTGAAAATAAGTAGTCAATTTCAAAACTGATATGGATGGAATTGAAAATCATTCCACAAATATAATAAATGAGATGGATATATGTTGAATGAAAGTACTAATAATTGCAATAAAAATAGTAAATTTAGAATAAAAAATCGAGGCACGTTTAAAATATGGCAATTATAATAGGAATAATGCTAAGTAAGTATGAGGCCATTTAGACTTAAAATAATAAAAATAATGTAATAATAGATAGCAAGGCAAATTTATACATTTTTTAAGCAATGGAAAATTGACAAATACATTTTGATGGTTTAGAATAAACAAAACATAAAATTTTATAGAACACACACCAAATTATAATAAAATAAACAATAAGGGAAGGAAATGTAAGTATAAGTAATAAAAATGTGAATGTTTATTAACAGAATAAGTCTAGCTTAGGTTCATTAATGGTGTTGTATATACTTATTGATTTATATAATGTAATATAATCATTGGTTAAAATATAGCACATGTTAATTTATAGATGTAATACAGTAAATGTTAGCCCAAAATTAATGAATGATTAATTAGCATTACTTTTAATTGCCAATACTACAATTATTTAAAAAAAATGAAATTATTTAATATAAAGAATGAAAAGTAAAAAAATCTGTAAAGCCTATTATGTATTCATTATAGTAAACAAATATTTTATAAAATTCAGGCCCGAAATTCTGTTCCCAAAGAACCCAAAAATATTAACTTATTCACGTTATCAGCTTTCAGCTGTGCAGAGATAACATTACCAGCTTTAGAAAATAGCCTTTCTGGTGGAAGTCCCAACTATAGAAAGGTATTTTCTGTCCAGATGTAATTTGCAATTGGGCTGTGAAATTTCACGCCAAATTTTGAAGGGTTTATCACCTAGACATCCAGGAGGATCATTAAAATACGTAGATAACACTGGAAGCATCTCATCTGATGACACTGTATATTTTTTCTTTTTCGACTTCCAGGTGTCTTGGAAAATTTTTTTGTGAGAACTCCACAAAGAAAAATCTGAAACTATAAAAAAATAAAATTAATAAATACATTAGCTTTTATTTAATTCAAAAATATTAATGTAGTTACCTGATGCAGGATTACCACCATTATCAGACTCAGAAGAATCTTTTTCACCGCTTGCAGTTACTTAGTCAGTCAACATTTGGTTGAGCTTTCTAATGATGTTTGCCTTGGTCACAGAATCAGTAAAATAGGCATCTTTAAACCGAGGGTCTAAGATGGTACACAAGGCAAGCATTGTTTGTTATTCTATTTGACCAAATCGCTTGATCATTTCTTCAAGCAACTTTTTTTGTAGTATTTGTGCTAAGTACCCTTGAGGATTCAAACTTTTTATTTTTTTATTAACATTTTTTATATTGGGAATTATTATGCTAGATGTTGAATATTTTTCCCCTGAAATTTCTCTCGTAGCAAATTCTAGGAGTATTAGCACAAATAATATCTTGAGTCTTCAATATCCCGTACAGTCACCATACCTGGAGCACTTGCGTGTTCACTCAATATAACGCTGATATGAGGCCGAAGTTCTAGGAAACGTTGGACCATCTGAAATTAGCTTGCATTTAGTGCCACCTTCAGTGGCTTTTCTTAACTGGTCACAGCCAACAACACTGTGTTTAAACCATGTTGTAGTGCTACAAAGTTTTCTAAATAATTCTTCCAACTCTGGCCCAAACAGCAAGGCCTTTTCACACACTAGATTTAACAAGTGAGCAAAACAGTGTACATGTTTGGTCCATGAGAACGTATCCACTGCTGCCTTCATAATGTTTGTCCCATTGTCAGTGACAATTGTTGTTACTTTTTCATTTGAGATGTTAAAACTTCGCCACACATCTTCCAAAACATGAGATATGTATTGGGATGTATGACTGTCTGTGAGTTCTCGGAGTTCTAGGAACAATGAGGACATTTCATCATTTGTTTCTAAAATATAATGAACAGTGACACCAATGAGACTTTTCATCTGGTGGGACTCCGTCCATATGTCACAAGTCAATGTCACTGAATTTACTTCATTCAAATGTTTTTGAAAAAGAGAGCGGTTCTGAGTATTTTTCATTCAATAATTTTTTAAATGTATTTCTAGAAGGTACCTTATATAAAGGGGCTAGAATTTTAACCAAGCTGAGAAAACCTTCCTTTTAAACTGTGTAGAAAGGCAGAGTATCCTTACAGATAAAATATAAAATAGCATCATTAATTTTTCTTCATCATTCGCCTCCCTCTTCAAATGATGCGATATTTTGGAAACTACTTATGTCAGAGGCTTTTGACAGAGCAACAGTTTCATTTTCTTCTGATTTAGAATTAGATGGTGTTGGAGAAACTCCTGACCCTGATGGAGACGAAAAAACATGTGAATGGAAAGCTTTGAGGTGTGACCATAGGTTTATTGCGTTTCTCGATGGCCAAAATATTTTGTGACAATATTTGCACTCCGACCATAGGTTTATTGTGTTTCCCGATGTCCGAAATATTTTGTGACAATATTTGCACTCCGCACTTTTACTGTCTCAATTTAAAATGTTTCCATACTTCACATTTTGGCTTCGACATTTTAGTTTCTATTTATAATTTAGCTATAATGTAAAGTACAGTAAAATTAAAAATACGACAAAGAACAAAGGAAATTTCTCATTAAAATAAGATAATAAAGTTTAAAATATCAATATCACCGATATATCGGTGTAAAATATTGATATCATCGATATATCGGGTGTTAAGATATCGATATAATATATCGGTTTTTCAAATCCGATATATCGCATTTCAATATTACAACCCTAGTGGTGACCACATTTTCTTTGTGCTCTGTGTATTGTAATGCATAAATTGGAAGCTATAGCTGATAAAAAGGATAAATAATGTGACATAATTTTCTGTGTTTTGATGATTCCTATCCTGAACTCACATAAGACAGTCTTCTAAAAGTACCAATAGAAAGAGGCTCACTGTTGGATGTACAGAGGAGCAGCCAGGGAATGGAAGGTGGAAGGTCCGTTGCATCCTTATGAGACTTTTATAAATTTGTGGGATAATGAATGTTGCCACTTTAGGTGGGCAGGTCCTGGAGACTTTCATGCACTATATTGTAGACTGTAGTCCCTGCGTGGCCTTATGATATAGCCTCCTGGGCTCTGAAAGGATCCAGGTCCATGTGGTTTCTTCTGTGTAAATGTTTGACCTTCTTAAATTTCACTAGGAAAACTTAAGAGGTTCATGATAAATAAATAATAGGACTCCATTTGGTTCCTTTAGAGTTGGTATGAAGTAGCAATATTCCCACTTGCTAGACTCACTAATCATAATACCAGTACCAGTACCTTCAATTTTTACACTTTCAGTGACACTGTGAATATCTACCTACATTCATTTTTCAGGCTTTAAATTGGTCATCTGTAGTGTTTATCAAAACACACTTGAAGTCATCAGTAAATATTACACAAGTTCATTATTCAAGCTGCAGTTTTCTGAATATATCTTAGATGAGCTGGGGATTTTCTAAAAAATGTTAGATAAATTCAAATTAAACAAAAAAATTTTGTTTAGAACACTTTTGTAGTTAATTATTTTTATAAAGATATATATATATATATATATATATAGATAGATAGATAGATAGTACCTTAGCATAACATATCATCATTCCCATGGTAAACTTACGAATGTGAAAATCACTTTACAGGAAGACAAAAATTATATTTCTTCGGTGTATAAGGGCTGATTTCGACAAAAATTACATTCTTCTGTGTATAAGGACTGATTTCGATTATTTTAAATTTTTTTTTTGTTTGTTTTTCTTTATTTCATAATTACATGTGCATTTATTGTTTTACCTTTACAATAATACGCATATTCGTTAATTTAACATGGAAGCTTAAAACTTTCAGACGTTTTTCGTTAAAATACAACTGTGCAATTTCTAATGCCGTAACAGATTTATTACTTTACTACAGGCTCTGTCAGCTGAAATACTATCGAATAATAACAAAAAATCGAATTTTTGACATTCGTAAGTTTAACATGGGACCGACAATATAATAAACTATATTGACATAGTTTTTTCTTTTACAGGTGAGGAAGTATGTGATGCTTTTGAAAAAAACTCACATATTATGAGAGGTGATGATAATGTCAGTGAAGATTCTGGCTTTTGTATGAACTCAGTCTGTCAAACACAATCACCCTGTGATGCCAGTCCCTTGTCTTCTTCTTATTACAAGGGCAATGAATGCATGAGTATAGAAAACCATGGCAATATTGTTGACAGCTCACCAAAAGAAACAGAAAGCTCTAAATCTGAAGACTTGAAATTAAATGATTCTTGCTTTGATCATTCGTCATTTACTCAGGAGTTTGAGGCCTTCCAAAGTGATGAAATTTATAATGAATCTTCTGATCAAGTGGAGGGGCCTGAATTTAGCAAAATATTATTTGAGAATAAAATATCAAATTCCAAAAGCAATGTTAATGGAATAAAAAAAGTTAATTTTGTTGATAATAATGCTGTTCATATTGTTGCTAATACACCAGTAAATGGAGACATTCTACTCAGTGACAATTTTAGTCAAGTGATTGACAGGAGTTTCCAAGAATCTCTTAAAATCAATGAAACTGATTGGTTTAAAAGTTCTTGCAAAAAATTTGATGATACTTCAAATGAGCATTCCAAATTAACTAATGAACACTTTGAACTCCAAAAAGAAAGTACTTCTTTTGTTCAAGATACTGTAAATGATGTACAATATCCAGAATTTCCTATTACATCTTGTTCTGAAAAGAGTACTAATTATTTCTCTAATGACAATGCTATTGAAGAAAACATTGAACTTGTCGATCATTGGGGTTCAGAAGATGATGATTTTTCTGATTTTACTAGCTTTCAAGTGGTTGAATCAGTTTCTGAAATATCTTATAGGAAATTTGAGGTAACTAACATAAAATAATAAATAAGTTTTACCATAAGATTCTTGTGAATTATGCCACATTGTGTTTTCTGTATGTTCTGGCATGATAGGAAAAAAAAAAATCCTGATGTTAGTATATATATCACTTGTTTGTTAATTGAGTGGGGAGAAGTATACTGGTATTTTTGGATACACATTGATCTGACAAGTGGACCTCTTGTTCCTTTTCGCCAGCCTTAAACTGCTATTCTATCAAGAGTGGGACTGTCAAGATTAATTTTGAAGGACTGTTTAACAAATAAATATTAACTAACCCAGGTGGGAATCATTCACACATCGCTGCAAACCAGGCACTCTGGAACCCTCTCCCTAATGTACTTGGCCATCACAGCCTCCTGCAACAGTGGTTTTAGTTGTTGTTAACCCATTTAATAAAAGTAACTTGTAATGAATTCAAAGCCCCATATTTTATTTAAATTACCCACTCATAACTGTTTCATATCTCTTAAGTTTCCAGAAATTAATTAAAAGTAAACACTTTGATGATATTTGTATTTTTAATGGTTAAAGGAAAACATTAACAATTTCTAATATATTTAAATGAGACTATGACCTAGAAATGGGTTGTGCGCCAGTAAAGAAGAAGAATATTGATGCATTCAAGCTATTTACCCAAAAGTTTTATTTATTGTGTACTAAAACTCATGGAAACTTTAATTGTTATTCTTCAGAGTGCAAATATTCCTGCTAGGATTTAGAAACTATTGAATAAAAACCATTCTCTTCCAGCTCTAAATTGGATTACAGGAGGAGGGCTTGCAAGTTGATCCAATTTAGAACTGGAAGAGAATGGTTCTTACTCAATATAGTTTCTAAATTCTAGCAGGAATATTTGCACTCTGAAGAATAACAATGAAGGTTTCCATGTGTTTTAATACACAATAAATAAAACTTGGGTAAATAGCTTGATTACATCAGCATAAAGTGGCACAAAAATACAGTGGTACATGCAGCTCGTTTTGGCATTATCAGATGGCAGTCAAGTTGTTAAGGTAACAATTGAAGAAAAATGCCCAGGATTAGCGAATTAGAGGGTTCTTGTTTTCTACCAAGACAAGAAATAATTGTAGTGTATTTAAAGATTAAGAAGTACTCATATATGTGTTGGTAACTGGAATTTCAGCTTAAAAGATAGAGTGCTGTGGCTATTCAGTATACATTTCTTTGAGCATTACAGATGCTGGTTGAATTCCTCGGAGGAGAAACAATTTGCTTGATAGCTTTTTACTAGCGTTTTTCTCCTGAAACATAAGCAAATTACCTGTTTTAAAAAGATCAGTCATGAAAAATAGATTCTAATCATATTGCACTGTTAAGAAAATGAGGATCATGAGTAAAAACCTCGGTTAATGACCCCTAAAGTGATTCTTTATTTAAAGAAGGTAAGTTGTGTATCAGGTGGGGTTTGAAGGGGGTTCTGGTTTATGATCTTTCTTATAATCAGAATAGAATTTCTAGCCTATACTGTACACAACCAAATTGGTTAACATATCGACTGTAGCATCTATGGCGCTGAGTTTCCCATCCCGCGTACCAGGGCCGTAGCACTTGCAGCTCACATGATTTCAACTGATAAGGACCCTACATGTCATCTGACATAGTCAAGTGTTAAATACATATAAAATGTACATAATTAATAAAAATATATTTAACCAGGTGTTAAATACATATCAAAATTAAAATAAAATACAGTGGCATACGCTGCTCATTTTGATATTATCACATGGCATTCAAGGTGTTAAGGTAACAATTGAAGAAAAATGCCCAGGATTAGCAAATTAGAGGGTTCTTGTTTTCTGCCGAAATAATGCTTGCTCTCATGTCTCTTTATTGACTGGTAGACATTATTTTGATTTTGGCTAAATGTTCTGATTCTGATATTCTCTTGGATTTTTTTAAACTGTTAAGCACTTTAATTTCCTGGGTGGCTTCCAAAGCATGTTAGTTCATTAACAGGTTTTTTTGAAGACAAATTGATGGGATCACCCAGGAAAAAGGTGTCAAAGAATATTTAATATATATATATATATATATATATATATATATATATATATATATATATATATAAGAAAAGTCTTATATGATGATTCAATTTATTTACAAGTATATCTAAATTTTCTTATATGAAATGATCTGAATTTACATTAAATAAAAATAATAACTAAATCTGGGTCTTCAAACTTATAGTATAGCCTTATACATTTGTACTTCTAACAAAGCCAACTTATTTATAAATACTTATAGCAAAGCAAACTTTTATGGTTAGGTTAGGTTACTGTTTTTATGACGATAAACTATTTGGTCATTACTCCCAGAGCAAACTTTTATGTATTTGCCAGAGACTTGATTTTTAAGCAGTAAAACCACCCTCAAATATGCAATAAAACCTTGTAATATGCAGTTATTTTCTATCTAATGTTTATGTATTATGGAAGCCCTATCAGTAAAAACAATAAATAAAAAATAGTTTTGTCTAAAAATCATGATAAATAATGAGTTATTAAGACAAGATAGAATAAAAAGGTTAAACATTATCTGTATTGTGTATGATCCAAGTATGATTAGTAATTATGCAATAAAAATGAATTGTTTTTATTTATTTTTTTTTGCAGTTAAAAACATTTTCAAAAAGAAAATAAAAAGGATAAGCAAAGTTTTTGCTTAAGATATAATTGGAAGGTTCCAAAACAAAGCATAAGTTTCTTAAATAACTAACCAGTCAATGTTTCGCTAATTCTGGCATCATCTGGACAAAAAATAGACAATGCCAACTAAATTACAGACCAGACATATTACATCTCTCATTTACAGTCTAAAAAAGACTAACCAAATAGAGATAATACATCACTCCCCGACAATTCAATATGTACTGAAGAAAAAGGGAGGTAACATTAACACAGCTGAGAAAGGTTACTAATCCTGTAGATGGTAAAAGAGTGAATTAGAAGCTAATATAGACAATTCTTTCCTAAGAAGTTATCACCCTTTTTGTTATTTTTTCTCTCCAGTGTTAGTTGAAATAATTATATCTTTTAGGTCAGTTTTCTGTTTGAAAGTTGTTGTTTTTTTGTCTCTCCTGACATTAAATCTTAAATTTATTCTAATGAAAATATAAATAATTTCTATAAAAACAAAACACTTTTTTCAGAATACTCGAATATATTTATTTATCCCCAAATATACAAACCAAAAATGGTTTTATTACATCTGAATGTATAATTAAAATATATATTTAAACAGCTATTTAAATAAAACTAGCCAACTGAATATGAAATTCAAATGCTGTCTGATCATTGTTTATAGAAATACATTTTGTATAGTTCTGTTTCTTTTAACATGCATATTGATTATTTCTTGAAGATACTTGATTGTATTGAATTAGGATACTAAAATTATTGGTCTTTAAATTTTTTTTATTTTAAAAGCTATGTCTAATCTGTGTCATGTAAATTGTTGTATTTCTTGTTCCAGAAGATTAAATCAAAATGACCATCATTATTCCCTTTTTGTAGTATATTTTATAGATTAAGATAATTGTGCCTGTAATATACTTTTAATTTTTCTTTGGTTATGCATCTTTTATTATGGATTAAACAATCTCATTTAGTGAATAAGTAAATTATTCTATACATTCAATTCCTCTTAGTTAATTTTTTTATAACATATAATTTCCTTAGTTAATTTTTTTATGACATATAATTTCATCATTTAACTTTTTTTATAGTTTCAATTCGGAGAAAGCGAAATAGTTCCAAAAGGAGGCACAGAACATATTTATGAAGCACTTCAATCAGCCATAGAAAGCAACTCCCTGTGGGATAGTTTAAAATGTTTTGAGGAAACACATGCCTTTAAGTATCAATGGTCAACTTCTTGTACACAGATGAAGTTTTTGCAAGCTCTACATATTGATTCTAGGAATATTGTAAGTACCTTTTGAGCTTTACATTATTAATCTCTATCTCATTTGTTTCAAAAACATAACTGGTTCTTGATAATAATAATAATTATAAAGATTTTATTAACAAATTTAAAATTACAAATTATTATATACATGATTTCAGATAATACATCTTTATAATAAAACAATTTTTGGAACAGTAAATAAATTTAACATAATATTGAGTGGTTACAGTAGGAAAATTTAAACAAAAAACTTATACACTGGCCTAATTTTATAAAAAAAAAGAAGAACAGTATTATCTTAATAACACATGTTTGGTTCATATATGTCTACAACGTTTAAAAGAAACTGTTGTAATTACCAATTTCATGTATTTTCAGTAGCTATTGTTTTCCTAAAATATATTTTAGTTTGTGTTAAGGACAAAGTGGTTGTATTGTGGAAAGTTTCAAATCCTGGAGCATGGTTGTTATTTTTGTGTAGTGAGGGTAGTTCTTAATGATTCTCATAGATAAATTTTGAATTCTTTCAAGTTTCAAATTACAGAAATTAAACTCCACAGTGGAGGTGTAGTTTATCTAAGCTCGGATAACTAATTAGTATAGGATAAGTTTGTTTTGGGGGCTTAGTTTAGATCTTTTGTAAAATATAGGAACATTTTCCAACTGTTTTTACTTTCCCTTTTTTTTTTTTGCTTTACACATCTTATTGATGTGTTTTGTGAATGTAAGGAATCAGTCCAGAGTTAAATCAAGGTAACACTAGGCTGTTTTATTATTGCATTGTGGTTATGTACTTTATTAGATGTCTCTTTCTTAAATTTCATATTTAATAAATAATTTAACTAAGTAAAAGCTGGATCAAAGAATCCGAATATTTAATAATACCTCTCTTTAGTTACAACTCATACTTCACTATTTGGCTTCTGCTAATGAACTAGTATGAGTTTTAAAAATAATTTTTGTATAATTGAGGTCATTAAATTATTTAGCATTCAACGTGAGAACTGTTGGTAATGTTGAATTCTTTTCTTACGATAAATTGACCAAAACAGAAAAACTTTCCAGAAAATTCTAAGGAATTTCTTTAGTTCTTGTTATTAAAGTTTAGAAGTACCACAAACAGCTTTAACCCTTTATTGGACAGAACTACTTGTGCTCAAATAAAAAATAAAAAAAACTAGTGAAACAGCTTCAGGAACTTATTCTGAGTATGAAAAAAATTATCATTTGTTTATAAAAAAAAATTAAATTAGCAGATATGAGATGGGACCTATTTGTCCTACTGTTTGCTGTATGACAACAATTTTTACTGATCCCTATACTAATTAATGTTATTACGGGTAATTTTGTGAACAAAAAATTATACAACTACTCTTTTTATTCGTGTAAACAAAGTAATATTAGATTAAAGAATAGTTATACAATTACAGCCACAACTATAAATTCACAGGAACAACAGGTTGCTCAATAAACTGCATAGTACTGTAATCACGGCTAACGGCTAGAATAAACGGTGGGACATATGGAACCCACTTAAACTAAAATTAGCTAGTGCACTTTATATGTTGGTTCTGGTAACAACTTTTTATTTTTCCCTAAATGTAACAGTACTATTAAAGCCAACCAAGACTACCCACAGTTTTTTTCAATGCCACTTCCCTAGTGCGACAAATCTGACCTACTGTCCTATGAAGAGTTAAAATCAGCGTTTCTTCTTGTGATTGGAAAACATTTTAAAATATTCTTTGATATATTAAGAAAATGTTTTTTTTGTTTTGTTTTTTTAGTAACATCATTTTTGTAACATTGAAGTATCCATTAAATCGTTCATCATCATACTTTTTTAATAATAAATTAACCATAAAAGAAAATCTGTTTCCAGAAAATTCTAAGGAATTTCTTTAGTTCTTGTAATTTAATGATCTCTTCTCTAACAAAGTTTAGAGGTGTCACAAAGAGCTTTAAAATCTGTATTTATTCTTGTGATTCGGAAATATTTTACATTATTCTTTAATAAATTAAGAAACTGTATTTATTTTTTTTATTTATTATCAACCCTATACCACATGCAATAGATCTGAAAGATCCAGGTAATTTCTGGGTTTCAATGGAAGCAATTATCAGTAGGCGTAAAAAATTACTTTATTAACATGAGGGCAACAGAACATAGTATGGCATTGGCGTCTACTATACATACAGACAACTTATAACAGAAGAGAATGGTGGGGGACATTACAGTTTTGCCCCCAATGATGATAGATAGGGTTAGGATTTTTATGTTTTACATATTTTTACCAAAGCAAAATTTTTATAATTCTTCTTGACCAAAATCCGTTTCAAGCAATTTGAAATAATATAGAGCACTTTTAATTTTACATATTTTTAAATATTTTACCTTTTTCACATATTTTTAAATATTTTGAACATTTTGGAAAAATATTTCTTTTAACATATTTGGCCTTAAATACTTATTTTTTTATAAATATTCTGGAGATTTAGGAGGTAAAAATTACTTTTCCATCAATTGGAGGAGGTAGCGGAGGGGAGGAAGTTAGCCAAATATATAGTTGAGGAGTTTTCTATCAGAAGTTAATATACCCACTTTTGGAAAATTATTACAAAAAAATTATTAGGGGGCATCTCAGTGAGATAAAGCATATTTTTATTGAATGTGTTAATTTGTAACACCTATTTGACAGGAAAAATTTAAGATTTGAAATAAACTGAATAATTTGTTGGTGTAGAATGTTAATTAATATTAAAAATCTTTGCTTTTGAAAAGTGGATATATTAACTTTTGATAGAAAATTCCTCAATTATTCTAGGAACGTTATGTGTTCTCAATCCACCAATCAAACGTGAATGAGGGTGAATCTCCATGCCTGCGAGCTCCCTCCGCTAGGAATGTTAGAAAAATATGGATATACTGATATATATATATATATATATATATATATATATATATATATATATATATATATATATATATATATATATTGATATTTTGTGCGATAGGTTTAATTTGATATATTGTAATATTGATATTAAAAATTCGAAGCTCAATAACCGATATTTTTCCAAAAGAAAATTCAATAAATAAAATAAATGTCTACAAGGATGGCAGTTTCGACAACCAAAGAACCAAAACAAACTTGAAAGTGGACTAGTGGTGTGGTGTATTCATGTTGCTATTTATAGTGGCTGTCACCTAGTCAACCATCGTCTTAACAGTTTCAACAGCGGCTTCGGATATTGTTATTGTTATTATACTTGACTATTTGTGTTATGTTTTCTGTTTTGGCTCAAAATTGTTCTTTATTTTTATTCTTTTGGAAAGTTTGGTAATCCCAATGTAGACCAGCTGGAGTCTACTGTAAAATGATATTTTGAAGACTTCCAGTCGTGTAAATGTTTTTAAAGAAATATATCCTGACTTAAATTTACCTTCGGAACAATTCATAACAAGATGGAGGAGGGCACCTGGATTGAGGTGGCGGAATATTATTGCGCTAACTTTGAAAAGTAAAGGACATCATATCAAGGCTCAGTCCCAATTCTGCTGCTATTGAAAAAGACTGTCTGCTGTTAATTCCGCCATCTCTAAAGAAATGCTTGGCATATATAAGCACAAATTTGTTCTATCCAAAACAATCACACAATTAGAGACTAAAAATATTGCTCTGGTTAAAAATTGTAAGGTAGTAAATGAAGCCATCAAGCTGCTTTGTGATCTACCCAGAAGAGAAGGGGAGCCCATAAAATAGAAGACTGAAGATGTCATTAAAAAAAAAAAACGGGCTAGATTTAATGCAGGGTATAGCTGATGTTCTCTAGGACAAAAACAAACAGAGGGTAGGAGAATCCACCGAATTAGATGCTATGTTAATTCCCTCATTTAAGTTTGCTTCTATCACCTCAGTCAACCAAAAAGATCATTCAGCCGATACAAAGCGATTCTGGACAACTGGAGATTTATCTTTGAAAATCTAAGTGCACCTAATTTTAGCCAATTTTACTTTAATTTGGTTAATATTGAATACCTCAGTAATTTAAAGTTTTTTTTGTTGGTTTTCTTTAATTTAATTCGGGGAGTTGGGCTCAGACCATAGACAGAGTCACTTCGAGTCCATGTTGACCTCTTCTATAGTTAGGTTTTTTTGTCAAATTAATCCCAAAATTTGTTGGTTATTGGACCGAGTGACCATAGACTGATCGCCAGGAACAGGAGGCAAAGAAGGGGGCGAGCTGCCGGGACTCGGCCCTTATCACCTGGCCGTTCCAAACCTGAAGGCCCCCATCTCTCCTGCTCTAGCACCTCAGCCAAGGTCAATGTCAGCATATCGTATTCCTCATAGGGTCTGTCATCATAGGGACCCAACATCTTTCACTTTATTTATTCTTTTGTCTAAATAGTTTAATTTTGTTTTCTTTAATATTAATCGATCTTTACAATTTGATGCACAACCATTGAATTATCATTTTTGTAATTATTATTTATTGAATTATTTTTTCTTATTTATTTTTGTATTGTTGATATCTCTCTTTTTTAATTAAATTGTTTTATAAATTAACTTTGTTATTTAGTCATTTATTTATGCATTTGAAACAACTTATGAACGTTCCTTGTCTAAATGAAAAAGAAAAGTATGAAGTTGCACATTATTTAATTGAATTAACGAAAATATTTTTTTATTTATTTATTACATGTAAATATATACTAATTTGTTTTTAATAATTTTTTTATAAATTATATATACTGTAATATCGGCTATAGTTTTAACTTTATATCTATTTGTGCATATATACATGTGTTGTATTTTTATTTATTTATCCATTTTAAATATACTACGTGTTTATATGTTTTAATTCAATCATGCATGTGTCGGCTATAGTCCTGGATGAAAAAATAATATTGAAATAGTTATGAAACCAACAAAGAAGATTGAAGTTGGTATGGGTTCTAAGAACTGGAGGCGGTTGTTCCCTCTGTGATGTCTGTGGCTACTGCGGGAGGTGGTGAAAAGGAAGTCTTTCCAAGGGCAAAAAGTGGAATGGCTGGACGTAGAAGATGTGATATTGGGGAAAACAGTGCCTACAGAAGAAGTGTTTCCCCGAATGCCAAAAATTCAGCCGAGAGTCACAGAGGTGGGCAATGGAAGACAGGGTAAAGGTCCACACCCTGATAAAGTTAGTCCTGTCTGTGGCCTTTTATTTAAGGGCAAAAGAGAGAGGTCTTGGAATTCATATTGCAAAAAATCATCCCAGGGAGGCTATCACCTATACATTGAGGGGCATAGTTAAAAAGGTAGTAGGCCCCAAAAATGGAGAGAGTGAAACATCAATGTTCAAGAACATGTTGAAGGAAAATGTGATGCGGATTTTTACGAGGCCGTAAGCAAGTTCCTAAACTTTCTTAGGACTATAAATGCGGAACTGATAGGCACCCATCATCCTGCCATTAAATTTTGTAGGATGAGAAAAAAAAATAAAGCTAATATGGCAGACAAGGTTGCTGGAAAAGTGTCAAATCCGCAGAGAGCCAATAAAGCAGACAGGAGTCATCAGCAAGAACAATACCAATATGAGGTTGCACAATACAATTATTATAATAAAAGGAAAATTGTAGTGCAAAACTTAATGAATGCCAACGCTCTTAAGCAATGGCCTTTGAAGATGTCCAAAATCAAAAGGAATGTCAGAAATAAAAAGCTCTTTGAGAGCGAAAATTTCTGCAAAAATGTGGATTATGAAAAACATGCACCGATGCCACATTTAATGTCCATTGAAATTAAAGGAACTAAAAAAGCTATTAAATCCACATCATTAGAAACATCGCCGGGACCTGACAGGGTTTTGATCCACACGATAAAAATTTTTGATATATCCCATTTAATATATAATATAAAAACTGTTGCGGAGATAATGCTAAAGGTGTCCTATGCACCAGAACCACTTCGACAGGGGTGCACAATTTTAATATATAAAGGCAAAGAGGATATTAATGATATATCTTCCTGGAGGCCCATAACCATCTATTCCATTGTGCGCCGAATTATATAGAAGGTTCTGGACTACAAACTACGAAAACAGGTCACCTTCCACAAGAATCAAAGGGATTTTATAAGAGGCCTACCTGGAACAATGCAAGAATCATCTACGCTATATTAAAAGATGTACAAAATAAGAAAAGCGATTGCACGGTGGTTTTTCTTGACGTTGTTAGTGACTTTGACAATGTTGGCCATAGGCATATTGTAAGCTCACTTGAAGCAGGTGTGTCACCGGATCTTAAAAACATAATATCCGCTCTCCTATGTACAAATAAAATTAGGATTAGTATCGGTGCCCACTCAACTAGCCAAATCAAAGTGCTGCGTGGAGTGCCCCAAGGCGGCCCCTTGTCATCTTCGATGTTCAACCTGACCATTGACCATCTATACCGTGACCTGTGTGACGAAGACTTCTCCAGAAAATTTGGATACAAGCTAAGAAGTGACCAGGAATGTGTGTTCCTCATAGGGTTCGCAGATGACCAGGCTGTCTCAACACGTGACAAGAGTGCTGCAGAAAGAGTGATTGGCAGCATCCAGAGGACAGGAAGATTGGAAGAGCTACAGTTCAACGAAGATTCGGTGACAGCTAAACGAAAACTTAAATAAGCTCGTAGCCTCTTGCTTGCTCAAGCCCAAGAAAATGCTAAACATTGTCAACCTATATCTTTCCCAGGTCTTACCCTCTCAAAACAACACCCCTCACAAAGCTACATTCAAATATATTAGATGGAATCGACACCATCATTCACAGGAGTGTAAAGGCCATTATTGGACTCCATGCGAACACCTCCAGGGTAGTGTTGTGTTCTCCGAGGAGGTATCGAGTAGGGTTGGAACATCGAAAGGAAAATATCGATATTCGATATTTTGATATATCGCAAAACCAAATATCGATATCCACTGATAATCACTAGAAAAATATCAATATATCGAAAGGAAATTGATGAAAATGCAAAGAAGAGAGCATCAAATAAGTATAATGTTAAACTGTGAAGAAGGTTATGAAATAATATTTCATAACCTTCAGATTCTACTGTAATATAGTTTAGCATATGGTGTGATCGATATATCGTTGTAAGATATCGATATATCGGATGTTAAGATATCGACATAATATATCGGTTTTTCAACTCTGATATATCGATATATAGCGTGTCAATATTCCAACCCTAGTATCGAGGACGAAGATTGATCCCCTGCCTACGGGAGGCTCCTCTACAACACTGGTCTATTACCTAGCGACTGTCAAGTGTGCCGAATGCCCTGTTCCAATCTACGCTCGATTATTTGCCTGATATTGCCGAATGTGCCGAGAGATTGGGCGTTGATCAGGGAAATCGGAATATGAGAGCTCTATGACAGTCATTAGAGAAGCTTCCTTTAAAGAATGAGCCAATTGCAGGTGGCAGGACATTAGTGTTCGTCATTTTAAAGGGAACACAAACATTTTGAACAGATACATTTTTGAGAAGCAAATACTTTCGTATTCCGAATGGTCTAATACCCTGAAATTGAACATCAATTATGCACCCCTGCGTCGAATCCCAGGTGTCAGGGGACATGTTAGAGAAGTTGGGTGCCTCTGTCGCACATGCAACAGAGAGGCTGAAAAACCTGCACATGTGCTGGGAAAATGCCAGATCAACTCCCTCCTCATGATAGCCTATCACCACAAAGTGAAGTATGAATTGATGGAGCTCCTAAGAGAGAGAGAGACTTTGCCTGCTTTGACGAGGTCTTCTGTATAGATACGGATGGATCCACACAATTTGCTGACATCCTAGCTTTCTTAAAGACAGGTAAGTCAACAATCATTCTGGATCCTATTGTAGGATACAAAAGTAATGTACTTGACCAGGCAAGTAGGGTGGATAGGGAAAAGAAAGAAATTTATAATAAGTGTATCACTTTCCTTATGTAAAAGTTCCGTGAGAGCTTTGGAGAAAGAGACTTCCGCATGAGAGGTCTTTGGTTCGGAGCAGAACTATACCGAGTACAACAAGGAGCTTTATGGAGGATCTTGGTGTTGATATTAAGGACGTAGCAAGACTGGCCAAAAATATAGTTCTTGACTCCCTGGGAATCATCCATCACCACATGCATGATATTTAATGAAGTGCTATGGTCATGAAAGATAGAATGGTTAATTATATTTTATACTCCTTCTTCTTTTCTTGGCACTACAACCCTAGCTAGCGAGTCATGGCCTCCGCCAACAGCAACCGCCAGGTGTCCCTATTTTTTGCTGCCACCATCCAGTCTCTCACTCCAAACTTCTTTGTATTGGTGTCCACACAGTCCCTCCATCGCAACTTGGGTCTTCCGACGCATCGTCCACCATGAAGGATCTCTGTCAGAAGCCTCCTTGGTATCATATCATCTCCCATTCTGGCAACATGGCCTGCCCATCTGAGTCGGGCTGCTTTTATAAATTTAACGACATCAGGGGCATCAAACTTCTTGTAGATATCCTGGTTCTTCCTCTGTTTCCATTCTCCATCCACAAGTACTGGACCACAAATTCCTCTTAATTTCCTGCGTTCCAATACTAGAAGATCGTGTTCCACAGCCTTTGTTGTTGTCCATGTCTCGGATCCATAAGTCAGAACCGGTCGGATGAGAGTCTTATACTGGATGAACTTGGTACGCTGGGTTACTAAGTGACTTTTCAAGTGCTGTTTCAATCCATAGTAACAACGGTTAGCCATCAAAATCCTTTTCCTTACCTCTACCTCCATCCGGTTGTCGCTGGTTATCTGTGAACCTAGGTAAGAGAATTCTTGAACCTGCTCAAACTTGTAGGGGCCAAAATCTACTCTATCACGATCCTGCCGAGGGATTTCCTGGGTTACCAAGTATTTTGTTTTTTCCTCATTGACAATCAAACCCAGATTTCTTGCTGCAGCCTCCAGTTTCAAGAAGGATTCAGTAACCGCCTGCTGAGAGCGTCCAATTATGTCAATGTCGTCAGCAAAAGCGAGAATCTGGACCATTCTGTTAAATATCGTGCCCGACGTTTGAATGTTGGAGTCTCGAACAGCCTTTTCCAGTACTATTAGGAAGAGGAGGCACGCTAAAGCATCACCCTGTCTCACTCCCCTTTTTGTTGAAAATTCTTCTGAGATGTTGCCCCGAATTTTCACAACACAAACAATGTCTTCCATCATTATCCTTATCAATCTTATAAGCTTTCTGGGAATTCCGAAATGAGTTAATGCTTCGTATAGCCTTGCGTGATCTACTGTGTCGTAGGCTGATTTAAAGTCGACAAACAAATGATGGGTTTTAAGTTTGTATTCACGCCCTCTTTCCAGAATAGTTCTCAGACAGAAAATTTGGTCTATTGTCGATCGACTATGTCTAAATCCGCACTGATATTGACCCAGTTCTCGCTCTGCATACGGTAAAAGTGTTTGAAACAGAATGTTGGACAGTATTTAATATGCGCAAGGGAGCAAAGCGACACCACGGTAGTTCGAACATTTCAGTAGCTCACCCTTTTTGTGTATTGGGCATATAACAGTCTTCTTTATTTTATACTAATGTGCGAAATTTTATTCATTTATTATTAGCATAAATTTTTTATAAATTAGAGAGTTTTTAAATTATATTTATTAATAAATTGTATAGTGATGTAATACAAGAAGAGATTTATAAGGGTTAATGTTTTTATAGGAAAATTATGTGAAAACAACTTAAAAAAAGATACATATCTATATATATATATATATATATATATATATATATATATATATATATATATATATATACACACACACACACAATTTTATTATATATTATGAATATCTTAATTATGCTATATATATTCATAAGCTATACAAATTGTCAATATGATGATATTTAGTATACTGTGTGTATAGCAACCCAATACAGTTGGGCACTCTTTGATAATAAAGTGTTTCTTTCTCCTCTTGGCTCCTTAATTTTACCAATTTTGTTCCTAATATGTTTTTAAAAATGCATTTTCAAGGTGATAAAGTATATGTAAATAATATTTTGTTGGTGCATTTACAATATATTTTTTTTTAAATATTTCTGAAATAATAGCCACATATTTATGTATATATTTTGTATTTTTTATCATATAAAAATTCTAACCCTAATGATAAAGCAGCAGGACCAGACAATAAAATGGGTTCATTACTTTTTGAATATTTTTTATTATACGCTCTTAATAAATAAAGTTATTCCTGAAAATTTTTCATTGTAAAGTTTAAAATTGAAAATAAGTTTATTTATCGAATCCAAATGATTATATACCCTTTGAAGTAATTGAGAAGCTTTCTATTAAAAGTGGACTATATACCCTTTGAATTAATTGAGAAGCTTTCTATTAAAAGTGGACATCTCCACTTCCAACCAAAATAGATTTCGATGAGTTCTAATAGATATCCCAAAGCTTTACTTAATGCTAGCTCCACTTCTGTCATATGTGCTTTTCCCCCATAGCAAAGTGAATTGAAAGTTTATGTTTTCAAGCAAAAATGAAGTTCAGAATGGTGGAAAAATTAGTTTTTATTGTAACTTTGCAAACAAAAGTGGAAATGGAGATGTCCACTTTTGATAGCAAGCTCCTCAATTATAGTAAAGAGAAAATTATTCATTGTAATATTATATAATAGAATAACTTCAATAAAATTCAAAATTAATAAAAGTTTACTGGAAGAACAAACGGAGTTTTGATCTAGCTATAGATACTCTCAAAGAATTTTTGTTTATTATCTATAATAAACACCATTATAAGAGATGATAAAAAACATGGAGATTACTTTGTTAATTTTATAAAATTTTAGTTACAATAAATTTTTCAGAAATATTTCAAGTTTAATAAAATTAAACTGATATTGTATAATCAGGAGATAAATACTTTAGATTTAGCCATAACTAATTCATAAGTCATTTTACAAAATAAACTTTATCTTTCCTTTCCTTTATCTATCATTTGGCTCGGTGCTCTCTAATATTAAAAGTAATCGGAACAAATTTTTTCCAATCCGCTTTTTTTTGCATTTCAGTGCACACTGTGGTGATAGGACCCAGCATTAGTTCTGGGAATTTCCCAAAAACGTCATTCCCCACAAAACTTTCTTGAATGCCTAGCAGAATTTTGATTAATAATTAAAAAAATGTATATAAGTAATGAAAATATAAGGTGAGTTCAACATGATAATTAATTATACAGATGGATGAAAAATTAATTTTATTGCTAGCTCTATAATAGATAATTAAAATAATGTTAGTTTTGATTTAGATTATTATAATCAGGCAATACCTTTAACAATGTTTATATATTGCATGTCTGAATAATTTTTAATATCAACCTAATGGTAAATGTTTTAAACAAAATATTGCTGTGGCATAGACACAATTCTATTAATTTTGTTTAAAATGTTTTTTATGAAGGCAACTATTAGAAATGTATTAAATTTAATGCGATAATGCAAATTAATTTTATTCTTTATAAAACATATTTTGATTTGCTTAGGTTTTATGAGATAAGTTTTTCTAACATTTTCATTTTGTAGTGAACTTCCATTTATATTTTTATAGTTTCTAAAATACACAAATATTGTATAAAAAACAAAAATAATGTATTTTTCTAAATGCACAATATAATTTTTATACATTTGCCAAGTGCTTAGAGAAACTCTCTGATCGTCAAATATTAGAATTACAGATTCTATACATTATTTTAATACATTGAACCAAAGAAAAATTTATTTCATTATTTTCTTAGATCTTTTACCAAGAAAAAAGAATTATGAAGTTTAATAAATGTGTTGTGTATAATGAGTAAATCATTATTCTATTATAGAATAAACATTATAATAGTGAAATCAAAAGATAGTTCATTTGGCTTGAATGCTAGTTAAGTAAATATTTTACTTAACACATTCATAATTAGTTAATTATGATTAGCTCAGGTTACTTACGATAATTATAAAGTAACCGTATTATTTCTTATTGCATCGAATCCGTAAACCCCAGAAAATCCTCAATTATTGCTTGACTTAATTTACGTATTTTAAAATGTGTCCATTGCTTGTTATTATTTTTACTTCATCTTTCTTTTTGTTATTTGAAAAAAAAAACAGCCCATGCTTCCATTACTTACTTACTTTTTACTTCTGTGGCACTCCAACTTGTGGTGGGTCCTTGCATCGGCTGCCACCCCATCCATCCATCGCAGCTTCGGTTGTCTGGCTCTCGTAGTGCGATACAGCACTTCGTTCAAAAATTTTTTGGGTCTTGGTTTGCCTCATGATGAGCTTGCTCTGTAAATACCTAAGGAGGCTAAAATAGCATCTATTTGGAACTACTATACTATGCTTAATTTCTGCAGAAATATCATTTGTAGAATCAACTTGTGCTCCTAGGTAATTAAATTCCATGAGCCTCTTAAATGTGCAAGTCCCAATAATCACTCTCCGGTCTTCCAACTCCAGTGAATATATATTTGGTTTTCCTGTTGTTCACTGTGAGGCCCATTGACTGTGCAGCATCCTGCAGATTGAGGAAGACTCTCTATAGAGCTACAAAGGATCTTACTGTAATGTCCAAATCATCCACATAACCAAACAATTGGACCAATATAGAGAAAACCGTACCTGTCAATTGGATGCCTGAGTCTCGTACAACTTTCTCTAAAGCCAAATTGAAGAGTAGGCAAGCCAATGCATCCTTTTTCCTTAATCGCTTGTCAGAAGGAAATTCCAATGAGCAATCCAATTGAACATGAACTTGGCATCGCTCATCATCCTTGGCCATTTTAACCAGTCAAATCATCTTCAAAGAGTTTGTGTCACCATATACTACCATATGCGCACATAAAATTGGCGAAGAGGTGATGGTTTGGTAATTTGTATTCATGACCCTTTTTGAGGATAGTGCGGAGTGTGATAGATCTTCGCCACCATGTTTGAAGAGCTCAGCCTGCAATCGTTGCCTCCAAGAGCCTTATTGTTCTTCATTCTTTCGAGGGTGTCTTCAAACTCTTCAAAGTTCGGTGGTTCCTCTTCTTTATACTCATTCCTGATCCTCGAACTTTCTCTCCTTCTACTGGAATTAGGTGCTCTTCATTGAGGAGTACCTTAAAGTTATGGGCCCATCGGTCCAGTATGTGATCTTTATTTGCCAGAAGAGTGCCATCCTCCTTCTTGCAAGATTGAAGCCTAGGCTTGAAGGGTGTCCTCCCCTTATTGCCCGCCGCTGCTATACTCTTCGGTTGGCACTCTTTTGTATCACTTTTGAACCATAGCTCTATAAGCTACATTTTTTTCATCAGTAGCTCTCCTACACTTCTCATTGAACCTTGGCGATCTTATATCATGCTGTTTAGTTCCAAGTGTTTCCTCAGCAGCACTTGTTACAGCCTGCTCTAAACTCTCCCAAATGCTTTGTGCATTGCTGTTGTCAATATCAACAAGTGGCTCGTGTACTTTGGAGTTTAGATCATGTTGGAAGAAAGTTCAGATATCTAGGTCTTTCAGTTTTGCAATGCTCCAGTTCTTGGGTCTTTGTGATATCCTATTCCTTGCATTCGAGATCCTTGCCCTGATCCTTGCAATGACTAAATTGTGGCCTGAGTCCACATTATCACCTCTATAGGTCCTTACACTCATCTAGTTCAATCTGTGGCATGCGCTAAGGAGTAACTGGTCAATTTGATTGAAAGTAACCCTGTCTGGAGATCTCCAGGTAGCCTTATGAATCCATTTAACGGGAAGCAGTGTGCTTCCAACAACAAGGCTTCAAGATGCAATAAAGTTTATTAGACTTCTTTCATTTTCATTACTTTCATTACTGCAAGTTGTGCAGGTCCAATAGTGGGTTAGTAGACTTCTTCCTTTCCAATTTTTGCATTAAAATCTCCCAATAGCACTTAAATGTCACTTCTGAGGCAGGCATTGTAAGCTCTTTTGAGAGAGTCGTAGAATCTTTCTTCCTCCTCACTAGCTGCCTCTATTGGGGCATGGCAATTAAGAATACTGTAGTACTACTTAATCCTTGAGAATACTGGGCTTACTCCAATAAGAATACTGTAGTTGTAGAAGGTACACTCGATCCGTATAGAGCATAGGCGTTCATCTATGGGCATAAATCCTATGACAAGCTGTCTTCTCGTTTTCTCTCTCACAACAAAGGCAGTATCGAAAGTGTGATTTCGCCAGTGGCAGCTATAGTAAATACTATGAAATTTCTTTTCAATTAGCCCATAGGTGGACTTCTTGGATAGCGGCCAGGTCAAATTTGTATTTATATAATTCATTGAGGAGAACTTGAAGCCTCATGGTCCGTATAAATTTAAAATGTTCCAAAATCCAAGTTTGATGCCAGTTTGGCGGTTTCCATGTTTAGTACCTTATTCTTGTTGAGGTCTCATAATAAGTTCTTTTAAGGCGAGTGGGTTATTAACCCATTGCCCCCGAGTCAGGTGAAGGGGATGACTCCTCAAAAGCCTCCTGACCGACTGTCAGATTGTCTGGCTCTAGCCTACATCATGTGCATCGAGCCCACTGAAGAGGCTTTTCCCATCTGCACCACTAGGAGGTACCAGAGCAACCCTTGCTAATATCTTCGCTTCCTCACTACAGGAGCTTGCCGTATTGTGATTCTACTACTGTGGAGAAAAGGGGACTCTGCATAGTGTCAGCCACCGCCAGACGCCAGGTCCATGCTTCCATAGTAATCATAACACAGGCCAACAAAAAAATTTTTTTGAAAACTTTTTTAACTTTTATAGTTGATCTTTATAGATTTTTATGTGCTGAATCTAAATCTGGCCTTAGTTTTTTTGTATCACCCATAGTTTTCCGTAGGTTTCAGGCTCATCAAACATCCTAACTTTTTAAACTTCTGTAACATGTTAGCTACAATAGAAACATACTCTGGGTCTTTTTCATTTCCCAAGAACTTTGTAACGACTTGCTTGAATGATACCCATGCTTCTTTCTCATTTAAGGTCATTGTGGATTCAAAGTTAACATCAAATATCAGTTTTCTAATGTCAGGTCCGACAAAGACACCTTCTTTTAGTTTAGCTTCTGAAAGGCATGGAAACTTTTGGCAGAGATACTTGAAACAGGGTCCATCTTTAGACAAATCCTTTACAAATTGTTTCATGAGGCCTAACTTTATATGTAGGTCTTCCTTTTTCAGGAAGACTGAATGCTGTTCAATTTTTGAAAAATCACTTAATTTAATAAATTTAACTATAAAATGTGAAGAAATTGTGGGTAATACAGCTTTTTTAATATCATATTTGGATTCAGCACCCTAAAAATTATAGGAATAAGGTATTTTCAGTACAAAAGTTTTTTCATCGTTGGCCTGTGTAATTAAAAATCCCTAAAAAATATAATGAAAGTGTACTGTGTGTAAATTTTCTAATAAAAGCATAGAATTATAAAATCTTTTAATCTAGAATCGTTAGATGGCCTAAGTAAGTTTTTCTTATTTTTTAAAAATAAAAGTCTATTAAGTATTTAAAGAACTTGATGACTCGAACAATTTTTTAATTATTCCATCTCTTTATTTAAATATTTTTGTACATTTTACAAATATTTTCGGCGAATACAGAATGAACACAGCGGCACATGGGTACTGAACCTTTCGAAACTGTGTACTTGTCAAACATCGGAGATAGGAAATTCCAGGAACTTAAGAAAATAAGCCAAGAGCATCCGATAGCTGTCGGTGCCCATTGTGCATTGCCTATATCTTTTATATGTTCCTTCCCCTATCTGATTTAGATTAAAAAAAACACGGTTTTCTCATTACTTTTAACGTTAGTGTTCACTGTGCTTTATGGAGGAGTCTCAGTCTATTCGGATAGATTTGGACTGATAGCGAAAAGTTTTATTTTATTTTTAAAGTCACACTTTACTGGTGAATATTTATCTCAGCCTCTTGCTGGTCTACAGATATCCCACTTTCAGGAAAACTTCTTTTATTAAGCTTTTATTTCCTATGAATGAAGTTTAGGTTTCTTTTGGGATTGGCCTAGAATTGGCACCTGGTTCGCCAAAGAGCATGGTGTGGAGTTTAAGTTTTCCCGACAAAGAACTGTTTTGAGAGTAAAATTTACTTAATTTACTTTATTTCTAGTCAATAAAATAACATGGAAATATAGAATAAAAAGCTTCTTTATGAAATAAAACAAAACTGTACCGAAAAATATCTGTTAATAAAACAATTCTGAAATTAAATATGAAATAAAACTGCGAATAAAATAATTTTACCAATGCACTAACATTAAAAATATAAAGCATACTTAAAATAAAAATATTCTAATTGAAATAAATTTAACAAAAAGACCAGAGAGGAAACTACAAGCTCTTGCCCTCATTAAAACAGCATCTGCCATTGCTTTATTCTCTTATCCTAATGATATTTTTGTTTTAATTATGTTTTGTATTTTTTTTTGTTAGTGCTGAGGTAAAATAATTTTGCATCTTTTAAATATCTAAGCATTATTTATTTTAATTTGTCAACATATATTTATTATTATTTTCATATTTCATCATTTCATATTTCTAGGGCAATTTCATTTCATATTTAATTTCAGAATTTTTTCATTTAGTTAATAGATAATTTTTCTGTAAAGTTTTGTTTAATTTCTTAAAGAAGCTTTGTAATCTGTATTTCCGTGTTATTTTATTGACTAGAAACAAAGTAAATTTTACTCTCAAAACAGTTCTTTGTCGGGGAAACTTAAACTCCACACCATACTTTTTGGCGAATCAGGTGCCAGTTCTAGGCCAATCCCAAAAGAAACATAAACTTTATTCATAGGAAATAAAAGCTTAATAAAAGAAGTTTTCCTGAAAGTGGGATATATCTGTAGCCCAGCAAGGAGCTGAGAACAATATTCACCAGTAAAGTGCGATTTTAAAAATAAATTAAAAATGTTCACTATTAGTCCAAATATATCCGAATGGACTGAGATTCCCCCATAAGGCCCAATGAACACCAGTGTTAAAAGTAATGAGAACACCGTTTTTTTTTTTTTTTTTTTTTTCTAAATCAGATTGGGTAAAGTACGTATAAAAGATCTAGGCGATGCACAGTGGGCACCGACAGCTATCGGATACCCTCAGCTTATCTTCTTAAGATTAAGTAGATTTAGTAGATTTACTATGTTTCTAGTTAATAAAATAACACGGTAATACAGAATAAAAAGCTTCTTTAAGAAATTAAACAAAACATTACCAAAAAATTATCTATTAACTAACTGAAACAATTCTAAAATTAAATATGAAATGAAATTGTCCCTGAAAATAAAAATAAATGTACGCTGACAAATTAAAATAAACAATGCTTAAATAATTAAAAGACTCAAAATACAGCACTAACAAAAAAAAAATACAAAATATAATAAAAATAAAAATATCATAAGCATAAGAGAATAAAGCTACGGCAGACGCTGTTTTAATGAGAGCAAGAGCGTGTAGTTTCCTCTCTGGTCTTTTTGAAAATTTATTTCAAATAGAATATTTTTATTTTAAGTATGCTTTGTATTTTTATTGTTAGTGCGATGGTAAAATTATTTTATTCACAGTTTTATTTCATATTTAATTTCAGAATCGTTTTATTAACAGATATTTTTTGGTAAAGTTTTGTTTTATTTCATATAGAAGCTTTTTATTTCGAATTCTGAAGAAATAAAACTGAATAAAATTATTTTAGTTAGTTAATAGATAATATTTTGGTAATGCTTTGTTTTATTTCATATAGAAGCATTTTATTCTGTATTACTTTATTGACTAGAAACAAAGTAAATTTAATAAAATTTAAATTTAATTATAGTTATGAATTTTCATACCCATAATTAAATTTAAATTGATTTTAAAAGAAGATTCTTCCATTATAACAAAAAAAGAGTAAATTTAATAAATTTTACCCTCAAAACACTTCTTAGTCAAGGAAACCTTAACTCCACACCACACTTTTTGGCGAATCAGGTGCCAATGCTAGACCAATCCCAAAAGAAATCTAAACTTCATTTATACGAAATAAAAGATTAATAAAAGAAGAAATTTTCTCGAAAGTGGGATATCTGTAGCCCAGCTGGGGGCTGAGAAAAACATTTCCCAGTAAAGTGCAATTTTAAAAATAAAATAAAACTTTTCGCTATTGGTCCCCCCGAAAGCCCACCTACAATAGATTTAGTTTAACCAAACCATATTTCTTATAGGGAATTTTATCTTCTATATGATAGTGCAATTGGAACTTAATAACCTTGAATAGGGTTTTGAGTAATCGCTTCCTATTCAACCAAAAACGCGACAGTTAAAATAACATAAAACTTAAATTTCCTGTTTTTCATATAAACTTTTTAGCTGCTCTTGAGGTGCATAGTCATCCCCTGAAGTTTCCTGGTTCTTTGAAGTTTGCCTATTTAGATTTATCGCTGTCCCTAACTTGCTGATAAAACATCAAATTGGAAATTTTCTTAGCCAATAGTACATACTTAATTTGTTAAAAAAAAGTTAATCTTCATTTTTTGATTATTTAAACATGAATCTTGAATTAAATTGAGGGAGCTTTTCATAAAAACTGAAATAAATTATTATTAAGTTAAACATTGAAACTAAAAATCTGACATGTTTTCTAAAAGAAATATTCGTAAAGAAGTATATGTGATTAAAAGTTCTCCAAACAAAAATATTCATATTGTTGCCCTCTTCTTCCAAGCCAGCGATATACATATGGGGGCCGGGGTTGCCGAGCGGAGTAAGGCACTTGCTATATGTAATCAAAGTTAAGCAACGTCGTGTGTGGTTTGGTGACTGAACCGAATTTGGGTGACCACCTACCGGTGAAAGCCACGCAGACCGAGATTCTCCAGTCGATTATCTCTTTCCCCACCGGGTATGTGAGGCTCGTCAGCCTAATGGAGACAACTCAAAATGACCAGGCGTAGGAGTGATGAAACTACTCTGTGTACCTTGATTGCGAATCATGTTTTGGTCTTCGAGGATGTCAAATAGCCGCCAGGAGGTTTGGTCCGTGGACGATCTGCCTCGGGGAAAGAAATATAGATTAGCAATAGCACTTGCTGACTCCAAACAGCCATAATCTGTGAATCTAGACCTATTTGTCACTGACCTTGAACCCAGATGAGTCAGTGGGAAGGACACTGCCGAATTGGCCCCAAAGGGACTGGTTATAGAGCTATGGTTGGCCTGCCGCTGTACCATGGAAACCCCCGGTGCGGTGGTTTCTTTAGTTGGGTGACCCCCTCCAGGCTATGCTCCTGCAAGCAATAAAATATCTTTATGAAAACCACACTGGAAATATATATATATATATATATATATATATATATATATATATATATATATATATACATACACAAACACAAATTAAATTACAATTAATTATTCTTTGACATTCTTAATTTTATTGAAGCCTTCAGTTGGATATATAGACTTATGGAACTGAATTTTCCTTGAAATAGTATTAAATGCTGTCTGAGTATTAACCGGTCCTACTTAAAGGTTCCGATGGCACTTTATAATATTTTTAGGAATTGATAAGTTATTTGCCACTTCTATAATTTTGTTTTTATTGAAAACTAGTTTCGAATGTTATACATTCATCTTCAGTTCTAAAAACACAAAAATTCAAAAATAAGCAATTCAAATACAGATTGGTATTATTATACATATTAAATTAAATATAATATAAATTAGGATTCAAAAACATTTATGAATTTAATGAAGGCAAGAAATCAAATACATGTTGGTACTCACCAAGCTTTAAGTAGATTATATCAAACAGAAAAGTTTGTTGGTTTGTCCCCGCACTGAACTAGCAATGAAAGAAAGGTGGGGTATTTATAGGTAAACTGTTTTAGTGTCGGGGTTTTTCCAGTAATTCCAGCGAGTATTACTGATTTTTTCTGTTATAGATGGGAATAAATTTAAGATTGGACTATTGGAGATATTTATTTGGTCATATAATCAAAAATCTGAATTTGATTTAAAAAAAAAAAAAAAAAAACCTGTACCACTACAACGCATGAAGGGTCTTGGGTTCAGTACTTGTTAAGGACTGTACTGTTTCTAAGCCAACGGCTGTGCTAGGAAGTGATTTGGGTAAGATCACGCTCAACTACCAGGTTTTTCCCCAAATTAAGAGTATCCACTTTATAGAGGCTGGGTGAGTCCCAGGAGGGTCCCCTGACCCCACAGTTGATCCACGGCTGAAAACATAATAAATAATTATCTGCCATAGCCGGTCTCGAATCCGGGACCGGGAACATGGTAGCACAGTGCCTTATCACTGAGCTACTTTGCTCCTCGGATTGGATTTGAAGGATTTTATTATTTCAAGTGTTTCATATATATTTAATTTGAGGCTGTTTTCAACGTGATGTATTAATTTAACTCCTGAGTCTTTGATGAATTTATGTTTTTTTTTTTCATTTAAATGAATTGCAAAGTTATTGTAAAATAACGGCTTCAATAAAACCTCTATCAACCACATTTTAAACAAGCACAAAAAAAGACAATTAATGATATCTATTCAACAACCCCCGAAGACAGGCCCATCCCGAAAGATTATGTCTTGATTCCATATTATTTCATATTCCATATTCACCAAAGTCGGAAATGAATTGAAAAAACTAGGATTAAACCCTGCATTTAAAATAGAAAAACCCTATCCTCATATTTCCCTTCTCCTAAAGACAAAATAGACCCTTTCCAAAAAAGCGGAGTATACCAACTAAATTGTAATGATTGTGCAGCCAAATAAATACACAGGAAAAACTGGAAGATCAGTAAATCAGAGATTAAAGGAACATATATGTGCATATAATAATAAGACAGAGAATTCCAGCTTTGCAATTCATTTAAATGAAAAAAAACAACATAAATTTATCAAAGACTCTGGAGTTAAATTAATACATCACGTTGAAAACAGCCTCAAATGAGACTTATATGAAACACTTGAAATAATAAAATCCTTCAAATCCAATCCAGATTTTTGCTTAAATGACCAAATAAATATCTCCAATAGTCCAATCTTAAATTTATTCCTATTTATAACAGAAAAAACAATTACTTACCGGAATTACTGGAAAAACCCCGACCCTAAAACCGTTTAGCTATAAAACCCCACCTTTCTTTCATTGCTATTTCAGTGCGGGGACAAACCAATACAAACTTTTCTGTTTGATATAATCTTCTTAAACCTTGGTAAGTACCAACATGTATTTGATTTCTTGTCTTAATTAAATTCATAAATGTTTTTGAATCCTAATTTATATTACATTTAATTTAATATGTACAATAATAACAAACTGTATTTTAAATTGCTTATTTTTGAATTTTTGTGTTTTTAGAACTGAAGATGAATGTAAACAATTCGAAACTAGTTTTCAATAAATACAAAATTATAGAAGTGGCAAATAATTTATCAATCCCTAATTAGATCGATCCTTCTATACCATCATGCGGATGTCAACTGATTATTATATTTTTGTTATACTTTTTCTGTTTTGATTTTTTTTTTTATACTTAATTTTGTTGTTTTTTCTGTCAGTTTCTTTATCTCTCATTTATTTATTTTTAGTTTTCTCTTCATTTATTTAACTCATATTTTCAGCTTTGTGGTCCATGGAATAAAATGAATAAAATAAATTTGGCTGATGCATCTTGTTCATTTGAAATAAGTACCTATAATGTTGATGTCTTTTCATCTTCAAATTCAACTAAAAATAAGGTATGTTCTTACTGTTTATTTTTCTATTATGAAATGACTCTACCGCTCAAGAATATAGAAGGAATTGTCCACAGCAACTTCAAAAATCTCTGTTTTTCTTCAGAGACAACTATAGTTTCCAAAAGGTAGACTTTTGCTGGTACTGCCCATGGTTGCGGCTGGCAAAGTCTGCTGGCAGTTTACTACTACTTTGACTGAATAGATAGGGACATATTTTGTTGGCACTGCCCGCCAGTCTAGGACTGCTGCTGTCATGACTGCTCCAGAAGGAGTCATACTGCCACGGTTGCGACGGTTCCCGCTTTCTTTTGTTTAATAAACTGTAAAAGAGATTTAATGAAAATGCCGATGAATGCCTTGTAGAATTTTTTAATGAATATCTGGTTCTTTATATAATAATATAACAAAAAATAAAATAAATAAACTTCTTTATTTGTTTGTTTCTTGAAATTTTATGGCAGTAAAATAACAAAAATATACTTCTTTATTTTTAAAAATTTGTTTTTAAAAAAAAATTAACAAATTATTCAAGTACAGAATCGTTTATCGACCATTTTAAATAAATTTATCGTCGCCATTACGTATAACTAACGGATGTGAAAATTCGAATTTTTGGAACTCCTTACTTTTATTAATTTACCAGAAGCATATTTGCAAAATAAAATGTTATAAACACAAATCTAGGACTCAGAGAAGTTAATAGGCCGGGAGAAGAAAAATTATTCACAAAGGGGAAGTTACAAGTAAAACGTAAAGGTCTTTTTTGATTTCTTGAAAAGTAGCTAATGCACATTCGTTAGTTATACTTGGTGGTGACGATAAATTGTTTGATTTGCCTATTTATCATAAAGTTACTGCCAGTTTTTCTTCAGCTTCAATTTGAGCTTGCATTGTATTAGTAGCTTTTCTTACTATATCTCCTTTCACCATACTTAACACAAAATTAAACTGTGAGGTATTTAGTCAAAAAAAGTTTCTGAATCTCTCCTCATCATTCCACAAATGGCCAGTTATTAACTTAGCATAAAACCATTCACTTTACTGAGTTTGGAATATACTGTTAGCATTAGATCTTGTTAATAGCATAATTTCCTCTTCCTCTCCTAATATAAAAGCTAGAATTGCATCCATGTTACAAACTTCCCTTCCATGTATGTATTCCTTTCACGAAGGTTATAATGCATAGTTTTAAATATTTTAACGATATAATATATAGCTATAACGATGTAATATATGTATGATATATTATAACGATATAGTATGATTATATGTATAGGAAAGGTTATAACGATATAGGTTATGCGAGAGAAGTTGGCCGCTGCGGTGAGCAGTTTCAACGAAATATACGAACAGTAACAGTTAGTGGTAACGGTTGGCAACACTACCAACTGCAACCGTGGGCAATACCAGCAAAAGTCTACCTTTATGTTGATAGTGTTAAATTCAATGAAAGATTTCCATTTTTGTTTCTTTATGAAAAAAAGTATCTTTTTTTTTTTTATTAATTACTATAATAGGTATGGCCTTTTTTTTCTGTTATATTTTGATAATTGATCCTTAATTTATGAAGAAAATTTTAATTGCAATAAGCCCAAAAAGAAGTTGTTTCTTTAATCCATAATAGTTAAACTTTTTGACGAAGTCGAAATTCAATGTTTGTCATGTTTACTTTTTGTTTTATATCCTTTACTTCATTACAAATATAATTATAAAGTGATTTAAATATTTGATACCTTGACACTTAAAAGCTGTTGACAGGCATATTTAAGTAATCTCTTTTAATAATAATAATATAATCTTTATTTGTTCTGGGACATGTCCTTTTAAAATAACATTACAGGCAATATTAGTATTGAGCATTAGAGCCTTTGAGTAAAATAAAAAAGAACAAGAGGATCGACAAAAAATAAAAGGAAAAAAAAAAGATGAAATTATACAAAATCATAATTATATAACTTTTAGACCTTTAAACAGAAACAAACTTCAATGATTAATAAATTGAAAACAAAAAGAGAATAAACTAATAATTGTTAAAAAAGTACAAATGCTTTGGAGGTATATTAATTCATAGTTAGGTAATTCTAAAAGAAAATAAGGAATACCTATTTACAAAAACCTATTTAAATTCTCCACAACTCACTGTCATACTAATCTGAGAACTCATTTACTTGTTGTGTTCTTAATATAGTTGTTAATCTCAATAAATTAAAAAAGGAGCCTCTATTAGGTTATGGTTGGTTCTATTATTTCTCCTCACCCATATTTCTCTTTATTGGTTTGGAAGCACAATGTATAATTCATTGTAAGGTTATTATGAATAACACAAGCCCTGCAAAATTTGGGTTGTGACATGTTTTTTAACTTTTGATAATTGATTCCTATGTCTTTTTTAGCGCTAAATCCACAAATGGCCTTAATTTTTTCCCATCACATCTGGATTTTTCACATGCTGGAAATAAATATATTGCAAATATGGAAAAAATCTTTTCTCTGTACCTAAACCAGGAGTATGAGGTACCTGCTAGCAGGTACTTCTTTCTAAGCCTCGAATCAAGCAGTTCTGAATTTTCTTTGATCAGATGTAAGTCTTAAACCAGATTGCTTAGCTCAGACTGAAAAAAGCCATAAGTTTACATAGAATAAGCCAAAAAAAGAATAAATTAAAAGAGAAAAACGTTTTGAGTCTATTTTGAAGTCTCATATTTTCGCAATTTTCAACATTTTGAAATTTGAGTTTGCGAAAAATTCTGACTTGATGGAAGAATATGAAGGTCATTTTCGGATGCAGTTCTAATAAATATATAAGAATCAGTTATCAAAAACTAAAAAAAAAAATCACAGGCTAGTTCATATATTTTTTTTAAATAATTTTTATTTGCGTATTATACGGTCAACCACATAATCTGTTGGTTTCCCTTATTATTTACTCTATAACTTTATTATCACTTCTGTTTTGTTTGTTAGCATTACTTGTAAAGTATTAATTAGTTGTTTGTTAATAAGTGTTGTTTCTTTTGAGATTTTTATTTTTATCAGTTCTGTTTTGTTTCTTAACATTATTTGTGGGGTATTCATAAGTTGTTTGGTAACAAGTGTTGTTTCTTTTGAGATTTTTATCTTCTTTTTTGGACAAAAAGTGATAAAAATTTGGGAATTGCATTCTACAGAAGATGCAGTGAAATATTTCTGAAATTTTGGATTATTCTATCGAAGAAAGTCTGTGTGAATGGGCATGTTATTTCTATTACATAAATATCTAAATTTAATTGATTTTTTATTTTTTGGAATACATTTTCTACTCATCGTACTTCATATCATTTATTTAGTTGATTCTTTTTTCACTACGCTTCCACGGACTGGTTTGTCCATTATCAACTGTCCCATTTCCTATAAGTATAAGTATATTCAAATGTTACAGCATGTTAATTTTAACATTATAACACACATATTTATCTATAATACTTTATTTTATCTTAAGTGTTTACCTATAATCATTTCTTTTTTTCATTAATTTATAATACTATTCATTTTTTAAAACACAAACATACATATTTTATTATTCCTTTTTTTTGGAAATTAGCCAATTTAATTTTAATCTATTAATTTATATTGATTATGCACAATAATGGGAGGGGGGAGACATGCTATATGGCTGGGAGCCCTTTTTTTGTATGTTACATAGAGTTGAATATTTGTGAGAGTGAAAGAAACTAGGCCATCTGATTTGATAACAAGATATATTTTGCACCGTACGCAGGAATTTCTTTAGGGGCTGCCGGTCCTTGAAAAATATAGTTGATATATCTGAAATATTGGTAAATTTGGTAACTTTTGAGCATCGACCATAAATGTGAGTGTGTTGCGGCTTTTTAGAGCAGAATCCCACTCATTATAATTTCTCCGGTTTCAAGAAAAATGTTTAAAATCACACGAAAATGTTAGCTTTTTGGAGCAGTATTCTGCTTGTAATAATTTCAATGTTTCCAAGAAAATTAATGAAAATCGGACGAAGATTGGCGAGTACTGAAGATTTCTAGAGAAGAATATTTAGCTTTAATGTGCCTATTTCAAGTTCATTTTTAAAAATTGGATGAAAATTTAGGTGTTTTGAGGATTCCTGGTACAGAATTTAGCTCGCTATATTTTTTATTATTGGAAGCGAATTTCCAAGGTTTTGAACCTTTCAGAAGTAGAGTTTAACTCGTTATAATATATCCCTTTCCAAGAATTTTATTAAAAATGTGACGCTAATTCGGGTGTTTTGGTGCTATCTGGAGCAGAATTCAGCTTTTTTTAATGCTACGTTTTTCATTATCGTGACCTCAGCACATGTTCACCAATGTTGTAGAAGTTCCTAGAACAGCTGTTCCCTGAGGATAATAATTTCATTTAACGCATAATATTCCTATTCAACGGTACCCTCCTGCTCCTCTTCTGCATGCACCCATGAGTTATATTATAAATAAGATTTATTTGGATCAATGAGAAGGATGTAATTGTTTATGATAAGATGGCAGATCATTATAGTTTGGTTTCCTGGTTGTTAACTTTAATCTGAGATCCGGTTCAGTATCCAAAAGGCTGTTCCTTTTTATCCACTTGGTTTCTGAAAATTCAGAAAAAGCAACTTCACGAATAACTATATATGGCTGCTACACAGCTTGCACTCGATTTTCAAAGTAGCAAATTAGTTTTTTTACTACTTGCTTAGTTCCAAAAAAAAAAAAATTGAACTATATCACTTTTTGCAAGGTTGGATCCTGTTTTATACCTATGGTGACTGTAATAAAACACTGGGATAGGGGTTACGCCTAGAGAAGGGTTAGGCCTGTAGCCTAGAGAAATGGGAGTAGCCGATGCCGCCTGTCTTCTTTGTCTTGCCGCTTCTACTCTCTGTATGTATTCTTAAATATAGTCAGACGGGTACATCTCCTGGGTAGGAGGATCCAGAATGTGCGACAGTTACCAATTAACAAAGTAGTATAATGTCTTTCATCGTTTTTTGTGCTCTTGTCTCATATACATCACATCATAGACAAAATAGTCACATGATGATGAGCCAATGACTTAGAAGTTACTGCAACAGATTAATGTCGATCAACTAAAAACTAATACAAAGTTCATAGATTAATTAATTTGAAAATTAAGTACGTGTATGGAAGTAAAAATAGTCTCAAACCATATCTGTTTTTCTTAAACTTAAATTTATTTTTTCTCTCTTGTATTTTAATTATTTTTACATGTTTTAATAACTTTGAAACCCGCCCTTCGTACGCCCATGTTTGCACCAAATGGAATTCCAGAAGGGGCATTGATGCTAGCTTGTTAATTTGTTGTGTTTGATTAATTCATTTAATTTATTAATTAGTTTGTCTACTGGAAAAAGGGCAGGGGGTAGGTCTCTTATTATGATTAAACAATGGCTTATCTGTCTGAAGGCCGCACCGCTGGAGACCCTGTACTGCTGCTTCCTTCAACCTGTTCGGCTGTGCCTTAATTGTAAAAGCCTGTGCCACTTTTGTCAAGGATGATAAGCTATTCAGCTGATGATAGCAAAAGTTATATATTTTCTGATAATAGTGAAAGCTATGCGTTATGTGGATGCAATGTATACATCTCTCAGAGCTGGTAGCTAGCTAATGACCAATGAGTGGAGGTGGCCAGGACTGATTTGCAGGCAAAGGCTGGGCTAATCCTTACTCTGAGAACTAGGGGCATCGTGACGCTGCGTCTTCGATGCTATGCGGCAGCCATTGCTATGGGGAATACAAAACAATGAGAAAGAAAATGCAGAAAAATTGAGCAACTCAATAAAATTAGAAGATGTGTAAATCCGACAGATTATAATTACCTTTTTCATACTTTCTTCTTCTTCTACTGCTTCTTTATTTTTTTCCCATTTTCACTTGTCTTTATCTTCTTTTTAGCTTAAACTGTTGTTTATTTGTTATCTATATTAATACCATTTTTTAAATTTACTATCGATATAGATTCTTCTTGTAATTGAATTCATTATTAATATATTGCACTATTTATATTAGGTTGTATTTTTATTTTTTTCCATTATAATTACCTTAATTATTGATGTTCATGGCTTCCCTGCTTATTATCAACTGATCCATGCCCTTAGAGTAGCTTGTCCTCTCTATGGTATTAACCATTTATTTACTATTATCCCTGTTCTTATTTTTGTTATCACCATGCTATTGTAAATTAATTGTTAATTTTTTTCTTTTGAATATTTATCTTATTTATTATGTCTGTATGATGTAGGCCTATCTCTCCAAGATCTGTTTTGTAACTAACCATACTGTTATATTTGAACTTATAGGACATGGTACACTTTAAACTGACCAATCCAGTCCCAAAGGTGTAAAAAGAATTAACTAAATAAATGATACGAAGTATGATGTGTAACAAATTTATTCCTGAAAAAAAAATCCAATTAGAGAAAGGGTTCAAGTTTACAATCAGGAGGTGTTATTATCCGAAGGTCATTACACTATCAGTCTCTAGCACCATTTGTGCTAACTAACTGTTTTCTATTAAATTCAAAAATTTGTATTCATTGGAATTATTAAAATTATTACTGCTTTAATTAGATGTTATTTAAAATTATTAATGCTGTCAACATCCGGTGGTCTGGGGAAGGAAGTTGTAGTAATAATTTAAACTTTTGGGGATTTATATATCTCTTGAGCGAGCACAGCGAGCAGAAGTCGACAGCTATGATTTAATCAAAGCAGTAATGATTGAAATCACGGTAAGGCCCCGACCTCAACTGAAAAGGATCTATTGGTATTTTCTTTTATCTCTTGTGCGTGCGTAATGAGCGGTCGACAGCATTAATAATTTTAAATAATATCTAATTTAACCAGTCATAATTTTAATAATTCCGATGAATACAAATGTTAGAATTGAATACAAAGCAGTTAGTTAGAACAAATGGCGCTGGAGAGTGGTAGTGCGGCGACCTTCGGGTAAATTCAGCCCAAGCCAGTGATAACGCGTTGCGATTGTAAAGCTGTACCAAAGAAAGTTAACCCATCGAAATGAAAAAAAAATTATAAATCCAGATTTAAATTACGGTTCAGCCTCGACCTCAACTGAAAAGGAGCTGTTGGGGGTTAGTATATCTCTTGATAGAGCGTATCAAGCGGAAGTCGACAGCTGTCATATTCAAAAGAGTAATCATTTAATTTGAATAATCCCAATCAATTTGAAATTTTCATGCTACCATATAATTTCAAAGTTTTGGGGTTATTCCATTTTTTAAAAAAAAGAATAGACCACGTGGTCGACCGTATAATACGTTGGTATCAAATAGTTACATTAGTCAACATGGTTAACAGTTTTATTGAAATATTATTATCTCTCAATACAACCTGTTACCTTTATATTGAAACAGTAAAATGTGTTATTAAATTAAATATGTTCCAGCATATTAATGTTTCTTTTTAAATATAAAGAAGTAATAACATTTGTTTTATAAACTATATATATATATATATATATATATATATATATATATATATATATATATATATATATATATATATATATATATTCCATTTTACAGGAGATGATACCTGATGCTCATTTTGATTGGATTACAAGTGGTCTTATTAATCCTTTGCAAGGTATGCTTAGTATGTTAGATATAATATTCTCTTGAACCTAATGACATGTTAGTTGAGTATAATCTACAAAAATATGATTAATATTGAAATCAAAATTTAATTCTATACAATCTTAGTTTTTCTTACACAAATTTAGTGGGATTTATGAAGGTTTCACTGAGTAGTTTTTCAAAGCTTATAATATATCAGGGTGACCATTAGTCTTGCTAGACCAATAGAAAGTGGCGATTACTATTCCCTAACTGGATCATAGCGTTGTCATATTAACCAAGAAAAATCATATTTTAGTGACTTGATTACTAGTGCAGAGAATTCAAAATGTCATGGCAGGCAATATATAACCAAACTGTTTGAAATTGTCTTAGTATTTGATCATCAATGACTAATTGTCTACTGCTAAAAATTTGTTTAGAGCGTGCATGGTTTTTATCACGTTCACATTGTTGGCTCCCATATCTATTTATGCTTTCCCTCTTATGAGATATTAGTAGAATTTGTCAAAATTCTAGCAGACCTAAATAGATCATTGCCTGGGTGATTCTAAATAAATTAAGGTTAAATGCAGTGTAAACTTGCGGCCACAGAATCGCCATCTTGATATATATATATATATATATTTATTTTTTTAATGTAATATAAAATGTTTCTCGAATAGATGTGATGTTTGAAAAAATGTTATGTGCAAAATTAGTCAGATTCAATTTTATTTAATTTTTCTCCAAGTGCCTATGGAAAGGGGTAGATAAACATACACTACTAGTATTAAGTTATTTCTGTTTAATAAATATTAATTAAGCAAAAAATCAAGTTTATAATTTAAATAAAAACTCCACTCTTTACGTTATTTAGACATTAAATAATAAAAACTCATTGGGGTACATTCAATTTCATTTATAACCACCCATGTGGAAAATTACTGGTAAATTTCTCTGTTGCTGCTGGCATATAAACCATCGTCCATCATTCTCTTCAAATGACTTCACCTTTATTTCCCTTATTAGATAAATACTTGGAAAAGTTCCAATGTGGATTTCCTCTAAACAGAAGCACCATTGATTAAATATTTGTATTGTGCTAACAGATATTTGAATAACATTAGGAAGGCAATAAACAGGTGCATGTGCTTTTCATTGACTTCAGTGGAGAATATGATTCAATTCATCATCCATATTTCTGGGATGCAATGAGAGATCTAGTTGTGCCAGTAAAATTGATCGTGCTTGTGGGGACTTGTCTTAAGAATGCTATTAGCTGTTTTAGCATTCAAGGGAAACAAACTGAATACTTCACGGTACAGACTGGATTCTGGCTAGGTAGTTTTATAGTGGAAACTATGCGAAGAAATATTACTCAATCTCTAGATCCATTAGCATTCCACTCCCTTTTCACCTCTGTTATATCCACTCTGTGGTTTGTTGCATATCACCAAAATGAAATAATTTAAATTTCTTAAGACAGTTTTATAAACACAATCATTCATTATTTATATTAATCTTATTTATTATGTTGAGTGGATGATTTTTACCATTACTAATATATTGATTTGTTTTTCTTTTCAAGGAACTAATAATGAAAAAGAAATTACTCATAACTTAGAAGAAAACAATGTTACTGAAATCTTGAAATCAAGAAGCCGGGATGTTCTTAGCTCTCTTCCAAATCATAATTTTTTGAAATTGACTTATATTAGTTTTAAATAGCGTTTATTCTGTATTTTATTTTTGTATGTGATGATCTATTAACATTAATAATTTTCATCCTAATTTTTTGTTGAGGATTCAAGCATTTCACTACTTAATCCATGATTAAAAAAAAAATAATCATTTGTTATGATTATTGTATTAGTAATGTTATATTATTGATTTGAAAATGCATTAAGTTCAAGTACTTATGATGTAATTTGGTGGTAGCATTCTTTTGTGATTCTTATATTCTGCATAAACATAAAGACAATTGTAGTGTGATAAGTGTAATTTATTGAAATAAGATTTGGTGGATTCATTGTTCCTTGTAAAATATTTTAGATTTTAATTGGCTATCTGTTATAGTTTACCCTTCTCTGAATGAGTTATGGTTTTTATAAACATATTAAAATTTGTTCATAACAGTTGATTGATTATTAATTTGTTTTTGTTTTTATCAAGAGATTAAACTGATATTTCTATTTTTGGTTATGTAATTTTCAGAACTATTAATATCTCTTGTTTTATTTGTAAATACCTCTGTTACAAGTTCTTGTAAGTATGAAACTAATTAAAAATGAATTAAAACCTTGATAATTGCACACCAATTGTTCTTATTCTTTATGTTTAATATTTTTCTTTTCATGAAAATACAAATTCAATTTTTATGTTTTTTTTTTCCTAAGCTGAATTAGTTTTTTTTAGGATTTGTTCCTTCTCTTCAAAATGCATTGTTTATTTTGAATTTGGATCATCTTAAAATAGACAAATATAAACAAAAGATGAAATTAAAATCATCTCTATTCTCTTTGTGTTGAATCATTAGCATGTAAATTTAGTACATCTTGCATATTAATGCCTAATTGATTACGTATTAATGCCAATTCATTTAAAGTTGCTTTTAACTGAAATTGCATAACCTATCTCTGTATTGTTACATTTAATAATTATTTATTTTGAAAGTTATTTTTATTTATCACAATTTTATTGCTTCACTTTCTCAGCCCAGCTCTACAACCCGTTGTGGAGTTTAAAATTTTGTTCTTATAATTACTTACCTAAAATTTCAATTAGAAAATTATAAGAGAGATATGTGCATTATAACTTTTGTGAGTAATTGTTAACTTTTAATTTATTTTATTTTTAACTCAAAAAATATCTTGAACATTTATTTCAATGGTTGTATTATTATATTATATAGTGTAACGTTGCCTTATAATTATTTTATTTACCATGGCGTTTTAATGAGCACTTGCTCGTCAGTTCATATATTAACAATATTCATTATGTCATTGTTAAGTTCTACAGATTTTCTCTCAAATTCTGTTTGGTTATGCATGATTAGAAAGATAACAGGATGAAACAAAAGAGTTAAAAACTTTTTAATGTGAAAAATGTGTTAGTCATTTGAGAATCTGATTAGTGTCATACACTTGTGTAGTTTTATTAAGTGCTCTTACATGATGGAATTTATATTGTGGTTTCAGTTCGTAATAGTATAATAAAAATATTATATATTGAATAGTTGATTGTAGTAATAATCAAGGAGAAGATAGTTAGGATGGTGGTCAAAATTAACACTAAAAATAGTAAAAAAAAAAATTATTAAATGCTGACATCTCATCCCATATTGCAGGCCTTCATTACAGGTTTCTCCAATATAGAAAGAATTAGAAGTAGAACAAGGGATGCAGTCGACAATATTAAAGTTGGAGTTGGATAGGATCTTTTAAGTTTGTAAAGATATTAAAGAGTTCCCTTCCTTATCATTCCTTAGTAATGGTCCTCACATTACTACGCCTTTATATACTTTTATTTTATATGTTTCTGTAATTTTAATCTTCATTGTTTCATGTTCTTTGTAGCCTTGAAGAAGGCCTGCAACGTGGGCTGAATGGTCAGCATTCAATAAATAGTTTTTTAATATTTTTGTATTGATCTTGAACACCATCCTGATCATTTTCTCTTTTTATAATAAAAATATATCTGCATTTACTTTTCTCACATTAATTATTGTAATGAAATAATAAATAAAATGGAATAACAAATAATTTGGAGACAAAAATAAACAAGTATTAGGAATGAGTATACTTGTACTGTGGGTTTTCACACTTGCTATGCTGTTGTTAATGCATCTCTTTCATTCAAAAGTATGATTCTTTTAATAAGAGTGGCTTAGGCTTTTCCTGTGTTTGAAGGATAACATTTTTTATATTACTATTTAGTTTGGTTTTATATTCTATAAATGAAAATATACAGCTCGATTTAATTAATTTAAATTTTAAATGATTTTTGTGTATTATTATATTTATGTCTATTTGGTTTGGATAAATTTTAAATAATAATAATGGGGATGATTATTTTCAAAACAAAACCACTAAACACATTAAATTTGTTGCTAATTAATAAATTAAATAAATAAAAATTTATGAATCTCTCAGGATGTTGATGATATGAAACCATTTCAGATAAATAATGACAAGGATTCTTTGATTTAAATTATATCTAATGTTAATCAGAATCCATTATGTTAGTTCTTTATAAATATCAATAAGATCATAAAAAATAATAACCGTACACTGTGTACCCTAATTGGGAATTGTAATGTGGCTTTTCAGAACATTCAGAGGACCTGGTGGATTGGTCCAAGGACAGTCTTCTGCCTCTGGGAAGTACAAGTAGATCCTAGATGGTCTTCTGACCCTAAACAGTCTTAATTTACGAATCTTGATTAATTTTTCACTGCCTTTGAACCAGAGTCTTTGAATAATATTAGAGAGGTGCATCCAATTTTTGAGCTCTTTGTGTGTAAGCTATGTGCTATATGGTGGCTTGTCCCAGCACCTCTGCACTTCCAGACCATCTATGCTCTCACAAGTCATAAATGATTGTTGACTGTAAAAAATACCATAATACAGGGCCAAAGATCTATATGGTCTTGTCACAAGCACAAATATCAGCCATTTTTTATCCAATCCATCAACCCCTCCCTCCACCCAACTATCCAAAATTAGTTTCAGCCTTAAAATATATTTGTTGTGTGAAATGAAAACTCAAGATTTGTAGTTTGAAAAGCAATGTCACCTTTCCTACAATTTAATGTGGCAGGGCTAAGCATTACAAAAACAGTTGACTTATTAATTTTTCATCAAATGGGAGAGATGAAAAATTTTCTTTTCCATCTTTAAATGGTTAGTGTACCCAACTCAATAGAGCATTCTCTGTTTAGGATAAATGATCTCAGATTCTGATTCATTCTCCCACAAAACACTGAGCAGAAAGTTTCAAGTGATCTGAAAATTTCAGTCACCATATTGGATTTGTCATTTTGAATTTTTAAAATGTCGCATTACATTTGTATTCAGGGACTTCAGAATGGCCCATATATATTTCTCCTGCATAGGAAATGATTGATTATATTAATAAACTATAATAATGTCAATTCAAAACATTTAACTATTAAATTTGATTATTTTATAATGATGGATTAAAGTATTATTATTATAAGGTTTTTAATGCACAACTGCGTGCTGAATGAATATTCTTTAAAAATCTTAATTAAAACGGTTGAATTAAATCTTTACAATACTCTGGTAATTTTAAAGCCTGACTCCTCTGTAACAATTTGATGGAGCATGTAAAATTTTGCCAACTTTGATTACTATTTATTCTTGAATAATGTTTTTCCATGTTTCCCTAATAACTTACATTTACTTGGTTTAGCTGTTTAATTTCTGATGATAAAAATATGTTAAGAAAACAGTTGAGGATAAAATAGGTCAGTAATAAAAAAATCTAGGCTCATCCTGATAAAAAATTGTATATAATATTCCAGAAGTCCTGTGTCTAAAGGAAAACATATTTTTAATCTGAATAATAATTCTGACCTACTTGAATAAAATTTTCATTTCATATCTGTTGTTTTGTTTATAATTTTAGTATTCTGTAGGTAATATGTTATTGAAATTATGTTATTACCTACTTATATAATGGATAAGAAGTGGAGTGGTGGTACCTTTATCTAAGTTTTGAATTACTTTAAGTAATATTTGATAAGTTTAAATACTTTAATTCAAATTGTATTTAATTTTATGTGATTGTTGGGATAAGATATGAGATATCTATTGCTATTGAGTTTGATATTAGTTTAAAAACATCTAATACCTATTTTGTTTATTAAATACGTACTAAAATTCCAATTTTGCCTCATTTCATTATTTTAAATTATAACTGTTACCATGAGGATTAATTACTCTTCATAAATTAAATATATTATGAATAATTAAATATAGCTTTACTAATTGGCATGAAATGTATGTGACTTTTTGTGTTTTCTTGTTTATTTCTTCATTCTTTATTAATTAATTTTTTATTTTAAGATGTTCCTATTAAATTAAATATTAAACTAATGAAAAGATTAAATTCAGATTTATTTATGCTGATGCTTGATAAGGTGAGATTTCATCAATTTATCAAAGTAGATAAATAAATGAAAATAATTAATTATTAGTTTTATTTAAAAAATAAATAAATAAATAAATAAATATATATATATATATATATTTAATAATTGATTTCCATATATATATATATATATATATATATGGTTGAAATGAAAAAAACAAAGGCATTCATTTCTCCTGTTTAAATTGCATTTCATGTTTACAAATTTCATTTCTAATTGTGGTTAATTTACCATGATAATCGATCACTGCAATGTTTGTGGGATATAGAGATGATCAGTGTATTTATTTTTATACATACATTCTTACTTATTTAATAGTTATTAAAACTAAAACCATATAAATTGTTTCGAGAAACTTGTCTGAATGATTTTTTATTTGTATTTAACCAATTCTTTGATAAAGGTACTAGCGTTCCTTAAGTCTGTACCTTAACCTTGTTACTTATATTCTCCCTCCTCTGATTTGGCTTAGTTGTGTGGATTTAATTTAATAATTTTTTTTTTTTGTATAACTTCATTCCTTTGCATCAGTTTAATCCAAAATAAACATACAAATTGTTTTTTAAAGAACTTATAGCTTCATATCTTACAATATTAAAAAGAATGTTGGAAACTCTAATAGGTAGCTATAGAAATGGTTTTCTAGTAAAGAATGGTTGTCTACCATGTGGGAATAATTTCATTTTTAGGAACTAGTGTCTAGAAGTATATTATTTAAACAGTTGTGCTTAGTTTTTAACACTTGTTGCACTCTATTTTGTATAATTATTTTAAAAATGTTATTGTATCATGTGAGCATCTCAGGTCACTAACTATATTGGTACCATTATAGCCAATATAAAGTTTGTTATATTATTATTTATTTTAAATTCCTTTTTATTCTTTAAAAAAATATATTAAAATTTTTATAGTAGATCTGTCATATATCTCTTTTGTATTAGATGATCTGAAAATGCATTTAATTCCAACAACAGTCTTAGTAACTGTGCGCTACTGTACTAAATATCTGTGATATAAAGTAGGTAATATCTAATGTTTAGAAATTTGCATTCTTATATTTCTTTATCACCAAGCATGTGAATTTTTTCATAGTTTATTTTAATAATGAATAGTGATCGCATTTACTTTTTCTTTTGTAAAAGTTTTTAAAATCTATTACTTTTAAATTTTAATGATGAAGTTTTATTTAAAAAAAGTTGTTTCTTTGCCTCTGGGATGGCTATTTTGAATTAAATATTTATTATTGTATAGACAAATTTTTACAAAGGACTTAGAATATAGTTTCATATTAAAAATAATGAAATGCTAAACTTAATAGCACAATTTGTTAGTTTTATTTTGATGTTATGATTTATGTGAAGAAAACTAATTATTCTTTATAAAATATACTCAGTTCACTTCTTATATTTCAACTGTTTATTTATTAAGACATTAGTGGTTTAATTTATAAGACATCACTCAGAACACCTACTTTTGATCATCAACCAGATCCAATAACCAGAATGATTATTCAGTTTATTTTTATCAATTGCTAGTTATTTTTAAGGATTTAAAAAAAAAAATTGTTATCTTTTCAAGGTGACGAAGACCCCCTTTGAGATTTCTTTATCTCTCGAGTGAGCAGAAGTAAATGGATATGATCTATCTAAAGCTTTAAAAACGACTTTAAACTCTTAAATAAAGCTACAAGAAAGTATTTGTTTCTTAATATTGATATATTGTGTAGATCACAGCTGCTGTCTTCCAATCACTCTAGAGATAAAGAAACACTCTGCATGACTCTTGTCAGCAGGGATTGGGCAGATGAAAAGCGTTTTATTGTATTTCTTAATAAAAATAGTTCTTATGTAAATTCTTCCTAAACATTTCTTATTGAAAAATAAAACTACAATGAGGATATGTCATTACCCTATATCATACTAGGCTAGAAACATCAACTAATATCTGTAGCAAGGAAGAACTTGTTTTAATCACTGAACAATTATTTATGGTGTATTATGGGTCAGGAGAAAGTATTCTGAGCAATTACCCATTTATTTTTTTTTGCCAGTTAATATCATAAAGCAAATTTTAGATCTAACATTTTTTCATAGTTTTGTTTGATAAATGAAAACTATGAGGATAAAAAATTATACTTTAGAATCACCTTTAATTCAAATTTTGTTCATCAGCCCAATAAAATTGTTATGCAATAATAACTTTTAAGTTTATGGATACTTTGTCATTTTATTTAATTTATTTTTATCTATTTATTTATTTTTTATGTGACATCAGTTAAATGATATAGTCGGACTTATATTTTTCTTTTTTTGTTTCTTGTTATGGTTAATAATTAGATCTTAAAAAATGTTGATGTTAGATGTATAATTATTGTTAATTGAAAGTGGTTTACTCATTTTTTATATGTATTACTGGGATAAATTAAGATATTAAATCTAGGCTATGAAGACAAATAAAAATATAAGATTTAAAAATAAAGATATATATATATATATATATATATATATATATATATATATATATATATATATATATATATATATATATATATTTAAAGGCCTGGGACCATCTAATCTTAGCCCTAACCTTTTTTAAGCTTATCATAAGTATTAGAGTCATTACCTATTTGTTAGATTATCAGGTTATTGACCTATTGGCACCTAATAATAATACTGAATGCCAATTAGATGTAAAAGGTAGGTCATTAATTCTATTTTCTTTTTTTTTCTGAAAATAATTCAAAATAGCAAACAGATATATTTTTAACTTTTATAACTTATAAGACCAAATATATCTTTTAAGTGTGGTATTTGAAATTTTATATTATACCTTTTTGTTCTAAATTCTGGTAATTTTTAACACCCTAGATTTCTATTATTTAAATCATATATTGAAAGCATTATTATTTTTATTGTTAATTTATAATTTTAAGTCTTCATAAAGAAACCCCCTAAGTCTTTTTGTTGGTGAATGTGTACCTACATGTGACAAAATGCTGGGTAAAAGTTATCTTTCATATTTGATTGTTTTGTAAGTATTATTTTCCTATATGAAAATTAATTTACTTGAAAACAGTTAGCTAAGGACTTCAACTCATTGTTTCAATCACTTACATATAATGAAGCTGCTTGTCCCCTAACAGAACATGCCTTATAAAATTATGTATAGTGATGGGCTTATCAAATTGGTTTGTCCATATTTTCATTGGATATTAATATATTTACATTATTATTGATTACTAGTCAGAATTCATCTATTACAACAATACCACACCAAAGTTGAAATAGTAATATACTTTTGAGAAAAATATATTTAAATGACTTTTTGTATACCACAACAGCAACTTGATTTGCTTGAATATTTAGAAAATTAATTGCTGAATTAAAAAAACAATGTTATAAAAGATGTTAAAATAACATATTCTGACACTATATTTAATTTATTTTTATAATCAATGTAGCCAACTCACAAGGGGAGTGCAGGATGCGTCTGTCGCCGATTTTGATCAAACTTTTTTGAGTGATTCTACATTGAAAAAAAGTTGAACCATATAGTTCCGTTTTGTCCAATGGGCCTTAGGAGCAGTGAGAAAAAAAAGAAAAAAAAAAAAAACATGCTGCAAATGCTTTATTTTATATCGCGCGTTTGATAAATGATATCAACATGATTTTTTCAGCTTAACATTTATTTTTTAGAGTATATTAAAGGAAAAATATAAATATTAAAAAATAATTGATTTTTGGTCAAATAAATTTAAATTTAAAAAGATTTTAAATTATTAAGTAAACTAGCCTCATAGATTTTTTTTCACCAAAAATGATTGCAGATTTGGATTCAGCACATCAAAAAACCTTAATGTTAAAAAAATTATCGAAAAAAAAAATGGTTTTCAGTCCTGATTGTGCTCAAAATTTTTAAAGCCACAAAATTGCGTTTGGGTTTGAAGCTCTGTATCTCCTCTTCAGTTTACCCTATATCGACTTTCTTCGACTTTTTAAAAAGAGGGGAGTTTCTTCTTTCCATACATATAAAAGCTATTGTATTATCTTAGATTGTCTGAGTAAAAATATGTGATTACCATATAAAAACAAAACTGAAGTTTTTGTGGATAACCTTGGTTCTGAAACACTTAGGAACATCACTGTTAAAGCAAATTGCGTAGTTTCAGAACTTTTACCGATGCCCCAAATTATTCAAAAGATTCCTGATTTATGGGCAATTTTTTGAATCTTTAAACAAATTTGAACACTCCGAGAAGAATACCGTGATCATTACATATAAGCCGATACACACTTCAGGTCCCTCTAAAATTCAATTATTTCGTATTAAAAAATTGGATCACTAAAATTTACTATTTCTGGATCACGAATAATGTTCTTATATTAAACATAAACACGGCCTAAAGTCATTTGTTTAATAAAAGTAACCATAACGTTTTATTTATGGCGCAAACTTAGGGAGATATTGATCAGAAACTGATTCTTTGGTTGCTACGCAGCTCGCACAGGTTTTTCAAAGTAGAAAATTTATTTTTACTACTAGCTTAGGCCCAACAAACACAATAAAAAAAAATCAGAACTAATTGTCCTTTTGCAAGGTTGGAAGTGTAATTTGATTGGAATATTGCACAAAGTGAGGTACGCGTAGGCCCAGGAGTACAGGAAGAGTTTGGTGAGGGTACGCGCTGCATTCGGCTGTGCACATAGAAAAATAATTTTAAAAACTTTGTTACTTTTTAGTGTTGTATAACATATGTAGGCTTTCATATATAGTTATTCGTGAAGTTGCTTTTTCAGCATTTGTAGAAACGAAGTCGATAAAAAGGAGCAGCCTTTTGGATACTGAACCGGATCTCAGATTAAAATTAACAACCAGGGAAACAAACTATTGATGATCTGCCGTCTTTACATAAACAATTACAACCTTCTCATTGATCCAAATAAATCTTATTTATAATATAACTCATGAGGGCATGCCGAAGAGGAGCTGGAGGGAACCTTGTCCTCCTCTCTAAAAATCAATAGAAAAATTATTAAATTGTGAGAGAGAGAAAAAAGAAAAAAAAGAAAGTTGGAGATAAAAAAAAACTCGAACTTAATTTTTAAAATTGATCAATCTAATGGTTTTCAGTTGATCGATATTAGTAGAATTTTAGGATCATGCGATGCCTTTTGAAAATTTCAAGTTATAATGTAAACCTTAGCTTTAACTAAAATAGACCAATTGCTCATTAAGAAATCAACAATTTTAACGAATAGGAATGTTATGCGTTAAATGAAATTATTATCTTCAGGGAACAGCTGTTCTAGGAACTTCTACAACATTGGTGAACATGTGCTGAGGTCACTATAATGATAATGAAAAACGTAGCATAACGTGGAATTTAAAAAAAAAAGCTGAATTCTGCTCCAGATACACCAAAACACCCGAATGAGCGTCACATTTTTAATTAAATTCTTGGAAAGGGATATATTATAACGAGCAAAACTCTACTCTTGAAAAGTTCAAAACCTTGACAATTACTTCCGATAATCAAAAATATTTCGTGTTAAATTCTGCGATCGAAATTATAACAAGCAGAACTCTGCTCCAAAAAGCTAACACTTTAGTCTGATTTTAAATTTTTTTGTTAAAATCGGTGAAATTATAAAGAGTGGAATTCTGCTCTAAAAAGCCGCAACACATTCAAATTTGCGGCCGATACTCAAAAGTTAGCTTGAATAAAGGCGAAATTACTTAAATTACCAAAAGCTATATTTTTCTAGGACCAGTCCCTCCCCCTCTCCCCAAAGAAGTTCCTGCGTACGCCGTTACAGACAGTCCTCCATAAGCATCACGTAGTCAAAGTGAGGGAGAATGAGGGAGGATACTAGAAGTTGACGGTTACTTCGTAGGTAAATCACTGAATCTTTAGATGTTTTTGAGGATTAAGAGGGATTTTTGGGAAATATGGTTATACTTAGTTAGGTATTGATAAAAGGTAATTCCAATGTTTTTAACAAATTTAGGAACTCAATAGGGAGGTTGTTGAGGTAAAGCAATGGAAAGCTATTAAAGTTGGGCTTTGAATCGATTAGGATTGCCTTAGTTTTCACTCATTAATGATCTTTAATGTGATGTTGTAATTAATAATTATCAGATCATCTACGAGTTCAACATGAGAAACATGATTCTTTTATATTTATTAATTTCCACTACCCATCAATTTCTTATTGTATATCATGAAGGGCGGCAATAATTTTTTTTTAATATCAATTATTACTGAACTTCCAACTTTCTATGATGTTTTATTAGTCATAAATTATATGACGTTTCGGAGTTTTACGCCATCATCAGATTACCTTTTTTCTGGAATACAGCACACTTTATTAACAATATTAGATCAACAATTAACAACATTCTTCTGTAAAACAATATTAAAATTTATTTTTAGTACATTAAAATTATTTTGACTTTAATATTTTTTCCTATAATTTTTTGTCTTCTGATTTGCGCTTATCCAGCATACAATTTCGTCAAATTTAAATAAAAAACAAATTGTTAAACTTTTGTAAGCTAAAGTCAAGGTAATTTTAATGTACTAATAATGAATTTTAATATTGTTTCATAGAAGAATGTTGTTAATTGTTGATCTAATATTGTTAATGAATTGTGCTGTATTCTAGAATAAAGGATCTGATGATAGGGCAAGAGTCGGAAACGTCATGTGATTTATGGACTAATGAAAAATCATAGGAAGGTATAAGTCCACTAATAATTGATATAAAAAAATTCCTGAAGACTTCCCAATAAAAGATAATTTTTTTTGTCTGGCTCCTCTGACTTACTACTTTCTTAATCAAGGGCGTACGGAGGAAATTGTTTAAGGGGAGGAGTTCGAGAAAAATATAGCAAACATATCTGAAATACATGCAATGTATTCCACTCATTATAATTTCAACGGTTTCAAGAAATTTTTTTTAAAATCAGACGAAAATGTTGGCGTTTTGGAGCAGAATTCGACTGGTTATAATTTCGATCTTTCCAAGAAAATTGATGAAAAACGGACGAAGATTGACGAGTACCTACTGAAGATTTCTAGATCAGAAAATTTAGCTCCAATGTCGCCTGATACATGGATATTTTTAAAAATCGGAAGAAAATTTTGTTATTTTGAGGATTTCTAGTGCATAATTCAGCTCGAAATATATCGGAAGCGAATTATCAAGGTTTTGAACCTTCCAGAAGGCGAGTTTAGCTCGTTATAACATATCCCTTTCCAAGAAGTTTATTAAAAATGTGACGCTAATTCGGGTGTTTTGGTGCTATCTGGAGCAGAATTCAGCTTTTTTTAATTCTACGTCACGCTACGTTTTTCATTATCGTGACCTCAGCACATATTCACCAATGTTGTAGAAGTTCCTAGAACAGCTGTTCCCTGAGGATAATAATTTCATTTAACGCATAACAAAAGGCATCGCATGATCCTAAAACTCTACTAATATCGATCAACTGAATACCATTAGATTGATTAATTTTAAAAATTAAGTTCGAGTTTTGAGGTAAAAATAGTCTCTCCACATCTTTTTTTTTTCCGACTTTATTTTCTTCTTTTTTCTCTCTCTCTCACAATTTAATAATTTTGCTATTGATTTTTAGAGAAGGTACCCTCCTGCTCCTCTTCTGCATGCGCCCATGAGTTATATTATAAATAAGATTTATTTGGATCAACGAGAAGGTTGTAATTGTTTATGTAATGATGGCAGATCATCAATAGTTTGTTTCCCTGGATGTTAATTTTAATCTAAGATATGTGAGGGCGCGTACCCTCACCAAGCTCTTTCTGAATACCATGGCGTACGCGTACCACACTTTGGGATAAAGTCCAGTCAAATTATGCACCCGACCCTGCAAAAGGTCAAGTGGTTCTATTTTTTTTTTTTTTTTTATGATGTTTGAATTTAAACCAGTTGTAAAAAAATAAATTTTTTACTTCGAAAGACCTGTGCAAGCTGCGTAAAACACCGACACTTTGTCACTATTTTCAGTTTCTGATCAATATCTCCCAGAGTATACGCCAAGAATAAAACGTTATAGTTACGATTATTAAACCAAATTAAATTTGCCACAATTTTAGACCCTATTCGCAGCATGGATATCACGGAAACATGGAGAGCTTGATTATTATCTAACTCATATGCTCTCTGGGCATGGTTGCTTCCGGAAAACTTAGTCGCCCTAATGATGGCCAGGCTGGAGAACTGGAGCGCTGTTGCAGACTATGCAGCGCGTATCGGCAGGCAGCTCAGAGCACAGGAGCGAGAGAGAAGTCAGGCAATGGCTTAATAAGAGGTTCAATGAAGAAGTAGACGCATGGCCATTCTGCTCCCCGCGAAGTAATGCTTAACAACAGTTCCGCGAGGTGGCAATGGTGAATAGGGAGGTGGTTTTTTAGTGAGTAGGAATCTCACACTGTTGTGGACATTTAGTCACATCGTCTTATGAAAATTTTTTCCCCTACCCTTACAAAAAAACACAAAAAAAAAACACACACATACATACAAATAACAGAAAAGTAAAAAAAACAAATTAAATTAATTCACAATAATGCACTTTAAATTGACTCATATGTGTTGTAGGTAATCAAATATTTCCAAAAAGTAAGGACTATTGTCATTTAATAACGCTTTTAGATGGTATGGAAGGTTGATACCTATGCAGTCTGCCAGTAAGTGTTTAACAGTCGTTGGTACGTTGCACTCTCTATATTTATTCCACAGGTGAGCATTCCACTTATAGTATTCAGGTGTTTTATGAATATGAAGCTTGTAGTGTTCAAAGAATACGATATATAGGTGTTGAACTATACCCAACGAATTTCCTAAGTTTTGGATTGAAAATACCTTATTCTCTAATATTTACTCTCCATAATAGGACTAGCAGCGCATTAAATGGAATACCCCTCCCCCCTCCCCTCCCCACATTTCTTTCTTGTATAGACAAGTTTTCCTTTACCTTTACATTTTCTTCCTCCATGAGCAATTATAGAATGAACTTATTTTTATATTATGTTTCTTAAACCCAGGAAAAGTTCAACCAGTTCTAAGTTGTTTCAAGCTGGGGATTTTCGTTTAACTTGGTTTTACCATGGTCAAAAGGAGCCGAAGTAGTGTCACACCCGCCGAATGCATGAATATAAAGCACTATCGCTATTGAGACTGAAAGAGGATTTTGAGTAATGGCAATCGCCGGCACAACCTCAGCTACTCTTCTGAAAGTAGATGTTAGTAGCACAAGAGCCTAAACCATTAAGAAGAATTAGGTGATCAGCATCTTCTCCTACTACAATCACACAGTCAAATGTTCTACGATTCCCGATAAGCATCTTTTCGGTAACTTTCAGTTGAGTGCTCCGCTTCTCAAATGAATCGTACAGAAGTGTGTGAGGCGCCTCTTGTTGTTCTCATTGGCCAATACTTTTTCCTGAGGTAGTTAGATGATGGTGGATTCCTCAAAAATTCGCGACGCACGGTCCCTCTCTGCTCCTCCCCTCCCCTGCTTACGCCCATGTTCCTACTTTTAATCTATGTGTTTCTTCCTCTTATATTTAAATCATCTAATGATTCGTTTTCACATTGATGCCAAATATTAACTTCTCTTTTCAACTCCTCTCAGAAGTTTTTATTAAAGCTAATGTATTTAAACTGCCAAAAGTCTTTCCGAAATCAACCATATTATTCATAGAGGCATGTTATGTCCCAATGCTGTGCTAATAATTGTTTTTAAAACCGAAATTTGATCTACTGTAGAGTGTTTTTTGAAACTTGTATGATTTGGTATGTAAAAATGGTCAAGCTTTCTAAAATTTTCTATTACATAGATGTTATTGAGGCAAGTATTTTTTTTAAATACTGACATTAGACAAAGAGTTTGACAGTTGTATTATGTCTCATTGTTTATAAAATGATTAATTTGGCTCTCTTCCTAATAGTTAATGGTCACACTTCTTAAAATTAAATGGCGAAACATGACATTTAGATGGGGAGGGATATTACGCAAAAACAGCGCGATGGAGTATGTGAATAGCGCAGATACTCGCGAATAATTGCACTGGTCGACATGATTTTTGTAACATTACTGAAGGCCATGCTCATAAGAGGCTCCATAGACAGGGCTCACCCTATCATACTGGAAATAGATGGCCAGAGAGTTAGGATGGGTGAGGGAGGTGACATACTTAGGATTGAAGATGAGGAGACGTCACCCCTCTTCTAGACTACCTGAAGCATAGGGTGACCCGGTCTATAAATGGCTTATACAGGATTGGGGGTGCGTTCTGGGGCATCAGGTATCCCGCTACGATGACCATTTACAAAGGCGTAGTCATGGATATCCTGAGGTACGCATCCCCAGCGTGGAGCTGCAGAGGAGGAGACTGGCCACAATTCAGAGACTGGCTCTGCTTAGGGTCACTAAGGCATATAGAACGGTGTCGCATGAGGCGGTGCAGGTGCTAGCCGGAGTGATGCCCCTGGACCTCGTCCTCAAGGAGGACATAATAAAATACAAGTTGAAGAGGCAGGGGCTCGAGGCACTACCGGAGGGACTCTGGACCAGAGTTGGCGAGACCCCTAACCAATGGAACAGGATATTGAGGGATGATACCATCGAGGAGTGGAACGGACGGTGGGTAGGGGTCAGAAAGGGGATACCCTGAGGAAGTTCTTCCCCACCGTCAAAGAAAGACTGAGGGCGAGATGGGTCCTACCTGATTACTGGGTCTCGCAGATGCTGACAGGGCATGGAGGTTTTATGCTGACGGGTGGAAGGAGGTGGTTAGCCCGGAACACTTCACCCTGGGATGGGCCAGGCCACCCAACATCGGCGAGCCTCATGTTTGATGCGCCCTGGTGGAAATGGGATCCGGACGGATGCAGTGGACCAGGAAGGCTGGACCATTATCCGGACAGATGGAGCTGAAGATGGGATCCAGGCGGATGTGGCTGACCAGGAGGGCTGGACGGCACTGGACGGATGCAGAGCGCCGGGAGGGCTGGCCACGCCGCCCGGTAGAGGATAAGTTGCGTAACCGGGCACCGAGCCGCACCACAGTAGCAAGATTACTATTGTTCCCTCAATTAAATAGTCCTCAATATTATCTGTAAAATACGAATTTTAAAATAAAGTGTTGATTTATGGGAGCAGAGGCATGCGTTATCCCAGCGCACTACCCCACTACTCCCGAACCCCGTATGACCGAAAGGTCGGGAAGAGAGCAAAAAAAAAAAAAAAAATTTAACATTAATGGAATATTTGTGTATGAAGTATTCTGTAGTCCTAAATCTGAAAATGATAAGCTAATTAATTTAATACGTACTGTTTTTTTGTTAGGGGGGTAGGTGGTTGGAAAAAAAAGGAGACGACATATTTTTACAATCTAATATGTATTTAATATAAACATGTAAAATGTGTTAAATGCATGCAAAGACATTACTGAAGATAATGTGAATAACAAATATATTACATAAGATTTCATACAGCGTCAAACTAAAATAAGGTATATTTATTGGAATTCAAATAAGAAAGCTTATTTTATAGCTGGAGAAAACCAGTCGGCAATATTTTTCTCTGACTTCACCCATTCTATACTATAAGCGTAGTTGGATAAAATAAGTGCCCACCACTTTAACCGATTTGCTGCGCAGGTTGAGATACCATCCTTCGGTCCAAAAATTGATAATAATGGGCGATTATCGTTCACTAAAATGAACTTCCGGCCGTACAAATAAGTACGAAACCTGCTAATCCCGAACATCAAGACTGCCCCCTCCTTATGAAGAAGCTGAGAGTAGGCCTTTTCGGCTTGAGAAACGTTCGGCTGGCCAATGCCAATGGTCGATCCACTCTATCTGGGTATCGCTGGTAGATCACTGCGCCCAACCCAAAATCAGATCCATCCACAGCCAAACGAAATGGGAAGTCGGGGTTATAATGAGCAAGACTTTTCTGAATCATCTGTATTCTGGTTTTTCTGAATCACCCTCTAGATTTTACCAAAGCTTGAGCACATGCATCACTCCATTGCCATGGGTGCCCCTTTTTCAACAAACAGTAGAATGGAGATAAGGTTGTCGCTAGATCACGCAGGAACTTCGACAGGAAATTCATTAATCCCAAAAAACGCTGGAGTTCCTTGACGTCATTGGGTATTGGGGGTTCCAAAATCGTACGAGCATTGTCATCGGTTGAATGTAATCCTTCAGGATCAATTCTGTAACCAAGGTACTCGATTGAGCTCTTACCGATCTCAAATGTTTTAATAGACACAGTAAGTCCTGCTTCTCCAAGCTTTTCAAGTACTTTGAAGACTCGAGTCCTTAATGCTTCAGTATTTCGGGTTTCTATATACACATCGTCAATCATCACTGAGTTTTTTCTCTACTCAACTGTTTTTTAGAATCATTAGATTAGTGGGTCTGTGGGTCATAGTGTCTTTCTGATGACTCTCACTTGATATTTCTCGAACACATTTTGAATAAATGCCCGACCTGCAAACATTTTTTGCAAGATTAATTTTTGAATTTACACTTAGAAAATTTGTGGTTGGTATAACCGCAAACAGAACAACGCTTTTTCTCAACTCCAGGCGCGCTAGAATATCCACTCCGCTTATTTTTCTTGGGACCCATATCTAGCTAAAATTCAGCTTTGCAAAATCCAACAGGTTCCCTTTTAGCCTCCAAAAGTCTGTACTGATGTTCCGTGACTTCCTTATTAGTGGCTATTCGAATGGCATACGGGATCGTTAGCATTTTCGCGTTTTCTTCAAACAAACGGTCACGAGTGGGACTCTTTTGTATTCCAATCACGATTCTATCGACCAACATTTTGTCGAGATAACGCCGCATTTACAATTAACTACCAGGTTACGAAGTCGGGCGATCCATTCATTTTGTTCTCTAACAGCTTGAAAGCGTCCTCACTCAAAGCATTTATAAATGTGTCGCGTTTTAGCTAATCAGTCTTGAAAAACTTTCCGTTCGCTTTAAAAAAAACTTTCCAAACGAGGCTTGTACACTTCCCACTCAGTTTGAAGCGAAAACTCTCGTAACTGTCCAACGATTATTCCGTCACTCATCTTTAGAGCTGGTTTTGACTAGTTGATTTCAAAAGCATTAAAAAGAAAAAACTCACACCTTACATACATTAATCTTCAGTTAATCATCGATTCAGTTTACCTTGATTTTTTGGTACTCTCTCAGGAAAACTTTTCCTAAAAGCATTGCATTCTCATAGCCAATTTTGTAATGACTTCACATTAAAGAGAAAGCCGAGATTCTCTCTGATAACGGAAGAATTGAATTTCCTTTTTGCCGAAAAGAAGTGGAAAATTTAGATTCCAGGTTAGTCTTCTATTGATTGTAAGGCCTAAAAATCTATGGTGGTTTGTGTATGGTATAAATTAGTTTTATAGAAATAGATCGGGTGAGTAAAATGTGTTTTGTTTTCGGTTGAAGTGAAGGCATATTCTTTTTTTTTGGTGAGAATTGAATGTAAATATTGTTTGAACAGTTTTTAATTATGTTCATTGCGTCTTGTAGTTTGAGTTTTATATCTTGAATACTTCCTGATCGATAAAAGACCGCTATATCGTCGGCGAATAGAAGTGGCTTAATTCCCCTAGGTAAATTGAGCCCCAAATCGTTTACAACCAGAAAAAAATAGATTATGACTAAGCATACATCCCTGAGGCACCATTTGCATTGATCTGGCACATCCAATTCGTTCCCTAAAATGCCGGTTTGTCAAAAACTGTTTACTACATGAGAACATTTGCTCCATTGGATTCCTGTCGACGACAGTTTATGGAATATAATCGTGTGATTTATGTTGTCAAATGCTTTGAGCATACCAAAAAAGACAGTGATCATCTGTTGCCGGTTAGTAAACGCATACTGGAGTTCTGTCTGCAATGTAACCAAGTGGTCTATTGTGGATCGACCTTTTCGAAATCCCGATTGAAATAGTTGTGTGAAATTATTTCTTTCCAGAATCCACATTTTGTTATTGAGTTCCCGCATTGTAAATTGAATGTTGTAATATAGGGTTTTATCATCTGTATTATTGTGCAATTCTATTTCTTCTGGAGTGCTATTTCGTTTGGAGTTATATATTTCGGAAAGTAATCAGCAAAATCATTGGAAACGTTTAATAGGTCGTCGGACAACTGCCCGTTAACTAATATAGTGAGTTTAGGTATGAAAGTTTGGAAGTAAGTTTTCGGATTTTGTCCCAAACAATGGCAGAACATGTAGAATCATTTATTTCACTAACGAATTATTCTCATCATTTGGCTTTATATTGATTACAGGTTTTTCTGCAGATAGCTCTCTGTTTGTTGTACTCTATTAAATTTTCGGAGGCTATACTTCTTTGAAATTTTTTGTAGGCTCTTTTTGGAGATCCAGATGTCATCGGTATTGATGTTATAACTGCTAGGATGATTGTGTTAGTGATGGCTTCGCACCCTTCCTCAATAGCGGTATAATGCTCAGATCGCATGGAGGGCTCTGTGATGGAGTAGCTTGGAACGTAAATTGAAGCCAATCAGCATTATACATAGCCAGCTACAACTTGGAGGTGAGTGTTTATTGGGATCAATTCGAAATATATAGATTGGTGCACGGCAAGAAGAACACCGTGGTAGCAAGGTTTGGATTAGGGCCATCTTTTCTGTAAATTTTAAAGTTCCATTTTCGTGATTTAAAAGATTAGTTTCCTGAAGGGCAATACAGAACGGATTTATATCTCTTATCAGAATTTTAAGATCATTAAAATTTATTTTTAATCCGTTACAATTCCATTGAAGAAAGGACATATTTAAGAATTATTAAAGAAAAAGATAAATAAAATAAGATTAAAGTGAATAAGAATTTAGTTAGTTAGATATACTTCGTTTTAGTATTCTTTTTACTAATTTTAATCCTATCAATATCCATCAATTCATCGATAACAGAAGAAGCGGTCGAGAAAGGGTCGCGATCAAGAAAAGGTGGGGAAGGAAAAGGAGTAGGGAGTTGTGCAGGAGAGGTTATGAGAAGAAGTGGTAGGGTTGGGGTAGAGAGAAGAGGGGAAGGGTCGAATTTGTAGTAAATAGAATGCTTAAATGTAATCTGTAAGAAGGGTGTTTATACAAAATTATATTATAAGGTGATTGAAAATTTAAAACTGATTTGTTATTTGTACCATTGTCTTTGATTGGGTTAGTCACTTTTTGTCAGTATTTTTTTTTCCTTCCTTTTTTAACTGTTTTTAGCTGATAACCATCAACATCCGTTTGCCCGGTGTCCTCGTTGGTGAACAAAGAACAGCACGGAACAGAAGACTCGCCCACCTCCACAGCCTGGTCAGTTGGCTGCTCGGATGGAGTTAAAAAAGATATGGGGGCAGTGGACCGTGGAATTCTGATAGGAGGAGCAGAGAGGGTGTTGAAAAATGGAGAATTGAAGAATTGGAGGGGGTTGGTGAAGAGTTAGATAGGGAGGTGAATGAAGGTGGGAAGGTGGGAAGGTAGATAGGGTGAGGAGTTGAATGTGAGTGAGGAGGTGGATGGGAGTAAGGAGTTGGATGGGAGTGAGGTGGTGGATGGAGATAGGGATGTGGATAAGGTGAGGGGTGGGGGTGATGCGGAAGGAAGAGGAAGGGAGGAATGAGGGCCTAAAGGAGGTAGTGGGGCGAGGGGAAATTAGAGCCACCTCCACTTATTCCAACCAACGTTGAACGCGACATAACTTTAGATAAGGGTGCTGTGGTGGTCGGGGTAGTAAAAGTGAAATTGACCAGAATTCCTATATCTCTCTTTTTAGATCATTTTGTAGCTTCTGCGTATTATTTAAAAAAAAAAAAAGTTAGGATTTTTTTCCCTTAGAATTGTTTAATGCTTCTGCTCTGTATTGAGAATACAGGGATGAAAGGAAATATTTTAAATTAAATAATAGTATTTAGATAATGGGTAATTTAAGTAGTCGCCGCATAATTTATTCATTATTGACATAAATAGGTTTCCCTTTCAAAAAGAAAGATCTGAATGGGATATTTAAGGCCCAATGTACCTGAGAAGGTAGGCTTGAGACACCGCCAGAGAGCTCAAGTAGTCATTAAGATAAGGTGGAGTAAAAGCATCGTAAACATAATTCCGTGGCCTGCTGGCAAGGTATAATAAAATCTGCCGCCAAGGAGGGGACAATGGAGAAAAACTTTAAAACATTTTGAAGCCGATCTCCAAGGGAACGCCGACATCGAGAATTCTTAAAAGATCCACCAATCGGAAGGTCCAAAAGGAGAGTGGGGGCCAAATGTATGAAAAATATATATTTCAAGAAGGAGGAGGGGTAGAGGGAGAACTTGCAGGCAACACGGAAGAAGACAGTTGGAGTTGGAGTGTAAAAAAGTGAAGTTGTGAGGCTAAAAGCAGGAAGACCAGCTGAGCAGTTCATCCCAGATGGAGTCAGCGAGTCTAGCAGGCAGAGTTCGAGACCGGAGCTGAGGGGACGCGACGAGACCATCGCGCGGCAAAACGGACAGTATCCGAGGCGATGAAGCCATCACCAGATAAGTCATAGTCACTTACATTCATGTTTACTTTATTGTTTAATATTATGTGGCACCATGATAAAATCTTAATAGGCAATCCAGACCCAATATTCTCAAATGCATAAGTTATAGTCAATGTTTTTTTTTTCATAATGAGGGTAATTTAGGTTGTGAAATATTAAACAAACAGTTTAATTAATAAATTCTCTTAAATAAAGTCAGATCTATGTCAAAATCTACTATATTTAACCTACATGCAATCATATAATTTAGTTAAGTGAATTGGTAAACGCGACACCCTTGGAAAATGGTATGCATAATATCCCAATCTTGTGATCATAGCTGAGGGGTCTGTGGTCCCTAGCCTTTAAAGTCAATGTAACTAAATAATTCAGTTTGATTCATCAGTTCCAAATACAAATACCGAGAATTTTAAATAAATAAATTGAGTAAATGGGGTTTCTGAAACCTCCACCTGCCTTAGAAAAGCAGATTGCCAGAAACATAGCACTTCTTCTATGAATGAGACCTTGATATTTGTCTGAATCACCGCAATTTATTTTTTTACTCTAAAAATAGGGCATTTGCGGTCCAAGGCGTTAATTGGTGCAATTGGAAGTCTTTTCGCAGATCGAGTTTTCTGAATGCCGGGAGTTATGATGAGCGAAACTTGACTCACATTTTTAAAAATAGTTTTATTGGTAAATTTGTTATAAAATTACATAAAGTACAATAGTGCAACTACGATCTAAACTAGGGTACTAAAAACTTAAGAGCTACTGAGTGTAGGAGGCGAGGGTATAGTTAGAATAGGAGGGTTAGTTAGGGGGGTTCTGGGAGGGGATTCTGGGAAATCCTAGGTGAAAGCTGCACGGGTCTGACCATACTTTGCTCAAATTGCGATTTTTTTACACTGTTTTGTTGGGTGAGAAAATCCCAGACAATTATAACATCTATAGGAGTTGGGTGTAAAGGGTTCAACATTGACTGTCAGAAATCCCAATTTAAGTGTTTTGAGGGGGAGGGGGGCTTGGGGTTTCAAAAGATAATATATAGATGTGAGCTAATTTGTCTGCACTATTTTTTAAAATTTTATTTCTTAAGACATCAGTGACGATATCTTTTAATTCTTGTTTTATCTCTTTTACCATGGCATACTGCAGATCAAAACACCTGATCACGCCTTTATAATAGTTTTGGGAGCAATGTAGACTTACCTTCACTTCGAATTGACTCCCAAAATTCTTGGTGGCCAGTAATGTTTCCGATTGTCTAGCATTGCTTGTTTCAACTAACAAATTGCCATCTCTTGGTTTCCTAATATTTTTAACCCTAGCGACAGTGTTAGTAATAAATTTATTAATAAAAAATGATACTATATTTTTGAAATTGCTCTCATCTTTTTTATATATAACTAGGTAACTTGGGATTGTTTGGGGTAACAGATATGCAAATAATAGCAAGAGTAGATTTTTTCCAACGTTTTGAATGCGGACTGGGTGGATCAGTTCCATTCATTTTGAGATTAAACAATTACTGAGGTTGATATATACAAAAATTATGTAATATTAAGAAAGAAGATTGTTAAAAAAAAAAAAAAGAAAAAGAGTAAATATGAACAAAATTGTGATTAATGAAGCTATTTGTTATTATTGTTATTGTAGCGGACACTGTTATCGATAGATAATAGATGGAGAACAGCTGGAGAGGTTCTAAAAAAAGTAATGTTTTCTGGTGATCTACAGACCGAATATAGGAACTTACCTAAAAGTAAGTTCTTCTTTACCGAAAATTCAGCAGAAAAAGAGTGGCTTCTTCATCAAGCTGTTTTTATAAAGTGAGTGCATAAATTTCCAGCAAGTGAACCTTACACTTTTATAATAATTTTGTTATAACCTTTTTTAATTTTATAAAATTCAATAAATCCTATTTTTCTAAGTTTTGGTTTATAGCTTTATTTGAAAATAAAGATAATCCCAACAATATAATTTAATAAGACAAATAAAAAATTGTTGTACTTATTTGACTGGAGTCCGATCAAATACAAGAGAGCTATTGTTGGCAAAACTTCAAAGCGCCAAACCGCGATGTTGCTTCCTCGAAAGCTGACCTAAGAAGTTCAATTAAGTAGACTAATATGGTCTACACGGTTTTGCAATGCCAGAAGATTAATATTTGGATTTAACAGTTAGATAGGTTACCCTGCAAGTTGAGTGTAATCAAATAAACATAAGCCATACATGTTACTATAACATTGTCACTATAAATTTATAGCATTAAAGGAGTTATATAAAATAACTACAAAAAATCTGTCATATCTGTTCTTTCATTATACTCATAATTTCCATGACCTTAACAGGTATTAGATTTTGCTTCTGATATTTTCCATTTCAAGTGCATCTATCTATCTAGTTGGCAATACAACTCGAGGGTGGGTCTTGACATCCTCTAAGAGCTTCCACCATCCAGCACTATCCACTGGGTCTTGATATGATGTCCTTAATCTTTTCAAAGTTAGCGCAATAATATTCTGCAATGTCAATCCCGGTGCCCTCATTTTGTTATGAACTACTCCGAAGGTAAATTTAAGTCAGGGTATATTTCTTTAAAAACATTTACGCGACTGAAAGCCTTCAAAATACCATTTTACTGGTAGACTCCAGCTGGTCAACATTGGGATAACCAAACTTTCCAAAAGAATAAAAATGAAGAACAAATTAGAACCGAAACTGAAAATGTGACACAAGTAGTCAAGTATAAGAACAATAATATATAATATATATATATATATATATATATATATATATATATATATATATATATATATATATATATATATATATATATATATCAGCATTTCGATATTTTTCTAACATTCCTAGCGGAGTGGGCTCGCTGGCATGGAGATTCACGCACGTTTGACGGAAGTGGATTGAGAACACATGGCGTTCCTAGAATAATTGAGGAGTTATCTATCAATATATATATATATATATATATATATATATATATATATATATATATATATATATATATCAGTATTTCGATATTTTTCTAACATTCCTAGCGGAGTGGGCTCGCAGGCATGGAGATTCACGCACGTTTGACGGAAGTGGATTGAGAACACATACCGTTCCTAGAATAATTGAGGAATTATCTATCAAAAGTTAATATATCCACTTTTCAAAAAAAAAAAAGATTTTTAATATTGATTAACTTTCTACGACAACAAATTATTCAGTTTTTTTTAAATTTAGAATTTCCCCCGTCAAATAGGTGTTACAAATCAACATTTTCTATAAAAATATGCCTTAACTCACTGAGATGTCCTCCTAATAATTTTTTTGTAATAATTTTCCAAAAGTGGATATATTAACTTTTGATAGAACACTCCTCAATTAAATAATTTGGCTAAACTCCTCCCCTCTAAAATAAGTAATTTATGCCAAATATTTTAAAAGAAATATTTTTCCAGCGAAAATGTCCAAAATATTTATGAATAAATATGTGAAAAACGTAAAATATTTAAAAATATATACAATAGGTAAAATATTTAAAAATTTTTAAAATTAAAAGTACTCTATTTTATTTCAAATAGCTTGAAATGGATTTTGGTCGAGGAGAATCGTAAAAATTTTGCTATGGTAAAAATATGTAAAAAATAAAAATCATTTCGGATTTAGGACTACAAAATACTTTATTTAATTTGTTGACCTGTGTTGTTTGGCGTAGAGGGTTGGCAAGTTAAATGAAATGATGAAATATCTCGTGAAAGAAGATATGAAAAATAATTTTTAATGTTCCTAAAAAAGATGATCCCAAGTTAGAAAATGTAGTAGAAGTTGGGAAGTCAGTATTTTCCACCATTGAGATTAATTTAACAGAAAAATCAATAAATAACTGCTACAGGCTCGGAATAGAAATTAATGAAAAATCAAGACCCATCTTAATTTCTCTAAACAGTTACTTATCAAAACAAGAGGTAATGAAAAAAAGGATGTATTTCGGATGTATCCCGTTCGCGTCTTCTAATCGTTTAATTATTGAGACATCGGCCATCAAGGAACGATGTTTTGGACGGGGCAGGGGGGGGGGGGGACTTATACGATTACCCTATATACGATTCATCATGCTCTAATATTATTGTTTTAGACAAATGTCAATATTGGATTTTTGCTTAGATTAAGTGTAATAAGTTTATATTTGTATTGGGCAGCTTTTACTTTAAACCATCAATAGATCTTATCACTGTTTTATCATTATTAGAAACTAATATAAATAGAATAGATAAATACTGATCCATTCCTTTCATAATTGTTGAGTATGCTAACTGTCGGTTTTCTGATCTTAACCGATGGAGCTTTGTTTAAAAAAGGCTATTAAACCACGAAAGGAACAATTTAGACAAAGCATGCAATGAAAAGGGTAAATTATTTGTAGAATTTTTAGAATTGAATTATATTTATGCAATTAATGGAAGGTAGGCTGGTGATAAGAGGGGAAATTTGACTTACTGCAGTTCACTCTGAGCCTCAACTATTGATGTGGCTGGCTATCATGTGAATGCTATCCCGATGATTTATGGTATTGAAGTCTTCCAAATTCATTCAGGTTCGGATCATTTCGCGATCTAATTACTTTTGAAAATTTTTGTTGATGACTACAATAACCCCTCATGCATTAACAGGATACAAAAAAGGAATATGAATTTTTTATGGAACCCGCGCTTATCAATTCTTTATTGAGACCAAATGATAAATTATGTCACTGATTCTCTCGATTCACGTAATGTAAATGAATTGAATGATACTTTTGTTAATTGCATAACCAAATTGACACAAATTTAAAACTTATAAAATATTCTGGATACAAGGAACGTAAAAATATAAAACCATGGTATGATAATGAATTAGAGATGTTAGAAGAAATCATAAAATGTGTCGGAATTGTAGTTTTTGGGAATATACCCTTAAAATATACGCAGCATCTAAGAAGAACTATACAAACAGTATTAAATTAAAAAAAACGAAATTATCATAAACAAATAATTCAACAATTGTACGATGCTTCTTCATTTTGGCTTATTATTAATACATTTAAAGTAAGTAAAAAAGCAGTTATCTCCCATTACCTGTGTTGAATGGGAATCCTTCTTTAATGGTATTTACCCTAATAGAATAGAATTTAGACTGAGTTTTTTTTTACGTAATCCACCCTACCTTTGATATATACATAACACAGGCTGTAATTGAACTTTCTTTTAAAAAATGTAAATCTGGTAATTCACCTGGATCTAATAAAATAACCTATGAATTCATCAAAAAATTTCCTGATAACTGGTCACTGTATATAGAAGTACTATTTAATAAAATGTTGTAAAAAAAAACTAGAATAGTAAAGAAAAACTACCTAAATATTGGACCACTGTAATATCTGTAATGGCATCTAAAAAAGATAAATTGAATAATCCTGAAAATTATATGTGCGTAGTTCTGGCTAACTGGCTACTTAAAATGTTTACCAGCATATTGCATAAGACTGTTGATCTGGTGTGAGGAAACTGGTGCTCTACCTATGTCTCAATCGGGATTTCGGAATGGCAGAGGCTGCTTGGACAATATTTTTGTTTTAAACGCCCTGTCACAACTGAACTTATTAAACGCGATCGTACTATCAACCATGTATGTGTAGATTTTTGGAGAGCTTTTGATTCCCTCTTATTCAAAACTCTGGTGTAAGCTTTTTTCGATGGGAATAAGCGACAAACTCCTCAGGCTGTTAGGAGAGTTGTATGATAACGCAACCATGCAATTAACATGCAAAAATCATTCGAGGAATCCAATAGATATCACTGAGGAGAGATGTAAAGCTCTTTTTTATTCTCTTTATTTATAGCAGATATCGACTCCTTCTTCCAGGAAAATGGGGCGCACGGAATAAAGATAAGTCCATATGATGAAATTATGAGCCTTATTTATGCGGATGATCTAGTCTTGGTTGGGGGCTCCGTGTCTGATGTTCAATCGGAAAAATGCTATAACATATTTTTATCTTATACGCAGAGTTTTTTTTCGGGGAGATTTAAATTTTTTTGGGGGGACGGATTTAATTAGAAGAAAGTAATCATTAAGTGTATATAATCACCAAATAAGGCGTAAGTTATAAGGATAAGAATGAAAATTGGATAAAAAATGATTACTCAAAATATAAAACTTATATGAAAATCATATTTTTCAAAAATTTCGGGAGGGGGATGTATTACCCTGATCACCCCCCCTCCCCCTCCCCTACGCACGCTACTGGTCACAGGTATAGGACTAAAAAGAAATCTGATGTCAAAATCGCTACTTTGGGCTCCAAGTTGTAAATTGAGTGTTGATATCAGTAATTTTTTTTTTGCGTATTTTTTGGCTTTCTAGTTAGAAACAAAAGTATTTCTTTCAACTGCAAGGAAGTAATATTTGTAATTATCCAAGCTTTATCATTATCATTATTATTTTTCAAACAGTATTCCAGTTATCTACTTTATCTTTCAAGTTTCGTACCAATTTTCAAACTAAGGAAATTTCTAAAAGAAAAATAATTGATTTAATCAAGAAGATATGTGTTTCTGAATAAACAGTCCTTAGAAAATTGGTTTGAAGACCCCTCCCCTCCTTTCCCACCTTTGCAAGCACTGGTTTGATGGATTTAGCCATAAATTATTATTAGTTCATTTATGAATAACATCTAGCAAATTTCTTCAAAATCGGGGCAGTCTTTAGCAAGTTAATCTGGACCCCCCTTTGATGTATTCAAATAAATAGAATTTAAACAAGGTTTTTCGAATAATTTTTTTGTAAATAAACTTAAATTTCAAATGATTTATTAGAAGTTAAATTATTTTCAAATAGCTACAAAAAATATTTGAAGAATCGTTTGAAAATTATGTTTAATAAAAATCATCAACCCATACATGTATTGATTCGGATAGTCAGGGACCAAAACTATCTTTTCTTAAATCGAAGTCTATATTACAACACACATACTTCTGTGTTACAACAATAGTTATTTATAGTTCCTAGTCTACCATAAAAATTTACGTATTACCGATTTTCCCCTCTCTTTATTCAAGGTCACTTCATTATACGAAGGAATGTTCATAATAGTTGCTTCCCCGATCGGAATTAATATAACTAAATGAAAGCAAATCCTGGCTGACTTATTGCAGCCGGGACTAGTCCAAGTATGCTGTTAAGCTAATAACGACCCCAGTGGGGGAGGGTCCATTCTTAATGAAATGTCATCAGTCCTCGAGCTGCGTTTGATCTGACAACTCATTACCCCACCGCTCAAGTACGCTAAGAAGCTCAATCCTCCCTTAAACACTCAATCTTAATATATGCCAACGATGTCCAATTGATTACCACTCTTACTACCGATGATTTGACCAAACCTGGTATAGAGTTTGTCCCACTTCTTAATGATTTTGCAAATCAACCTTTGGGAGATACTTTACATGTTGAGTTTCTACAACTTTTTACTGCCTTATCGAATGAAAAACTTCTAATCCAATTTGAATAATTTGAAAATCGTTCATGTTTCCTATGTGACAATGGTGATTTGAATAGTCACCGAACTTAAAAAATTTACGATGTTGGTTCAAACATTTAACTAATGTATTAAATTATATATAAGATGAAATCAGAAAAAAACGAAAATTACACAATGTCGGTTTTAATGTGTTCTAGACTGGAAAATATTTAATGCCGAATGATCCGAGAATTCATTGTTCTTAGTTTCACTATCTATAATTAACTAGATTTTTGTTTACGTTTATGTGATACGAAGTAATTTCCCTCAATGAAACTAATTATTTCCGCTTTTCAGTGAGTTAGCATATTAGCCATAAACAAAATTTATTATCTATTATATCATCTGCTTTCTTATTTCTAGCTACTCTCCAAATTGTCACATGTGAAGTTACGAAGTTTCGTTAAAGCTTTAATTAATGAGAATGAACGGGAAGATCGAACGAAATACTTTTGGTCTATGTCATGATAAGACATTGTCTTATTGAGTAAATATGAAGGGGTAGTAAGACTACGAAATTAATTAAATATTTTATAAAAAAAATGATAAATAGTAGTACTGGAACCTGGTTTACATTAAGAATTTTACAATCTTCCGAGCAGTTGTGGTTTTATTATATGAGGTTTCTATACGAATCACTTGTAAGCCCACCAGAACGGTTGCTTAAAAATAAACTAGAGCATAATGGAAGCATTTTTCTTTTTCTTTTCAGAAAACTTACCGTATATTTTGTCAATTCTTCACGAACGTTATAAGAGGACGCAGGCTAGCCAACTATGGGAATATTGCTAATGAAGAAAAACATATCAAGAGACGTCTAGAGCGGAACTGCGGTCGGTGTCCCCTAAACTAATTTCGCCGGGGAGTGGGGCCGGAGATAAATGCTCGACTCACCCCAACACAAGTTAATACATCACCCCCATTGTCGCAGATCCAATATCCTTTTCTAACGGCCGCTTAGAATATTTGAGGTGGACAGATGAAGTTAATGATAACAAGGCCCTCCTCGCACCATCCCATATAAAAAGCCATAGCCGAGGCCTTTGCTATGTCAAGCATTTCAATTAATCTGGGAATCAAAAGCTCTCCCCCTTCCCTCCCCCACACACCACCCTCTCTTTTTATCCACTCATTCTATCTGAAAACTCACCGAAAAGCCATGTTCAATTTTATTTTCCACGGGAAACATTTTCATTAGCTGAATCCTATATTTTAAAACATTAAAATAAGATGGACAATTTATTAGTTTTATTCTTAAATAAGAGAATGTGAACGAAGGATTCCTTCGTAAATTTTTGGTAAGTTCTATAGATAAAATAATGATATTAATGAATTTAAAGTAGTAGTTTCAACTCAATTCAGCTGATGTTTTAAAAAAGTTATTTATCAAAACTGGATATTTTTGTTGAATTGTCTTATAAAAGGTATATAAAGTATATTAACAAACATGGTTTATTGTGAAAATACTTAAAAATTTAATCTATTCTTATTTTGTTTCGAGGTTGCTCATGTGGGTTAACTAGGGACTACACACATTTTTAAAATTTATTTATCGAAATTTACAGCTGCATTAAAAATACATCGTAGCTATACTATACTAAAGTGTGAAGCACAGCACAGAACAGCTTGGTAGGTAATGAGTAAAGTAGTTGCGACTAATTTAAATAAATAAATAATAAAACAATTATAAAAAATCAATAGCGCTTTTTTTATTACAATTATATTTTTCTGTTTTATTTACTTCAATGGTTTATTATTTCATTAAAAAAAAAAATAAATATGATAATAATAATAGGGTTGCCGTGAATTTTGTGTTATAATTTCAGTGTGCCCGACAGAAAAGTTTGAGAACCACTGCCCTAGGTCGTCAGGTTTGCCAGTGGCAACTGGTTTGTAAAGGCAAAGTCACACGAACGGGACTGAAAATACGAGACGTTTTTGCTGAAGGAATTTAAATTACGTTATATACACAGGGAAACTCATGGGAGTTGCCGAAGGGCGGCCACACTATGAGGAGGGTGCAGACAATACCAGGAGGCACTGTTCCTCTTTCCTGTCCTTCTAGCGTGTCTTTACCTTGAGCGCACCACCGGTAGATACCAATCTGAATTACTAGTTGCCATTTGATAACTCGAGCCGAATTTAACCAAAGGAAACCGTACAAAAATAAAATACTAGTAATATTAGTAAATGTGCTGTTTAATCGATTTGATATAATAGACTTACCGTAAAAAGTTACCGGTTGATATAACTCCATTGACAGTCCTATGTTGGAAGATCCCGAAGACATCATCTTTTCAGACGCCTGCTGTAAACTCCCAAACCCATTAGTTTCAAACCTTACTTTCCGATGATCCCTTACTTTCTTCGGGATCTTCAAACATAGAACTATCATTTGAGTTATATCAACCGTATGGTAATTCTATCAGAACACGCCATGGTAATGCTATCAATAATAATTCTATCAGAACACGCATTGACAACACTAAAATCCAAAAAGGATAACCGTGTTGTTGAGAAATTACAAAATGAACAGAAATTACCGTGTTGAACAGAATACTACAAAAAATTAAGATACTGACATATGACTAAAATATAGGTTTATATATTGTAAAACAAATAGTATTGACTTCAGAAATGTGCAACGTCAAATTTTGGTGTGTGTTAATTTAAATTGAAGCTAGCTGATGAATTAATTTTGGATTTTTTTTAATGTTTACAAATTGGCAATTAAATAAAGGTTATAATGAATTGGAAATTCCATTGCCTCCTACTCTAAAAACTTGCATAAAGAACTAAATAGAAATATAAGAAGTGTATTCAATTAATCATTAGAATAATTAATAGGTGTCAGCCAAATATTATTGGAGGATATTCTAGTGCAAGCTTGCGGCGAATTATTTATTTTTAATAATAATACAACATTATAATATTGAAAATATCTAATATATCAATTTCTAGATAACACCTTTCCATATTATGTTTCTTTACAGTTTCAAGTTTAAATAACAACTCTAAATTTAGACTAGTATCTATTGGGATGGGGGACTGTCAGCCCCAAGCTTGGGGTGATTTGCCTCCTGTAAGCTGACGGACCTCATCCGACCGTGGAGGGATGTTGGGTCATTTTGGGGAACTATAAAATAGTGGTTTGTACTTGAGTACTAGAGATGTGAAAAAGGAACTCGTTACTCAGAATACTTTTTGCCCATCTCTAATCAGCATCTATAGTTACTACACTAGCTCGCCCCAATTCCACTCCCACCTTTCCAGAATTCCTCAAAAATATTTATTTCATTTTTGGTGTATTTTTTTAATTGTGAATAGCATCAATGAGGAGGCGTAGGAGCTATGTAGGACACATAGGTTTCTCAACTCCTTGTGGCTCTCAGAGTCCGAACATTCCTGGCATCTATCAACGTTGTCTGAACTTGTTATGGCCTGTTATTTTGACATAGCACACACTTCATTATTTACCTTTTTGAAGAAGAGATCCATGGTCAACGAAGGAAAGTTAGACCCAAGTTGCGGATGGTATGGCTGAAAATGTGCGGTCCATCCGGTCCATCTGAAATAGGATACACACCATTTTTTTAATTGGTAATTTAGAAATTGAAAAAATATGACGATACACCTTTGATTTCATAAACTCTAACCGAAACAGTTTCAATTCAGAGGATCTAAATTCTAAGTGGCCCTACTGTTTTTTCTTCAAACTAAAAGTTGTTATGATGTGAAAAATATCCATGAGATTAAATGTAGTTGTTTGATAAACCGGAATTAAATTAAATATTAGTTTTTGCTTTTGGAGAAGCATGCAAAGTGCATTCGGTCCCGCTAAGAAAATGTGGAATTCGAAAGGTGAATGAAGAACAGCAAAGCAGTATGAAGAGATTAAAAGATATTCGAAACTATGGTAATGTAGTGACTATTTAGATTAGATAATAGAAAGTGTAAATATGATATTTATTTTTATTTTTTTCTATAATTTTTTCAACATAAATGGTTTTTGGAGTGCTAAATCATAATCTGCCATTTTTGGTGTGAAAAAAAATTGTAAAGCTAGCTTACCTAATAATACTAGGTTGTTACTAAAGTCTTTGTGTATGAACACAACCCTTAATTCCAACTCTCATAATTATTCTGTAAGAATGTTTTTGTTCTAACTATTTATGTCAATGTTTACTTTGACTAATCCTTTAATTCCTAGTGACTTGAGTTGGCAATATGGGGTAATTTACATTTTTAAAACGCACGTGCAATGTCAGAAGAAAAAATCGGGATTCGCAGTCTTTTGAGATATTACTGGAAAAAAGGTATAAGCGCAAAGGTAGCCGCTGAACAAATTTGTACCAAAGAAGAAGAGTCAATTATCCATCGAAATATTGCCGCACAATCCAGATCAGATAGCCCATCGGTCATTGATGACCTTCTTGAATGTGTGAACCAGGACCCACTCGTGATTTACCGGCCGTAGTAGGGACTCAAACCTTCACTGTGAACAGCTAGACAGAGTTTATGCAGTTTCGAGTGCAAAGTACCCCGCTTTGGTCAACAGGAATCAAGCCATTTTGCAACACGACAATGCCCCTGCACTTCGTTCTCGTTTGACCAAGCAAAAATTATCGGTATAGCCCAGATATGCACCTTCAGATTGTGGTTTGTTTAGATCAATGGCTCATTTTTTAAAAGGTCTTTAATAATTATGAGGATGTAAAAATTTAATGTGAAGAGTTCTTTGCCTCAAAACCAAAGGAGTGGTACCGGCATCAAATTCAATTACTGGCAGAAATATGGGGGAAAGTAGTTGAAAAAAATAGACTTTACTTTGAAGAGTAGTATTCAATTATGTTTAAAATATATAATCCGAAATAAAGCTAAACTTTATTTGTTATAATTTATTAAAATTGGTGGAAAAACCATGTCAAAATCTTTTTTCAAACTCAATAAAATAAAGCAGTTTCATCATACGTGTCGACTTTTATTCAATGCAGAATAACCCAAAAAATGTTGACCGAAATCGGCGACGGACGCACCTGCACTCCCCTTGTAAGTTTAATATTTTTTAAAATGTTAGTAAATAAGGGACGGATAGTCTATCGAAAATGTAGTTCAGCGCTGTCAACCGCAACTTCTTATCTCAATCCGTTTTTGAGATATGATTTTTTAAAGGGTTTTCCAAAATAATCCCGTTTTTTTTTAATAACAGTCTCGTTTATTTCATGGTTTCATGCAAGCTTCCTTGCAGTCTTGCTATCATTAGTCGAATCATTTGATATTTTTATATTTTGCATCATAATCCTCAAATGTAACAAAGTCTTGCTGTACATCCTATAATGGAAGCATTTATGAAATGCCCTAAAATTCTGTATTTATGTATTGAATACGAGTATTTAAAAAAAATTGTTATTTCCGTGGTATATACAAGGTGTTCTAGGAGGAAATGCCAGTAAATATGCCAGTAAAGGAGTAGTCTATTCAAAAATGTAGTTCAGTGCCGCCAACCAAATCTTCTTTTCTCTATCAGTTTTCGATTTATGATTTCTTAAAGTGTTTTCCAAGATAATCCCGTTTTTTTTTTTTTCAATAAAAGTCCATATTTCATTATAACTGAACGTTTCTCAACTTTTGTCACTATTTATGGAATCTATGATGAATTTCCTATAAGATAGCAACCAATTTGTGGATAAATATTGTTTCGTCAGGCGATCATAGCAGCCAAAGCAAAGTAAACCTGTAAAAACGAATAATTTTCATAAATGCTCAATTGGATCTCACGGAATGAATTTTCTTGCTACATCCTTGGGAAATTAAAGAAAGTTGCTTGAGTTTATTAGCTTTCTAACGATATACCCAACTTTGCGAAGCTAGTTTAATTTCTAAGAGATATTGAAGATGGGAGGTAAAAAAATGTTAGACACTTACAACAATGCGCGTACCAAGCATATTTTTTGTTCTGGTTTTGTTATCTCATACCTTGTTTTCCCCTCAAAAAAAAATTGTTTCTAAAGTGGGTCATTACTGCAAGCTATACTTTTTATTCATTTTTTAATTTATTTTTTTAAGGCGGTAATTAAAAAATTAAATGGAATCAAATACTACAATGTCCGCCAATTTTCCGCATTGTGATAATCACCTTCATTCCTTAAGAAAATAAATAAAAAATAAAATTGTTTGACAAACAATAAAAAAGATCAGTTGACATCCGCATGATGGTATAGAATGATCAATCTAATTAGGGATTGATAACTTATTTGCCACTTCTATAAATTTGTTTTATTGAAAACTAGTTTCGAATGTTATACATTCATCCTCAGTTCTAAAAACACTTAAAATTCAAAAATAAGCAATTAAAAATATAGTTTGGTATTATTTTAAATATTAAATTAGATTAATATAAATCAGTATTATAAAACATTTATGAATTATGAATTTAATTAAGACAAGAAACCAAATACCTGTTGGTACTCACCAAGGTTTAAATGGATTATATCAAACGGAAAAGTTTGTACTGGTTTCTTCTCGCATTGAACTAACAATGAACGAAAGATAGGTAGGATGTTTTTAGATAAACGACTTAAGGGTCAGGGTTTTTCCAGTAATGCCGGTGAGTAATTGTTTTGTCTGTTATAGATGGTAAAAAGATTGGACTATTGGAAATACTTATTTGGTCATTTAAGCAAAAATCTGTATTGGATTTGAAGGATTTCAAGTGCTTCATATATATTTAATTTGAGGATGTTTTCAACGTGATGTATTAATTTAACTCCTGAGTCTTTGATGAGTTTATGATTATTTTCATTTAAATGAATTGCAAAGTTGGAATTATCTGTCTTATTATTATATGCACGTATATGTTCCTTTAATATCTGATTTAGCGATCTTCCAGTTTTTCCCGTGTATTTGGCTGCACAATCATTACAATTTAGTTCGTATACTCCGCTTTTTTGGAAAGGGTCTATTTTGTCTTTAGGAGAAGAGAAATATGAGGATAAGGATTTTTCTATTTTAAATGCAGGGTTTAATCCTAGTTTTTTCAATTCATTTCCAACTTTGGTGGATATAGGGCCATAATATGGAACCAAAACATAATTTTTCGGGATGGGCCTATCTTCGGGGGTTGTTGAATAGATATCGTTAACTGTATTTTTTTGTATTTGTTTTTTTAAAATATGATTGATAGTGGTTTTGTTGTACCCGTTATTTTTTGCTATGGAATATATTATTTCAATTTCTTTATTATAGTTCTTTTTGTTTAATAGTATGTTCAAAGGTAAATCATGCTATTAAAGGCTGCGAGTTTATGTGCTATCGGTCTCCTTGCACCATTGTTTATAACGACATCCGTGTGGGTGGGTTTCCGGTAAATTACAAATTCATGATGTTTGTTTTTTACTGAGGTTTCTAAATCTAAAAAGTTTATGGTTTTGTTTTTTTCCAGTTCTACTGTGAATTTAATCGAGGGATGAAGAAACCAATGCGAGAAGAAACCAGTACAAACTTTTCTGTTTGATATAATCCATTTAAACCTTGATGAGTATCAACATGTATTTGGTTTCTTATCTTTGTTAAATTCATAAATCATAAATGTTTTATAATACTGATTTATATTAATCTAATTTAATATGTATAATAATACCAAACTATATTTTGAATTGCTTATTTTTGATTTTTTTTATGTATTTTTAGGACTGAGGATGAATGTATAACATTCAAAACTAGTTTTCAATAAAACAAATTTATAGAAGTGGCAAATAATTTATCAATCCCTAAATAAAAAACATGAAAAACTAAAAACACTGTGTCTGCAGTAGTAACCTGCTTTAGAAAAAATATTGAAAAAAAAAACCCAAGCCACGAGATAATATAACAATGACAAAAAGATAATAGGTATTCATATTCTATCTAACATGTTTTCACCTCCCAACCTCAATATCTCTTCGAAATTAAACTAGCTTCGCAAAGTTGGGTATATCGTTGGAAAACTGAGGAAACGAAGCAACATTTTGAATTCCCCAAGATCGTAGCTAAAATATTAATTCCATTAGATTCAATGTATTATTTCTAAAAATTATTTGTTGTTACTTGTTTAATTTACTTTGGCTGCTATGATCGCCTGACTAAGCAATATTTTTCAACAAATTGGTTGCTATCTTACAGGAAATTCATCCTAGATTCCATAAAAGGTGACAATTCAGTTATAGTGAAATGTGGACTTTTATTGAAAAAAAAAACGGTATTATCTTGGAAAACCCTTAAAGAAATCATAACTCGAAAATTGATTGAGAAAAGGTTTGGTTGGCGGCACTGAACTACATTTTTGATAGACTACCCCTCCCTTAATTATTGACATTTCCTCCTGGGACACCTCGTATATACCACGGAAATTTGATTAATGATAGCAACACTGCAAAGAAGCTTATAATTAACCATGAATTAGACTCCCAAATTACAGTTATTGATAATATCTTAATTAATAATTTCTATTTAGTTTTTAGAGTTGTATCTTCGAGTAAAAAAACATTTAACTAAAAAAAATAAAACTAGGATTTTTGCCAGGGGAGGCATGCTTAATAATGACGCTCCTTCTTTCAACCCTTCCCACCTCTAATAAATGCCAACAGTTTTATAACAGTATTTTAGGTAATATATTTCGAGTTAAATAACAATTAATCGATTTAATTAAGGTCAAAACAATAAAAATGGAGAACAAATATATTTTACTTAATCTAAAAGTAAAATTTTGCAGGAAATTTGCCGCCCTCTAAATTCTGCCGCCTGGGGAAAGTGCCTCCTTTGCCCCCCATTTCCGGTCCTGCTGTTATATATCAATCCTGATAAAACAGGGAACTGGCTTCAAGAATATTCTGAGGAATCGTGGAACGTTGAATAGACCTTTAAAAAGATTGCAAAAACCGTTTTTAATTTTTTCACGTCAATTGTTTTTTTTTTAAGGGTCTTTCTTTTTTTTTCTGATAGCAAACATATGAGGAGTTTTCTATCAAAAGTCAATTTATCCACTTTTGGAAAATTATGGGCGTGTTTCGGGCAAGTGAATTAGATCTATCGGAGTCCAACTGGAGTAACTACAAGATAACTTAAAGTATTTATCTTGCTACACTTGCAATTTTTTATTGTTTGTCTTACATAAGTTCGATCATACAGATCAAGCATAATATACAACAGGTCTAGAATATATGTAATATAATTACTTTTTATTTGTAATTTTGAGCCTAGAATATTTGGATAAGAGATGAAATGATGTTTGAGAAATACTGATGTTGTTGACGTTTTCTTTGTGTGTTAATATTTTTTAGTAAAGCGTGTAATAAAGAACTGCGAAGGACTAACTTCCTTAAAAGAAAATTGAAATGAGATTATAAATGCAAAAAAAAAAAAAAAAAAAAAAAATCTCTCGCACATTCTGTTTATTATTTAATCATTATTGTATCTTTTTTTTTATTATATTATTCATTAATATTAAATTATTTAAGATTGAATTATTATTTTTGTCCAAATTACCATTATTCGCCGGCAATGTACTTCCCAATGCTTTGGGGCCGTTAGATTACACTCTCATGAATCGGTAAAAAGTATTTTAAACAAAAAAAGTCTACATTTAAATTATACAACGATTCGGCCAAACTCATTTTATAAAATTACTTATGAGAGAATGACTGAAATAAGTTTCGATTAAGAAAAATCTCCAGTGTTGATGATTTGATTGTTTTCTCTTTATATCTATGCAGTAAGTACGCCAAAAGTTGACCTTTGATTTGTTTAGGCTTAATAATTTCCATATGGTGTATGATGAAATTAATCTGAAAAGCTCAAAAAAACTAAAATCTATCTACTTATGAGGTTCTTTATACAAAAATCATTTAGAGGGGGAATATATATATATATATATATATATATATATATATATATATATATATATATATATATATATATATATATATTATAAATTATAGAACTTTGTAATTTTTTAAGGACATGGAAATCTGCGCCTTAAGTGGACCCCTCCTCTTAGAGCTGTAAAGTGGACCCAAATTTTTTATATTATATTGGTGTCAAATTGAGCTTTATAGATGACAACATTTATTTATCTAATAAATTGAATTACCTCTTATATAGTTCCTACTTTTAATAAAAATATATTCCCTTTTCTATATCAATATCTACAATACATAGCACAGCATTAATATATCCTTCGTTTATGAAGAACTTTAAATTCTCATTCATTTAAACTTATTAAAAAAAGATAACTTCAAGATCCTCTATCGAGACAAAAGGAGATGTCCACTTTAAGAACACAATAGGGTCTGAGACTACTTCATATCTATTGAATCTTAACAAAATTAAGACACCGTCATTCAGGAATTATAGTGACACATAAACTCAAACCACAAATAATTTTCATTACACCATTTACAGGTTTTAGGCTATAAACTTCCCCTCCTTAACATAAGCTGACGTTAGTCCTCCCTTTATCACTCCTCTTTCTAGTACTACACATTTTATACCCCCTACTTCTAGATTTCAGCACTTGTACCATTATATTCAAGAGGGGTCCGCTTTAGGTAAGGGATCCACTTTTGGCGCACTTCCCTCTAATATCCGGCGACCGAACCATGCTCATAAATTATTTGATTTAATAACTATTTTATTTAATTCGTTAAAATGGATGACAAAAATAAAATTATAATTTATGTTGTATAGTCAAGTACTTTTGGATAACTTGATTATTTTAATAAGCACACGACAATATCTATATAATTCATTAACTAGTAATGATATCTCTATTTATTAGAGAAGTAAAAAGCACTTCCTCTGCTTTCTAACTTGTCCAATTTTACTGTCCCTTTATTTTTACTAAAATATTTAAATTCATGTTTTAGTAAAAATTATGGGACAATAAAATTGAAATAAAATTATTAATAGTGATTTTTTATTGGAATGAAATTTGACTGGAATAATTTCAGTTTAATTACACGCGTATCACTCTTTTTCATTCACGTTCTTTCCCGCCGGTCTGATGGTCCTTTTTACTAAATAAGAGTTTTCCTGGGGTAAAGAATTACGCCAATTGATTTCTGAGACCAAACAACTCTTATTCTAGAATTTTAAGCAAAATCCTTCCGCGGGATTTCGAGATCTATTTTGCAGACAGACTGACAGAAATCGCTCGTATTAGAGTATATTATTTGAAGAGAGATTTGCGAAATACCTTAGAGATGATTTGATCCTGATAATTCATCATTAAATTTCATTTATCAGATTAGATACAAAAAATAAGTAAACTGTTAAAACATGGATTCATTCAAGAGATTTTTTTTAAATTATGATTTTTTTTTAGATTATGTTACGTTGAAAATCTTAGTCGTATAAAACAATTAAGCTGTAAAATATTACTGGCGTGTTTATTGTTACTGTGTTACACCCGGCCGATAGAGGCGTCAAGGAATATCTTAGGGGAGAGGAAAAAAAAAAAAACATTAGCCGCACTGAAGGTAGCTAGGAAAAAAGGCATGAACAAATGCTTTGAATGGCCATCATGAAGTCCAGATCAAAAGCTTATAGAACATCCATAAGGTCAGTGGTCAAGGCGGAAAAAGTGACGCCTAACCTTACCAGAATTGTTTCAAGAATTTAGCATTTCACTGATGGAATAATGAATATGAACATCTGTCTCAGAGATTTATTCAACCTTATAAGTTCAATACAACGTCAATTGCAGGTTGTAATGTATACAAAAGGAAGAAATGCACCTAGGGAAGTCGCTATGGTAGGGAAAGGAGAATGTCATCCCTCCAATAATTTGAAACCCAAGAAATTGGGAAATTCGAGATTTGAGAACTTACTTCAAACTGTAAACATTGCTGTAAAACATTTTACCCAAAGGGTTAATAAAATTTGCAACCAATACCAAATCCTTTTGAGTTAAGAAATAGGAATTTTATCGATACAATGTTGTTTGAATAAATAAAAAAAAAAAAAATTTGTCATGTGTGAACATTAGCAAGAGGCAAGCGAAGAGTTCAGGTCCAAAAGAGTTAGGAAAAATTACAATATTTCATGAAATAGTTGAAAAATATTAGATTTTGTTCCCCCAATAAATTATTACAGCAACGACCCTGAATGCATCCTATTAATCATTCAAATTTTTACACTGCGAAAATTATTTGTTTAAATACCACTTATTTCCTTTTATTTTCTAGTTTTAATTATATTACTAATTTGTTTCATATATCATCTTTTTTATTTTTAATGACTTTGGAGATATTATTCGTTGATTGAAAATTAGAAAAATAACAAAGGGCCTGTACTTTTGCCTTTCAACGTTTGGAATAGATACGCAAATGAAAATTAATGTACGTTTTTAATAGAACATTGGAATAGTTTTCTGAAGTGTAGTAACTATTTTTTTCCCCTTTTGCCCTGGGCATTGTTATTTTATAATCTTCCTCTCACTTCTAATTTAACGCCTCCTCCTCCCCCACAAAAACCTCAATACAATCCAGATCCCTCATAGCTATGGTCACTGCTCATTTATTAATCGAGTCTTAAGTATTGGTTTAATCATAATTTCATAAAATGATCTATATAAAATTGCAAATTGGGTAGATTTGTGTTAATTAGATTTATTCTCTGGATCGGACCAGAGGTTCTATAGAGATTAAAGGTGGGATATTGAAGAGGATTTAATCACTATTTTAGAGGTGAATCAGATTTCGATTTGTGCTACCTTACCTCCCCACTGAGGCAGCCATGAGCGGGCGTGGCTAAGTGGGCGTATCCTAAGGGGGGCGGGGCCAATAATCTGTGGCTTACTGGGCAGGTCAGTACCCGAGGATGCTGCAGCAGGGAATAAGCACCTATCACAGGCTCCACACTAGCTCATTCACCATTGACGCCATCCTAGGCCTACCCCAGTCAGCAATCGACTATTCTACCAGCAGCTCAGGTATAAACCGGTGCAAGTATATTACTGTGTTTTATATTATAATTTAAAAATGTGGCGAAATCCAAAGTAAATGGGAGGGACTTAATGTTTGCTTGGTCGAAATGACTCGCTACAAATTTCAAATACGGAAGAATCTCGCTTAACCGGCTCCCCTTTAACCGGCTTACCGGATTATCCGACGGCGAAAATTTGTTTTGTTTTTTTTTTCACAGAATTGACTAGTTTCAGCATTTCAGCTATCGTCTATATTACATTAAAAAATAATTTACTTTTGGTCAAATAAATTTAAAAAAGTGTTTAAATGATTAAGTAAACTAGCTTTCTAGATTTTTCACACCAAAAATTATGGCAGGTTTGGATTCATTACCTCAAAAACCTTAATGTTGAAAAAATCAGAGAAAACAAACAAAAAAAATTCTGTGCCGATTGTGCCCAAAATTTTTAAAGCCCATTGGTCAAAACGGTAGGATATGGGTAGATTTTTTTTCAATGTAGAATTACCCAAAAAATGTTGATCGAAATCGGCGACGGACAATTCGTGCACTCTCCTTGTGAGATAAAACTAAGTTTGATTAAACACAAAAAAATTGCTACAAGTAAATACATAACGATCTTTTTTTCCACTTAAATAAAACCTTGTATCTAAAGATAATTTTATTTAAAGTTATAATTTTTTGGTCTTATAAATTTAACTTCATCATATATTCTCCGACAAAATTATAGGCCACCCCAACTTTTTATGATTGTCGTTAATTCTAGTAGACAAGACTTTCTAAATGAAAAAAACAACATGAAAATCCAAGCGACAAAAATTTAGGCCAGCCTACCTATATTTACCAATGAGCTCATTAGTTGACTAGGTAGGAATTCAGTAGTAAATTGATCCATCCTTGTTCTCTATGACTTTCATCAATCATTTTAGAAAGTATATACATAGTTTCTTTAAGTACTTTTGTCGAATATTGGCCCACTTTTCTACAATGCAAATTTTGAGTTCTTCTATTTACTTTGTGCATTAACTGTTAGAGAATGTTCTCCCCAACAATTCTCAACAGTGCTGTGATCTGGTGATTGGGCAGAGCAGGGTAAAACTGAAATTTTTTTTTTTTATTCAAATTTTTGTTTACCATGTGTGCTGTGTACAAGTGCATTGTCTTGCTGAAAGACGACCTTCCTCTTGTCAGGTATTCTCCCCTTCCAGCATTCGGTTCCTGAATTATCTCTATATATATTTTAAAATTCATTTTTGCCGAACAGAATGTTAATTCGGTCTTTCCTTAATACCCTATCCCAGTCCAAACCTGGGAAAAAACGCCCACTCCCCCATTTGACGTTTGTTTAAAAATATTTTTTCCTTCCGTAAATAATGAAAATAATATCGATATTCGTCAGGACCCTCCAGATTAAAACATTATTATCACTAAAAATAACTCTCCCCCCCCTGTTTCTGCTTGAGATATGTTCAGTACCGAATTGCTTTCTGTTGGCTTTGTAGGCTTTTGAAAGGGGGGTTTTGTTCTCATTTTTATCCGCATAAGATTGCTGGAGTTTTTCAAAATGCGTTGGACATCTCTAATGTTTGTTTATACTCCGGCTTGCTCACAAATTTCTCTTGCAGTGGCTAAAGAGTTGGATGTTTGGCGTAGAATAGCTCTTTCTTCTTGGGCATTTGTAGCCATGCTGCTCTTCCTGCCTCTGCTCTTCTTTTGGCTATAACAATCAACACAAAATAACAAAACTGCTTATAATGTGCCTACTTCTAATTAAATTTCAAGCAATTTTCGAAATTATCCATTTTTTTTCGAGTAATGCTTTAATAACGTCCCTCTCACTCTCCAATAACACTTTTCTCCTTAGCATTGTTTAATTTAATTTAATTACATGAAATAATAGCAAATTAGTATCCACAGAATGAATAAAGTGTTAAAATTTAATTAACACTTTTTTTTAAACGATATTAAGATGAAAACTGAGCGTGGCCTATATGTAAATATTGAAATTTTAGCTAATCCGTGAGTTGTGATTGTAAACAGTAACAATCATAACTCAATATCAAGAAGCATTTATAATATTAGTGTGTTTACAATAGTTTTGGTTAAGATATTAAGTTTTATATAAGCAATAATTAACATAATGCGGAGTGACCTATAATTTTGTTGGGGAGTATATCTGTGATGTTTGGGTAAAGTGGTATGTCATTTTTTTGCGAGAATGGGTTTAAGTAATATATTGTTCTTTATAATGAACTTTACCTAAGTCTATACCTATATATGTTAATGAAGCAGTGTTAACAGGGAATGTGTACACTGTTTCATTGATATTTATTTTCTATCTCAAAGATAAAGTTTATTATAAAGAACAAAACATAACTTAAACGCATTACCACAAAGACCTGACTTGTACCCCTTTACCAAAACACCACAGATATATTAAAATACATATGGCATATGGATTAACTTTTGTATTGTATTTTAATTTTTACCAAATATACAAGTTTAATTAATATTAATTTTAAAAATTTTTTTTTATACAAATCAGATTAATCGGCTCTCCCCGCTTAACCTGAGATGCCCCGTTCCCGACTAGTACGGATAAACGGGGTATTTACGTCCGCCATTACATTAACCCGACGAGCTGTCAAACGATTGGCACTGTTTGTTTATAAATCTATCTCAATACAAAGCAGAATAATCACGAATTAACCTTCAAAATTTATAAGGCGTAATGCGAAACATTGAATGTTATTGATTGGTTAAAAAATGGTGGCTTGTCTAAAAATGCTACACTAACATCTGATACTACTGCTGTTTAATATACATAAGTTCTTACACCTCTAGTGGTTCAGGACAGTGATCATCCTGTTCGATAGTTCGATTTTAATATTTTTATACACCGCAAAAATTACAGATTTTTTTTTTGTAGAGTTTATAGTTATACGAAAGAATTGTGGGTCATTTGATGGTTTTTAGCCTGATAACTAAATTTTGTTTTTTTTAAATTAAAATATGTCTTATTGATTTGAATTGCAACACTAAGTTTTATAGTGAATTGCAATAATAAATTGCAGTTATTATCTTATATACTAAATTTTATAATGTATAAAATTAAAATATATACAGGAAATAACGTAAAATTTAGCTGTTTTTAAATTATTATTTTGAATAGATGTTATTATATGTGTTGTGTAGGTATATTATAATCCAGGCATTGCCCAGTGCATTGAACAATAAACAAAACCAAATTTTAAATTTCATTAACCTTTAACAGGCCGAATTCTTATCCAAATCAAATTTTAATATATTTTTTTTTGTGATTTTAGCTTTCTAGTTTTTAATATGAAACTTAACGATTGCCAGTTTTAATAAAAAAAAATTTTTAGTATAGGATTTTGGTATGTATTTATTTTTGTATGTATATATATATATATATATATATATATATATATATATATATATATATATGTATATATATATTTTTTATATATATATGTATATATATAAAAATATATAAAAATACAAACCAAATACATAAATATATATATATATATATATATATATATATATATATATATATATTTATGTATTTGGTTTGTCTTTTTAAATATGAGGAGTTTTCTATCAAAAAATAATATATCGGAAAAATTATTACAAAATAATTATTAGGGGGCATCTCATGGAGATAAGGCAAATTTTTAATGAAAACGTTGTTTTGTAACACTTATCTGACAGGGGAAATTTTAAGATTTAAAACAAACTGAATAGTTGGGTATAGAATATTATTCGCCAAAAAACACTTCGTTTTTGAAAAGTGGACATATTAACTTTGAATATAAAACTCCTCACCTATTTTTTTTTTACACCAAGTTTCCCATCTTTATGGCGAGTTAAAGTGGCTCTTCCCCTCCATCCGGCAATATTTCCTCGGATCTTTCCTATACCAAATCATCATTTCCCAGCATCCTTCCTACATCTACAGACTCCTACAATTCAAATCCTCAGTCCAATTACTGGCAACAAGATCGCATCTTTCTGACCTCTATACCCCTTCCCACAGAACCAAAACATTCGAACGTTCCTTTCTTACCCGCTCCATTATCCTCTGGAATTACCTCCTTTCTAGTATCCGTCATGCTTTTTCTCTATCCTCATTCAAATGCCACCTTTTCCAACGTCTCACTTCCCAAAAGGATGCTGTATAAACAAAAAAACAATAATTTAAAGTAAACAGTTTGATCAAAAATTATTATTTTTATTTTTCTCTCATTTTAACTATTTTTTTTTCTTTTTCATTTATTTTCAATCCATGTAGATTTTTGTTAACAGAAGAATTAATTTTTTGTTTATTTATTTTTGTTGCTATTGATATACAAACTTATGTGCTTCTATTAATGTAGTTTTTTGGCCAGATGTGGTTTACTTTTTATTTGTTCATTTTTGTTATTCTGAAGGGATCTAGTGCCAGAATAAAGGAAGTCTTCTATCTATCTATCTATCTATCTCTCTCGCTCTCTCTCTCTCTCTCTCTCTCTCTCTCTCTATATATATATATATATATATATATATATATATATATATATATTTCTGTACTAATGGAATTACAATCTTTGTTCTAAAAAAAATTTAAACGAAAAATATAAAAATACCTAAATTCACGTATTTCAAAAATCTTAAGAAACTCAAATTTGAGAAAAAAATACTCAGTTTTTGCATTAAAAAATAAGTTTTGACTTTATATGAGCAAATAAAAATATTGAATGAGTGTAAAATGTGATTCGGTGTTCTCAGAATTTGTGAGAATTCATTTTTTGGGATTAACTTCAGCATGTGATTTGTTTCTGTCCAATGATTTCATTAAATATCAAAATTCCAAGGAAGTTATAGTATTATTAACGGTTTGAAATAAGAATCACTGAAGAAAGTAATAGTTTGCGATGGACCAATTTATTAAAGTATCAAAGTACTTAGTTTTAACCATGCTATATGGTCAAGCCATAGCTCTTCCATTGAAATGACCATGAAAGAAAATATTCATTATAGTTTTAAAGATTTATTTTGAACAATCTAATAATGTTTGAAAAGGCAACGGTTTGGAAACTAGCCTTACAAGTATGATCTTTGAAAAAAATGACTGTGGTGTATCCAAACTAAAAATATTCATTATTGATAATAACAAACCAAATTACATTAATTCTGATCGATTTAAACGATGTAGGGGGAACAAAAAAAATCAGATATTTGTTGCATACATATAAAAAAGAAATGAGATTCAGCGTTTGGGACATCAAACCACTTTTTCTTCCAAGCCAAAGAGAATGAAATTCTCATATTTGAAAGAATGATTCTCCGAAGAATATTTAGTTCTTTCAAGTATGAGCTACGTTGGGGACGCAAATATCATAAAACTCATAAAGATTGGGCGACTTCGCTAGGTTGGACGTTGCCCGAATCTATTAATCTTGACAACTCATCCCATTGATGTTCAACAAGGTTTAGGTCTGGACTATAAATTGGTTATGCTAAACATCGGTTCAAAGTACATATATATATATATTAGTATAGGGCCGAAAAAGGGTACTCATTCTAGGCGAAGTGTTACTTAATTACGTTCTAAGTAAAATAAACCTTATCTGCCATTCCAAAGCTTCTACCTTAACACATAGCGGTATTTTATTCTAGAAAAAAAGCCTAAAATTTTCACTCATTCTTCATTCCGTGCGCAATATCTTTAAAACTACCAACTAGGCGAAAAAAATGTGTACCTAACTTAAAGAAAATTAAATTTTCTAAAATTTGAGTCCTAATAGAGTTAGTTCTTTACGTTGACTTGTTCCCGAGATAATTTTTTTCTTCAAAAAACGAGAAATAATCGTTTTGGGAGTTTATTTTGGAAAATGCTCTTCCTAGGAACATAACCATTAGAAACCAGTTTATAGTGTATTTAAATCGCTCTAATTTTAGTTTTAATAGAGCTCTTTACGCTTATTAGTTCCCGAAATAAGGTTTTTCAAAATAGCAATTTTTTTTTTCGCTCGAAAAACGTGAAATCACCAATTTATGCATTGGAATGGCAGAAAGGTTTACTTTACTTAGAATTTCCTAAACTTTCTTAATTAACATGTAAGACTTCGCTTAGAATGAGTTCCTTTTTTCGTCCCTAGCTCAGGGCTATTAGGTCGGAAGGTTACACTCAAGCAGCGGAAAGCATTATCCTTCTACAGAACTTCAAACCTTGTTAAATATACCATCTTGGATTTTTTTTTTTTTAAACATTTTGATTTGATTTACGTTCTTTCCATTCCAATTCGTAAATTGATTGTTATTTCAATAACAAAAGGTTGTTAGGCGCATGCGCACTAAAATGTTCTTCCTTAATTAGTTTGCCTATACATATAGAATGTGCGTATATAAATACATTATTTATGTATGGACATAATAACTTATAGTTATTTTAAATTAATTATTTTCATTATTATGTTTTTTTTATGCTATTTTATAGTCATTAGATCCAACTTCACTAATTTAACCATTTTTAATTGACGGAGTGGGAGTTGAGTAGCCCAGTGGCTTCTTAAATCCCGGGACCCTCGATAAACTCTGTCTCTATAAAGTCAGTACCTGACCCTTAAACGGGTTGGATAAGAAACCTTGCGATTGAGCGTAGTCCAGCACAGATCACCTAATTGTGTTACTGTTGGCCAAAAGAGTACTTGGCTATACTATATTAATTATAAGTACTGGACCCAAAATCTTTCACGGGTTGAAGAGTTATATATTTAGCTATATATTGAGCTATTATTCTGAGCTCCGTAACATACATTTCGAAAAAAGAATGAAAATTATTTTCATTGAATGGTCGGTTTTCTTCCTGGTTTCTCTGTATAAGACTAGACAAGAGATATAGACATATTCTGTTGTTGAATCTTTAGGCAGTGTCGCAAAAGACCATTTGCCTTTATTTAAATGTCCCTAATTTCAAATAAATACTAAATTGTCAATTTAATTGGGAAACAAAATTAGGGCCACTCTGAAAATCATTACACTTAGGTAAGTATTGTTTTTGATCACTCAGAGGAATGATTAAGTAGACTTGCCTAATTACGATATCAATAATTGTTGGTATAGAACAGAACTGCTTGTATTAATGTTTTGGGAACTTATACTTTAGTTTAATATATGAAATTTCATTTGGACTAGGAGGACGATAATTGGCTACCTAATAAAATAAAAAAATAATAATAACTAGAATGTTATGTTCTACTTTGTTAATTTTTTTTTTGTGCTTAAATTTGTAAGACCCATGATGAAAAAAAAAATTGTTGTGGCGAAATAATAAGAAATGAGTTGCACAACATTGTTTCATCATTAATAGACATTCGTGATATAAAATATTTAAACAAGATAGCATATTTAGTATTATTTTATAGAGAAAACAAACTAGCATTAAAAATAATACCATAATTTTGAAACTATAACGGCTCTAAAGAGGTACAATGTTTTGGCATATTCAGATACTTTTCCCATTGCCTGGATATGTGGTTGTGGATCGCAATAAGGAACAACTACACCGTTACTAATGTATTTTTTAAAAACAATATATCATTTACGTTAGAAAAGTCATTTACGAATTTAATTTAGCAATTAAAAAAAATATCAATCAGATAATTGTTCCACTTCAGATGGAGGGAAACACGTAAATATCTAATTACAGGCAACCAAGCAGATGGATAAATTTAGAGATCACGAAAGTCGATGTAGTGAATCGAAGATCGAAACGGAACATTGTAGGGGCTACAAGATAAAAAGAAAAAATTGTTGCCTACTGGCTGTAAAAAATCGTCTGAAGGGTAGAGCTATATCATGAAAAAATACCTCCACAATACCATCACCATCCCCCTCCCCCTTACACTAAACCATTCAACAATGAATTTTCATTTCGATATTGCTTAACTTGACAATTGTGGCCAAGAATTTCTACTTCCATTTCCAGCAACATTGTTTTTAGACCCTTGCATAATATATTGATATTGTTGTATAGATATTTTAAATATCATATAACAAAGAAGATGTTGAAAATGAATTCATTATTAGTAACTTTTTCTTTAGTATCCGTAGTCTTGGTATTATAATGGATTTTTTAAGTAATGGACCTAATTAAATAATGCCCTACAACTGGGGTGCTAAACACGCGGCCCCCGAGGTGATTTCTTGTGGCCATCAACGTTCTGAAATAAAGTGAAAAAAAAAGACAATTATGAACCAATGTTATCGAATTACTCTAAATCCTCTTAATTACGTAATATCTTTTAATATCCTATCCATATTCCTGAATCCTCACTTTGAAATGTCATTTAAAGAAAATATGTAAATGTGATGTGCCCCGTGCTTTAATTGAGTTTGATATACCTGCCCTACGATATTCAGGAAGCAAGATAAATTTTGACGAATACCTTTTTTAATAACATAGGTCGACATGATTTTTGTAACATTGATGCGAATAGGTGCATTATGAATATGAAGTATTTTGTAATCCTAAATCCTAAATGATAAGCTAATTACTGTACTAAATTTTAATAGTTTTGATTGCATTAAAATACATTTTTCTAAGTACCTACACCTTCTATTGATGCTCAGCTATTAATATTAACAAATGGTCAAGATCGAAAGTATTTTTGACACTGGATTTTAATATGGATTTTAAGACACTGTGCAATTGTCTTACGACTTCTCCAGTCTTTCTGAAGCTGCAAGTTTAGCTTCCTTCTCAAAACAAGAAGGCAAGGGAGCACCATCCCATAACAAACGAGCAAAATATCAATGGCTCGTTCTGACGGCTTTAAACAAGCCAGAAATATTGAAATTTAAAAGATTCATTTTCATTGAATATATCTTTTAATGACAAGGCTCTCATGAGATCAGAACACTTCTATTTTATGCTTGGTATTTGTTTTAAACTATTATATAGGGAATTCCATGGAGTTGCTCCCAGGAGATGAAAAGAATACCCCAAAATGTTTTTAAAAGTTAGCTTTTATCATTTTTTCTTGGTCTGGGGCAGTAATAAAACTGAGAGTATGCGCTTCACAACATAAATGACAAGGAAGATGCTCAAAAAGAATGATATAACTTTCAGTTCTACTCACTACTTTTTCAGATTCGGCATCTTTCAGCTCTCTCTCATCAGGTATTTCGGAGCCTGAATCAATCTGTAATTCTATGTTATATTCTTTAGAACATATATTTACATTCTGCACTCTGAATATCTGGAATTCCTTAGCAAAATTATTTTCGTTGTCCGTTATTGTGGCAAATATTTTATTGAAAGAAATCCCATATTCTGCATATATATTGTTAATAAGTGCTACAATCCTGGCTAGAGTAAGTGCTGCGAATCGGCGGCATGTGAGGGCTGCTGATTCTCTTTGAAGTTTAGGAGCTAACCGATGTGCTGTGACTCCAAATATCGGCCGTAGTGCAGATGTACTAAGTTTCTCATATTTTTACCTTAACAACAGTACGATTGGCTTAATACAAGTGCTCTATTCTTTGTCCTTAGGAGTGCTGACTTAAATGGGGTACTCAGGTCATGAAAAATGTTCTTGAATAACGGTCACCTACTATAAACAATGAAGAAATGGAGTGAACTACGAATTGGACAATATTTTTTTCAAATTGTTGCGGTGTGCATTTCGGTTTACACATATTCTCGTTACCATATCTATATGAAATTTCTGGTCCTCTACGATTTTTCCTGCCATATACTGTTCATATTCCTAACAGGCAACAGTACCATAGCGTATTTTTAAATCTGAAATAAAGTTAAATGAAGAGTATTTATTGCCTTAGATTCCTTTCTCTTTCGGTTCACATCTTCAACATGTCGCTATAATGAAATTTTCATAGTCACCTTTTTCTATAATTTTGAAGAAAGTTTCATCTAATATTATCGACGATTGTTGTGGTAACGAAGTCAAATATTCATTCGTCTGTTTTACATCTTGCGGTTCTAATGTACCTTAACGCCCATGGCTGCCAGAAGCTGAGGATGGAAAGTCACGTTTTCAAAACCATCTAATTTTAATAATCACTAACACTATCACACAAACAAATGTTCGTCTACGTATCCACTCCAAATGCTAAAGCAGAACTGGACATCAGCAAATGTGCCTGTCTACCTGATAGTAATCCGCTAGTGGATACTGCTGTGAGTGTACTCGCCAGAAATAGGAGAGTTTGCAGGTTTGGGCGTGATAGCTAGTCAACACGTACTAATTGTTATGGATTGCCCACAGTTAGATGGCATTCCGATGGCGAACTCATGTGGCACTAAGTTGAAACTAACTTTCTTTATTTCGTTATTTTCTTTACCCTCGGATTTTATTTACAAAATATTTGCCAATATATACATATATTACAAAATGGTTTTGTTATCTTTTATATATATATATATATATATATATATATATATATATATATATATTTTTTTTTTTAATATTTTGTAAATAAATTCCGAGGATAAAAAAAAATAACAATTTAGTTTCAACTTATTGCCGCAAGAGTTCGCCTTTGGAATGCCAACTAACTGTGGCCGAGCTATATTAATATATTTGATTATAATTAAGTATTGTAATTTTCTGTCCTACGGTACATCTAGTATACGAATTATTCAATTAGTATAATTGTATAAAAAAATGATTAAAAAAAATAATGAAAGTAATCAATTTTAACTTTAAATATTGTAAAAGGAAAATTTATTCATTATGTTGTGTTGAATACAAATAGTGAATAATTAATAACAAATGAATAATCATTCAATAAATAACTTTATCAATTATTCTAGGAATAAATAATTCATGAATAATCGTTAATGAATACAAAATTATTTAAATAGTTATTGAATAAAATATTATTTGAATAATAACCAACACTGACATCTTAAGGTGAGCACTGGCTTAGCATTAAAGCACGGCGCAGTGTATTCACTTCTGCACGGCATCTCGACGCTTTATCAACACATTCCGTCCGCAATTAAGCTAGTTAAGTATTTTTATAAAACAAAATATGGAGCTGAAAGTTGCCAATAAGAAAATATTTTGATGGTATTAATAGGCAGACTCTATATGAACATTTGCGTAACATGACTATGCCTAACAGTTAAAAAGCGTTTCTAATTTATCATTAACTAAGTGTAATAAAGAAATAATGGCTATTCAAAAGATAAAAATAATCTAATAAATTACGCAGCATGCACTCCATTTTAACGAAGTTACATTAGGCTTCAGATTATATTATAATATTTATAATTTTTTTTTACGCACATTTAGGGTTAATTATTATTGATAGAATAAAGAGTGCACATGATTCACTGATATTTATGTTCGGACCTATGCCTGTTTTATGAATACTCCAATAACTTGACAAGATCGTTCAAATTCATTTGTAAAATTGTTCCATATTCCATATTTAAACAAAGCATTTTTCAACTTGGAACAAAACATCACTCGGAAAATAATATAATTCATTATGAAAGGGTATGTTAGACGAATCAACAGTAAAAGTTTTAATAAACAAAAATCATTTTGCGTTTTTATGATAAAGTACATATTTAGAAATATTATGTAAAACAATTAAAAATTAAGTATACAAATACTTTCATTGATATATTAAATATCAAAATAACAAGAGATGGTGATTTAAGATCATAAATGCAGACAAATATTTATATCAATCATTTTTGAACATTAAGGATCCTCCAAAAAAGTCGATTTACTTTATTGTAAGTCCAAAAATAATTGGTCAGGAATAATAAATATGAATTCTACGGATAATTATTAGGATCTATATAGTTTGGTGGTGAAGGGAAGCTGTATAGCTAATTATTGCCTATATAGTAAATGAATACCGACGGAGGGGGTGGGGCTCATGATTAGCTAGGGAGGGGGTACATTACCCCCACCATTCCTCGGTGGATTGATCAAGACCGAACCACCCCCTTCCCCTCTCCCTAGTCTACCAACCTTTTGCCCAAATCATAACCAGACATTAAAAGCTGGATTGAATATTGGAACATTATAGTCAATAACAATATTGGTGGACAGTTTTCTAATTATTAATCGCTATTTGCGCAAACAATAATAATTTTCATATCGTCAATGTACGATCTCATTTTAATTATAGTGAATTTTGGATCCTCAGGACTATGATTCGATGAATTTTCACCAAACAAGTTCAAATGGTTTAAAAAAATTGTCCTGTATTTCGTTCCATTCTTTGAACTAAATGACCTCGATATTTCTTCACATAGAATCGCCCATTTCAAAAAAAATAAATCTTTTCTTACTCGTGCTGCTTCGTTTTGGAATCTATTTCCCATTTCTAAGCCTTTAGCCTCCAATCTACTTTCCTTCAAACGTCAATTATCCCTTCATCATCTAGATTATTAATATTCTGTTCCAATGTAAATACTTATTGCCAGTTTAGAGCCTATGGGTTGAAATAACTAACTCAGTAAGACTATGATATTTGCTATATTAATTTTGTCAAATTCTGTATTATTTGAGGACAATCTTAACTATTTGACTTCTGTTTAAGAAAAAATTGTTTGCTTGTTAAGTATAAAAGAATAAATATAATATAAGTATAAATAAAATAAATAGGTAGAACAACCTATTAAAATTTATTTAAAATATTTTTATCAATTTGAAATTTAAATTAAAGAAGTTTACAATTGATATTCAACGTATCTTCTGATTCCTTTACCTCTTATTCAAACTTTTTCAGCCATTTTAGTCTGACATTAGTACTATATCCAATGTTAGCGGGTTTTTTTTTTCAATTTAGTTTTTTTTTTATACTATTAATTTTAAAAAATCGTATGAAACACGAGCTGCTGTGTAGCTATTCAACAATACAGCAGTGGAAACCGATATAAAGCTGAAAATGCCTCGTGTAAGGCTAATCAATTTAGTTGAATTATAGAGCATACATTTAATTTAAGTGTTATCCTGATAATTAATTTAAATTAAATTTAACAAATAAATAAATAGACGAAAAATTTGTTTATCTGAAGCAAGAAGAATTTGTTAGGTGATCAGTTATTGTACCAACATTTTAATTTTTTAATAAATGATTAATAATTTTATTTTGCAAAACGTGACATCGAAAGTAGCTGATGGATTTTATATGCCTACGTTTAACGATAAACGAATCTGTTTTTATTTCCTCTCCATTATTTTAATACAGATTAGTAAAAAAATTTAAAAAAATAATTCAAAGTGGTATATTAAAGCCCCAATGAATTCAAGTGATGGCTTTAAATATTTATTTGTGCGTTTTCCACTGATAAGACACACATCCAGAATGAAAGGGGCATAACTCAAAAAATGTGTTTTTTGTTCGAACGAGTATTAGATATAGGTTATGTTCTAATAGAAGCTCCCAAGATGTTTCCTCTAAAGGCTCAGATACACAGAACGCGATCTGTCACGACGGTCTGAGATCTCTTTATATAGAAAGAAATATAGCTCTAGTTATATAGAAATGTATCACTGCTCGATCAAAACTGGCTCGCTGTGATAGATCGCCTTCTGTGTGACATGTATGGTACAGTAAGTAGTAATACATTAGATCACCTGCTCGCTGCGAGCTTAAATCGCAGATCGCGCACTATGTGCCTGAGTCTTACTCTATTGCTGGTAGATAGCCTATTTTGTTGTTTGAATATTGTTTCTATTGGTTTAACTGAGAGCGGTTGCTCTTTGGGATGATAGGGGTTCAACTTTTAAAATTCCTGACGTTAGAAAATTTGTGTTGAGCCTCTTTCATTGTGTATGTGCGATATATAGCATATATGAGGGGCACATGGAAAAAATGAGGATTGTCCCAATATCAAAATTTACAGAAAATCTGAACTAGTTTAAACTTGATTATAAAAGTACGAATTTTTATTATTACAATTTTTGTAGAACATCAAACATCCACTGATCACATTGTTATGATATATTGACGGAAATTCTACTTTTAAATTTTAAACACCAGCAATCTTCACTTTTGCTCTCAGTTGTATTGATATAATTATTTCGCCAAAACTTCTGCTTAAATCATTATACATAATTATGTAATATGATGCGTTATTTATGACCATGAATAATTTTAATAATTATTTGAATTAACATAAAAATAAAACAAATACGTTTTACTTTTTTTCCGTAGTGACAGATCTCCAAAAAAAATATACAATCTTTGCAATAATTATTTGATTCCTTAGCATAACATAGCATAGCATAACAGTTTCAACAAAATTGTTATGGATCGTAATATTGTTATTGATCGTAACAATATCGAAAATATTGCAGTTCAGTTCTATACATTTCTATTTTCGATGAATATAGTATTTATTTCTAATCAAATTTACTAATAAATTAATAATACAATTAATGCTAACATATAAATGTGTTTAAAAAATAATAACTGGTTACCCTAGCACGATTTCTCAAGACTATTTATTTTTACGTAATAAATAAATCATTATGATTATTAGATTTATTTATTCCAGAGAATAGTATTCTGCCCTGATCATGCTGATAAAATGTTATTCTGAGAACGATGGAGTTGGGCTAAGCCTATTACGCAGGGTTGGAATGTGGAATACTAGCTCGGTTACTGAGCAGAGAACGAACAGATTATTGACGTAGCCATTCCCTCCCCCCCTCTCCAGCGCTTCCAAGTTGACACATTCCGCTACCCATCTTCACAAAAACTAGAATCACGGGTTCTTATCTAACCATTTAAAATAATAAGTAGCCGAATACGCTTTTTAGCTTGAATCCTCCGGCTAAACAATTTGATACTTTACTATTTTAATTACTTTACTATTTTTTTTTTAATCTAGAAAGACTTTTTCATGTTGATTTATCATTACAATATGGTGGTTATGATAGATTATAGATATGTGTTTGTAATACAAGCACCAAGTTTTCTCTGTCAACCTCTAAGAAAGAATTTGAACTCGGACATTGGTAATTTGTAAATTGGTAACTCTGGTCTCTCTGTAGATCATAGTTCTCCTTAATAAGCTTTATCAGATAATTGGCAGTTAAAATAACACTAAAAAGAAGGTTTTTTTTTAAAATATATAAAAAAAATTTATTACATAGAAATGTTAAAACCACATGTTTTTATTAGTTTAAAAAACATATCGTCACCGCCTTGGAACCTCCTATGTGATTAAACCTTAGTAATATGATTTTATAACTTCATATGTTTATATTTTATTATTTCATCTCCTGTTTGCTGGGGAAAAGCACACATGTGCTTAAGAAATCGTAACATGATTTAAATTGATACAAAAATCCTCCTATTGTTAGTATTTATTGGATTCGCAACCAGTTACCGCTAGAAATGATCCATGGGACACTTCCATGATGGCTTTTACTCTGTTGGTTTCACAGTTATTTACCTACCATGTTGGAATGTTTATAAAACTATATTTTATAACATCGCTAATAAATCAGTTTTTCTTTTGTCTTGTAAAATCATGTGTTTGACACACAAGGAATTTGACGGCGGCCATGACATGTTTTTAATGACTTATTTTCAAGCCCATCTACTGGTATGTCGTGTTAATGAAGGAAAATAAAAGGTTTTTTTCAGTGAAGAAAATTTTGTTAGTTGAGAAATTAGTTATTATTAATTCAGCAATTCCACTACATTGTGTATTTAATTTAAAATGGCCGAAGTCGGTTATTTGTTCTATCTCTCTGTAATGTATAGGATTCTTTATTGCTCAGAGAAAATCCATACGGGTCGAGGCGATGAAGTGTTTTCCATCCCTTCGCTTATTTTTAATAAAAATAATATTACACTAGGCTTTTATCCACTAAATAGAGTTTTTATTTTCTACTTTTAAAAATATTTTTAGCAAACAAAAATATGATATATATAAAGATACTTACGGATTACACGGTCGACCATATTTCAGTATGGCATTCAGTTGGCATCACTTATGACATGTACTAACCGTTTCTTATCAGCCCTCTGTTTTTTTCTGTTATTGTAATAATTGTAATGTGTTTTAATAAGTTATGTTAATTAATAAGTATTTTGTTTTGTTATTTTTCTTATTTGTTAATGTTTAATTGTTATCATTTTTAAGAAAGTCTGTGATAATGTGCATGGTATTTTCATTAAATTTATAACTAAATTTAAATTACTGTAAGGCCGATTCGAACTACTTAGTTCAGCACACAACTTTTTAAATTTTTGGACTTGTACAGGGTCGTAAATACCATGTGACAAATGTCACGGAGGTGTTGGGGCTTCGGCCCAAGGGCGGGGACTCGAAATGGAGACGAGGATGTAATATGATTTTGATTCAATATTTTAATAAATTTGTATACATACACATCTGCATATACACTTCCTGCATCGATACATTCGATTACGATTGAATAGATGTTAAGTCGCTGAGGGTTTCAAAGTATTTTTAAGTGTATTTGCAACACAACATTATGACCATAAAATACAATATCAAACTTTATTGTTATATACTCATAGTAATACAATTAATAATTCCCATTGCATTATTATATAGAGCCACATCTTCAAATTTTGTGTAAGAGGCTTAGGGAGCCTCAAAACCTGGCTGCCACGGACCTCCAAAATCACATTTACGCCACTGGAAGGGCATTTGTGGGTTTTGCATTATTAAGGTTAAGTACACCAGTAGTAGCCACTACGAGTTTAGACTTGAAAAAATAAGGGTATGAAATGAAGCAGAAATTCATAATTGGTGCCAAAAGAAGGAGTGTGATTTTGGTCGTTTCTAAGAATGATTTCCGCCAATATTTCGTGGAGAGATTGCAAACGATATGCTTTGTTTAAGGCAGTGTTGAGTACCGTGTCATAACCCCCTTATGCACGAAAAACTCCTTTATGAGGTAAGTAGATTTTGCCATATTTATTATTTTAATAAAATAATATTATTATTTCTGTTATTTTCCAATATTATTTTATTAAAATAATTAATAAAATAATATTATTATTTCCGTTATTTTCCAATAGTTTAAATTTTTTTGGTGATTAGTTGATTTTGGAAGTTCCGTTTGATGATAATGATTAGTATGTTTATCACTTTAAACAGAATAATTAGCGATTATTAGGCGTGTCTACTTCTGGCTAGAGATTTGTTTGATTTTCCACCAAATCTTACTTACTCGTCTGTTTTTAGCTTAAATTACCTAATTTGGTGACAATGAGCATGCCAGAAGTTTGATCAGCAACCATAGTAGGGCCGAATCCAGTAGTAGACAGAGGGTGTCTACTAGATCAAAACGTGTCTACTACTAGAACTTAACTAATATTAATATTAAGAATACAGCATTTCCAATTCAATTGTAACCTTGACCATTTCAATTGTGACACAACAGGTCTTGAATTAATTTTATTTACTATTTTTTTTTTTGGAAGAGATGAGGTGTTAATTCCATTGATTTGGTGATTGTTCATTAGGTTTTAAGTTGCATTTGTAATTAATTATTAAATTGCAAGATTCTTCGGTACAGATATCGTTTTTTAGTTTTTAGAGGATGATATTTTAGAATATACTATCCTATAGAGAATTCAAAAATATCGTCCTCCACAAAATATTAAACGATCCCCATATCAAAGAAAACTTCGATATTAATGGTAAATCGAAATCCATATGCGCGATCGAATATCCTGAATATCTTCCCTGAAAACACAATAAACGATACTTATATCGAAGCATTTTGCTAGCAAATAATTAATTAACTTCCTAAAATCCAATGAACGATTAACAAATCGACGAAATCCATGCCCTCCCCTCTTCTAAAAAATGAAGGATAATAAATGCTTAAAAATAAATAAACATAAAAAAAAATTCATAGCAGCAGAAATTATGAATAAACATCAATTATTGAAAAAAATAATCGGAAGTATCTGCCGGCATTACTTCAAAAGTCATTAGTGAAATTAAAATAATTATTTTCAGATAAGAAAAGGAATAAAATAGGATTAATTCAAGTCCGGCTGGGTTATTACTGAAATGGAAAAAGTTACATTGGAAAAGATAATTATAGGGGGATTTTTATAATTTAGTTTGAATCAGATCAACGACAATTATTTCATCAAACAGACTTATTTTCCTCAATAGATGGCAGGATAGAATAAGAACTAAATACGATAGTTACCTTCTTGGGCCTACTATTGGGCCTGTACCCCGGCTACCAATGGGATTTTAGTGTCTATTATTGGGTGCAATAAAACATTTTTAATTTTCAGTTATAACAATTTAACCATTTCGTTTTCTAAAGAAGTGGTTAATACTCGTGCTGAAACGTCGGGTCCTTAATAAATAGTTTTTACTATTTGTGTTCCATTTTTTGACCGCCTCCCGGACCATCTCATTCCTTCATACTTAAGTTCTAAGGTCAACCATTGATTATTCAACAAGATTATTCAATTTCGTTTTCTATGTTTTTAAATTCCTTATTATTTCAGTAATTAGCCATTTAATCGATCTGAGCGGCCAAAACAATTTTCTAGTTTATATTTATTTCTCTAAAAACTATTAAGTGGAGATCCCGTCTTAAAGATGCCAACTACTGTTGCTCTAACCCTACTTCTTAAAAAAACTTCAGCGTATCCACCTTATATTATCGAGTGAACACGTTGCTTCTCAATATACTTGAGAGAAAGGTGGTTGAAGAAATCTCAAAACAATGATCTGATGTCAGATACGAAGTACGTCTAAAGCAGCCAAAACGATTTTAATTGGAACGTTTAATTCCATCTGATACCATTATAGTCAGGGAATCGGCCAGAATAATTGTTATAACAACACGCAACAAATTTTTGCGTAGCTTCATATACCAAGTAGGACAAGAATAGACTATTTTTGATTACTGATCATATTCTTCATTATCCTGAGATGTTCATATGGACCCAATATATATTTTTAAAATAGAAATTTATAAAAAGTAATAACTTTTCCTTTGTAAATGTACTAGAAATAATCAACCTAACAATCAATACAACCAACCTGTAACTGTACGACTAAAAATTTGAGAGTTTTTTTTATATATTATATGATGATGGATATTCTTGCGTTATTGATGAGGATATTATAATCTATAAACATTTATTATATCTTGACGCAGTTGTTACGATTGTTAATGCACTGATAAGTGATTTAATTCACACAACTAGAATATTCTTTTATATATCTTGGATTTCTACATTCAAGATATAATCATATGATGGTGAAGGCAGCATCTAATAGTCCTTAAATCTTTTGTATAATTGTATGGGCTTATCTACATTATGAATTATTAATGTGTATGCCTACCAGACAAATAATAAAAAATATTCTTGTTTGGATTTAACGTTAGGAAGTTCTACACAAAGTTTCATTTTTATATTGGTAACATAACATTTTACAGGCCGTACTTTGCTGGTTACCAGCACTAATTGATCCGTGCTATTGACGGACAGCAACTTGACGTAAAATGGTCCTGAAGCGGTGAGAACTCCATGAAAGCGCCAAAACACAACTTGAAAAAATAATTGCAATGGATGAACTAGAAATTTCGACCAGACCTTCAGATATTCTTCTTATAGAATACCATTTACCACCGGCTCATGCTGCCAACCCATGTATTAGGGAACCAACCCTCATTCTATACAAAATGTGAACAATTGTTTCAGGTATTTTTTTTAATAAATTTTGGAAATCAGAGAATTGCTATAACCTGTTTTTTCTGTTTGTTGGGACATTTGTTTTGCTTTATTTTTTGTTGTTTTTTGCTGATTTTATATTTTAATAATGCATCAATTTACTGTGTGTAGGTGACAAGGAGAAGTGTGAAAGAAGTCGAAAAAGCAAGTGTAAGAGAGTGAGGACGATATTCACAGCGGAACAACTGGAAAGGCTGGAGGCTGAGTTCGAGAGGCAGCAGTACATGGTCGGACCTGAGCGGCTCTACCTCGCGCACGCCCTTCGGCTCACTGAAGCCCAGGTAACTACACTGGATACTACTTATAGCGACGAACCGGCTATAGCGACTAAATCGTCAGGTCCCTTGAACTTAATATTCCTATTATATGCAATTTCAACTGGATATAACGACATCGCTTGTAATGGCATATCGGTTATAGCGACTCGTTTTGCGTTGAGCAACATCGGCTATAACGGCGCTTCAGTGGGAAAGGTTAGAGGGAGTCAGCTCAAAATGTAAATAAACCTTGTAAACATTTCCAAGACAGAAGCGAATGAGCAGTCATTTTCAATGGGGGATTTGGACTTTGGACTCAATTCGTACTCGACAAAAGTTTTTACTCATTTAACAATCTTCAGAACGACACTGTCAAACGGGGTATTGATGCTATTGAGGCTTAAGTATATTGTCAATACATAATATACATTAAACAAGATTAATGTTCTCAAATGTTCAATCTATGCACTATGATCGAAAAATTTTGTTTGGAAAGTAGTGTAAAAATTACATAATTATACTACATATCGCACATCCAAAATGAAAGGGGCGCAACTCAAAATTGGTAACGTCACAAATTTTAATATTTGGACCCCTATCATCCCAAAGAGCAGCCTGCCCTCAAATATCAATCCAAACCATTAGAAACAAATGGTGATCTACAAGCAACTTGGGGGGAGGGGGTTCTATGTAGAACTTAATCTATGGCTAATGCTAGTTCTAACAAAAACACATTTTTTTAGTTGCACCCCTTCTACCTAAACATTATGTAATTTTCATACTTACAAAAAGTTAAAGTAAATTCCTGTTTCCTGACTATTTATTTTCTACATCTTTGAAATTTTCAATCTTCCAGAGTCGGATATCGTTTATAACGAACACCGGATTAAGACGAAACCGATCATCCCTATCTGAGTATCTGAGTAGCTGTTCCGAATTTTAAACAATAATAAATATAAAACATACACGAAATTTAATGTTCTTTAAAATCGTCAAAGTTTTACCTAAAATGGGAGCGAGTTACTGAGGAGAATGTGAAAAAAGTGACGAACATGACGAATTCGTAGACCTATAAAATTTGATTCCAACCGATCTAGGGTGGCAGACCTTCATATTTCCAGTCTATTATGAGAGCACTTTCGGCCTAGACAATCAAACGTTTTTTGAAATGACACGTTTCTGGGCCTCAGCTCCCAAACTAGTACGATAGCGGAGCAAGCCAGACTTGGCTGAGACCCGTTCGTTCTACTCGTAAGTTTGTTTCTTTTATTAATTTTTTTTTGTGAGTTAAAGTTTATTCTTTGTCTGAATAGTAAAGGAAAAGGTGTTTTGATTTATAGTTAGGGATTCTGGTACAATCGTCACAGTTAAGATTAAAAAACACTCATTTCCTTCTCTACCACATTTTCCTTTTTTTCCGAGGTTTTCTTATATCAATATAACTTTAGTGGGCTATTGTGTCAGGTAAGCCTAGTTATTAATTTTCTTCAGAAAAATTTACTTTCATACAATTTTTTCAGTCCACTTTAATATCGTACAATAATATTAATAGAGAGTAGTAGTATAATAAATTTATATTGAACATTATAATTTTATTTATTTATAAAGGACGACATTGTAAGATTTAAAGTACGACAAATAGGATTAAAGAAAAATTGAAGTTCTGATGATGGAGATAATTTTCCCAATATACCGTTTAAGACCCCGAAACGTCATAATTTAAAAGAAATGTGAGTAATAACTAAATAAATCAATTAAACAAAATCCTAGTTCACTAATAAGTATTGAAATGCTTATGACGTTTTATATCAATATTAATTTTAAAATTATAGATTTTTCCTTAAATAAAATAAAATATTGTATATTCATGTAGGGTCTGAAGGAAATACGATTCTTTCCATCCAGAGATGAGAATGATGTGATTTGTATGAGATTTAGTTGGACCTGAAGGGGGTGAAAGTCGGATGGAAGTGACAGGAAAGCATTTACAGATAAATAAATATAAATAATTATACCATCTAGGCAGCGATAGTCGATGAAAGATCAATTGAGCCTCCCATTGACTAAGTACCAACTGGACATATTCTTCAGCAGCCATTGTATGAAGAAACAATGCTTTTTCTGTATATTCTTATTTATAAAAAAATGACCATCTTATTTTTGGATTCCATAAATAATTTTTATAAAAATTAGTCTTAACATGACATCAATAATATAAATAAAATTGTATTTATTTATTGGAGCATATAAAAAATTATGATTAGGATTTATTTACATTATTTTCATCATAATAATTTTAAAGTATCGCTGTGGATAACATCAGAATACCAAGTTTGATCTGTGAGACGCGCTCAACGTCCCATGATTTGTTTTTGTTTTGTTTAGGAAATCGCAGGTTGTGCTGATTTCATTAAAAAAAGTTAGTCCTTATTTATAAAATCACTTTAATTTTTAAAATAATCTTTTCAACATTTCAGTTATAGTCTATTCTAGTTTGGGCTTGGCATCATGAAGTTTTCCAAAAAGTTAAGCTTGATAGTTTGTCATCTTTTTGCATGCCGACTCTCGGATAATATGCAATACCTTAAGCTACTTCCACACTGGTCGATTTTCGATGCTCTTTCGTTTTCGACATCGCTAACTAACCCTCTCATACCTTGAAAATTTGAGTTACTTTTATAAATTATATCTTAATTTCATTATTCATTATTCATCACTACCTATTTCATTCGTCAAATTAAAAAAAAAAAAAATAAAATAATTCATTTGTATTCCGAAATTATCCCAAAACAATATATAGATTTTTTTTTTACTTGAGATATTTCAGCCGTATACAGGCCATTTTTAAATATAAAAAATAAAGATTTGCTTTTAATGTTATTTTGATTAGAGAATTAATATATTTGGCATTACTTTCTAATTTAAATTAATCGAATTTATTAATTAATGAGATAAAAAAACAAAACAATATCTTTCCTAGGTATTTCATTATTCTTTTAGGTCAGTATATGTTAAACTGTTTTATAGTAATGTGCTCTGATGTTATTTGTGTAATCTTATATCCCCTCCCCCAATAATAAACAAATTATATATTTCGTCTCTTTTTTTTATCTAATTAATTAGTGAATTAAAATTAGAAAGTAATGCCAAATATATTAATTCTCTACTGCAGGGATTCCCACACTTTATGTCACTGCGTACGATTTCGACTTTCAGATATCTGTGCGTATCAATTACACATAACAACTTCAAAAGTAAGATTCATATAACAACACCGAAAAATGTAGGTTTTTTAAACTTAGCCTAGGACTTGCTTTTCTACAGTTAGAAAACTAAAAAATCTCAATCATGTCTTGTTTAGAAAATTGTATATGCATGTAAGGGATGTAATTAATCATAATTTTATCGTGAAATGTCTAATTGGTGAACCATCGTAACGATAAGCGACAGATATCGGGGGGGGGGGACAAAGGAGGGCCTTTGTATACTTCAAGCGAACTCCGCTGCCTCCAACATCAATTGGGTTTTAATTGATTAATTAAGCTGGTGCTGCTTTAATTGTTTACTACATCTCAGACAAAACCCAGTATTCCCCTCCCCCGAATATAGCAGTATAGGAGCACTCTTTCAAACTTTCAACCATTTCCCATCTTGTAGGGATTAAAACAAAATAACAGTTATACTGCCCCAGCCAATCATATATTACACAATAAAATTAAGTCACAGTTTAAAATAATCTTTTTCAACCTATGAATGTTCAGTAATTGGTTTCAGGTAAAAGTTTGGTTCCAGAACAGAAGAATAAAATGGAGAAAGCAACACTTGGAGTTAGAGCAGCAGAGGCTGGCTGCGATGAAACGGCATCGAGAACTTTCCGAAGCGAGCACTGAATCGGAAGAAGAAAGAACCACCCACTGCGAAAACTATGCATCGACTGAAGTGAAAGAGTGTCCGCCGCATCAATAAACACTCGACGCATTTTTTGAAATAGGTATATTTTTTAAGAAGCGGACATTTGTGTAAACTGTGATCTTAAAAGCTCCGAAAGAGAAAGGAAGATGGGGTAATGAGGTCGGGTATTCGTAGAGGAGCCTGTAATGAGAAATGTACAAAATATTCAGGTATTATTATTGGACTTGATGTAAATCAATGAACTGACTGTACAAATATTAATTGTAATAATTGTTAAAAATTTGTACATAATTTAATATAAATAACAAATTTGGAAAAGTGTTTGACTGTATAATTAATTACTAATCTATGTTCTTATGTGTACATTTAGGTTTGATATCAAAAGTAACATTATCCGAGTTGAAAACCACGAAGTATTGAAGCTGATATTGGAAACATCATCATTCCTCTGTTATTAGTTACTTTAGCGTGAAAGGAGAAGGTTTGGAAACGTTAGACAGTCAATAGTACATTGACATCAGGGTCTGAAATAAACAGACTTCTTTTAATAGCCCATGGCACAAATTGTTCTCTAATTTATCATCGAATTGGTTTAGCGATCATTAAGTCACAAAATTTTGCTGAACCTTAAAGTAAAAACTATATTTTTAATTCGATGCTGGTAATTTACTACAAACAATGGAATGTTTTTTCACACAAAGATAAGAATTGCAGTTGATTTACAATGACATTCTGCCATATGTAAACATATAAAATGTTATATTCTCTAATTTATGGTAAATTATTATTTCAACAAGGAGCCCGTTGATCGCGGTTGTATAGATCAATAAATATTGATCGCTACATACAGTGTCTCACAAAAATATTTGTAATTTTCCTCGTTCTATTTTAACTTCAAGTCAGGTCCTAAAAAGTATTGTAAAATGAAAGAAATGTTTTATATTCATTTAGTTTACTTGTATTTAAAAAAGATACACCACTTTTCAGTAAAAAAAATGTAGCATTTATTGACACAACAATTTAATCAAATTCATAACTAAATTTAAGTCACAAAATTATTCGTAATTCTTCTTACTTACTCTCTTCCTGCTTAAAATTTTTGATCATTTCAAATTTTAAATATTTTGTAGAATGGACCTTGTTACGAAGAACGACTTTAAGTTTATTAATCATAGATTTAATCAACTTAAAATTATAATTTCGGAAAATTTGTTTCCATTCTTAGAGAAAAATTCTTCAACGTAATGTCATGTTTAAAAATTCGTAACTTCAAATATGCCCATGCATTCTCTATAGGGTTGAGATCAGATGATTAAAGAGGGATTTCTATCCCTTTAGGACAATTATAAAGTAGCCACTCGCGTGTTATTAGTGCGTACAAATACATATACATGACCCGAAGCATACATTTTCTTGATAATAATGGAATGTTCTTACTAAAGCGTAAATTTCCTCACTAAATTTCAATATATTTATATTTATCCATTATTCTGTCCATAAATATGTTCCCCACTCCATTTTACGCAAAACAACTCCAAACCATTACCAAATCTCCCTCATGAAAATTTTAAGTACTCCGAATGTACTTAGAAGAGAGTTCTGGGTTGGCCCTTTCCCCACACTATTTTTCGCCTGTCAATACCGTGAATATTAAATTTCCAATCACCACTGAGTATTCACGACATTGATGGACGAAAAATACTATGGGGAAGATCCTACCCAGAACTTTCTTCTAAATACATTCGGAATACTGTTAAACATGGGGAAAATTCGGTAATGGTTTGGGGTTGTTTTGCGAAAAATGGAGTGGAGAACATATTTATGGACATAATAATGAAAAAATATAAATATATTGTAATTTTTCATGGGAATTTACGCTTAGAAAGAACATTTCATTATTATCAAGAAAATGACCAGTCTAAGGAACATAAGGCACTAATAATACGCGAGTGGCTAAAGTCGTTCTTCGTAATAAGGACCATCCTACAAAATATTTAAAATTTGAAATGATCTAAAATTTTAAGCAGTAAGAGAGTAAGTAAGAAAAGTTACGAATAATTTTGTGACTTAAATTTAGTTATGAATTTGATTAATTCAAATTATAGTCAATATATGCTACATTTTTTATTGAAAAGTGGTGTATCTTTTTTTAATACAAGTAAAATAAATGAATATAAAACATTTCTTTCATTTTACAATACTTTATAGGACCTGACTTTAAATTAAAATAGAACGAGGAAAATTACAAATATTTTTGTGAGACACTGTATGTAGCGATCAATATTTATTGATCTGTACAATCGCGATCAACGGGCTCTTTGTTGAAATAATAATTTACCATAAATTAGAGAATATAACATTTTATATGTTTACATATGACACAATAAATTTTTAGGACCTGACTTGAAGTAAAAATAGAACGAGGAAAATTAAGAATATTTTTGTGAGACATTGTATGTAAGAAATTGCATACAATGCTCATACTTAAACGCATAAAGTTTGAATTTCATTGTAAAGTTTATTGTTAAACATCTTATCTATAGTCAGGGTTGCATATTGTTTACAGTACTTTAAACAGTTACATTCACATTTGACGCATATTAGGTACGGGAGAAATGCCATTAATTAAATGATGTCGATTTCTAAACATTTATAGATTAAATTAATGAATATTCGTGAATCCGAATGTGGATTACGCAAGATATATATCATTATACATCAAATCACCTAAAATATTTTTGTTTTGTTTTCATGGTTAAAAAATAATTTAACAACATAATGTGTATTTTAGATTTCTCATTTACTGAATTAACACCAATTGTAGAAGTCGTAATAATGTATTGGCTGCTATGGATTAGATGTTCCATCATCGGACTTATTCCAACAACGATTTGTTTGAAGGAAGAATGGATTAACATTGTATTCGTAATATAGCACTGTATCAATTTTTTATAGTGAACAAGTCATTAGAATAATTACTATGTGTATCCCCATAAGTTAAAATAAAACTTAAAAATGATTATATCCTATTCCTTATATTTGTTATGGATATTTTTAATAGAAAAATTTATCTGTTTATACTAATTTGTCTATTGTTTATTTCCAAATACCTTCACATCATACTTTTCTGCTAATGAATTATTCTTTCGGAAGAAAAGTTGTCAAATTAAGGTTAAGAATTGCTATAAAAGAGAAATACATTAACAAAGTTCTAATCTCTCTTATTTGTTTTTCTGATTAGATTATATCTGCTAATCATTTATCTAATTAACTAAAAATATAGGTAATTTTCCATTTATCTTCTTTTCTTCTTCGTATTCCTCCAATACGTCTAGGCTTAATGTCTAAATTCGATCTTTTACCTGAGGTCTATCAGATTTCCATAAAGCTATATGGTCATATCAGCGGTGAAAGGCCAGACAAGTTGATTAAGTTGATAGGGTTAAGTGTTAAGAAACATTTTATATTGTTAGGAGGTAGCTGCTTTTCTCTTTATGCCAGGAATGATTTACAACAGTCGACTTTTTCTGGTTGGTCTTTATTAATTTTAATATCCAACAACATCAGTTGGTTCTGGCATTCCGGGAATTCTAAAGGCAAAGATTTGATTTAGTGATAAAGGCTTTAACGTCTTATTCTGCTGCGGTCCATTGCCATTTACCGACCCTTTAATGTATGATTAGGCATTCCACTAGCCTTTACATCGAGATTTGTCAAACTAATACCTCTTTTATCTTCCACTGTCCGGAATTCGGCTATCAATTCCAGCTTTTTAATTGGAGTAGACTTCCGTGCCCAAGTAATTATCCTTAAACCTTTATTTTGGGTTATACACACCTTTTTGGTACTTGTGTAACTCTCAGCTTGTGTTACTATAATCGAGTTTCGTTTAGCATGGCTTATGTATAGAATGTTATGTCGTCTTACCAATTCGATCCAGTGATTTCTCTCAATAAAGCTATTCTTTTGGTGCCCTCAGTCACGCATTGGACGATGTGTCTTTTCCAGCTCAACATTAGGTTCATGGCAATTAATGAATACGCATGATTGTTTTGTTTATTATAATGTGTGCTATTTATTTTTAGATTTAACGTATTGTGGGGTATGTGCACACTAGATTTTACAAAGTTTGACTTTGCATGACTGTAAAATCATTATTTTTGAAGCTATATTTTTTCTTTCTTTTTTTTAATGTTCCTTAGATGATTACGTTTAATTATTACATTCAAGACCACGTTTCAACCACGTATATTTTGATGAGATTGATAATGCAATTCAGTAGTTCTTAGTACACACTTGCTCCTGCCTAAAGGGGTAAGTGCATACATGATATCTGGAAGACTGGATTATTCAAGCAGTAGCAGTTGTGAGGGATGTGCAAAATAGTACGTTTTCGGAGGATTATTATACTGATGTAACCATCGAAAACACTCCCTAGCGCTTAAAATCTAAAAAACAAAATATTTTGAGGAACAGCTTCTGAAGATTCCACTTACCGCAAAAATTAAAACAAATAAATAAATAAGGTCCAGGGGTTGGATAAAAACCGATACAGCTATATGGAAGAAGTTGAAAGATCCAAGTTAATCAACAGGTTGGAATTTATATCTTTACAGTCGTTATACTTCACATCAGGGTTTAAACTTCATTTTCCCAAATGGGCAGTTATTACAAATTCAGGAAATGGATTTAACGAGACAATTACGCACTTATCCCGAAAACGCATTTACACATTAACTTAACTCATTTGGCAGAGATGCGGTTAGGCTGCAAATGTTGTATTTTGTCTCTACTGAATTAATTCTCAATCCAACAATTTAGCGCGTCCAGTGCCAGTAGCATTCTATATTTTGCTGCAAGCAAAATTAATTTTAATACGAGTAGTGTTGTGTGATAACCAAAATGTCTCATTTTTTTCCTTTTTAAAAATTTAGCCAGATCTCTAACTGTTGACTCAAAACTATCATTTTTATTTTACAGTTTTGTAAACTTCATTCCCAGATTCTTTTAGGTATGCTTGAAATTTTCTACATACATAACATTATCTATAGCAAGGAGATCTATAGCGCGTTGTAGCTGTTGTTAGTGACATTCCGATATCAAATAAATGTGTTTATTTTTTCAATGTAGTTTATTCATAGATAAAGAGAAGAAAAAAAGTAAATTAATGATGTGTAAATAATTTATAATAATGCCATTGGCAAGGCAAAAAAAAAAAAATCTGTTTTAACTTGTCAATAAAATGTTTCTACTCCAAAAAAGTTTCATCATGAGAATGCTGCTAAAGGGCTGTGAGGATTGTCAATGTTACAGTAAATGCAAATAAATTCTTAAAAAATTGGGATAGTAGTAAGGAGAGCACGGTACACATTATACCAGACACAAAAATTATTAAATAATGGATCGTACAAACACAATTAATTTGTTCGTTTTTTCTGCGTTTCGAAGGGATCAGATTGATATGCCGCATCGATCTTGGTTTCTAACTGGAATAAATTTAAAGAGGTTTCATTTACATATGGTTCTACAATCAAGCTATGTTATTTTAATTTTTTAGCTATTAAATTTTGAATGAATTAAAGCAATACATTATTCAGAGACAAAAGTTCCCTAGGATAATAAAAATTCATAGATTACATTTTAAACAAAAAAAATGTCTATAGGAGACCCTGAGACAGATCTTATAAAACTGTTCTTAAAATTTTTTTTTTCAATTTTTTCAATTATTATTTATTTATTGAACATAATACAAGCTGCCACACTCAAGGGCAATGAGTATTAGGGCTGAAGTACTCATTCACACTGTATGTACAACTATGCATACAATAAAATAAATATAAAGAAAAATAAATTGATAAAATAAAGGACACTGGAGATAAACAAATATACAATGTTAACAAAAGAAGAAAGAATAAAATAAAATAAGATAAAAAAAATAGAATAAAATAAATAAAAATTCTAGATTACATTCATACATATATACATATATGTAGATGACAAGGCAAGACTCAAAGAGGTCCCAGCGCTTCTCTCTGAGCCGCATCACTGGATTAAAGCCAGTAGAAACTGAGTGAGAGCACTAGGGCCACAGTCGCTCAGTGCTTGAGCGGAGGATCTGGCCATTGCCAGGACTCCAATAGCATATTTACAGAAGGTCTCGTGGCCACTGCCGCTTCAACCTACGAGGAGGATTATAGGGATGGCTTGAGCTGGATAGGGATTGTGCTAAGGGATTAGGGTGGCAGCTAAGGTTCTGGTGAAAGTTTGAAAATTTAGATGGAATAAGGTCAAGTATAAATGGGATGTTTAGGTCATGATGTAAGGTCTTGTTTGAAACATAATAAGGAGCGTTGACTATTGTTCGAAGGACTTTAGACTGGAAGGATTGGATACGTTTGATGTTAGAAGATTTTGCTGTCCCCCACAGTTCAAGTCCGTAGGTTCAAATAGGTTTTAATATGGTCTTGTAGATTAATAGTTTGTTACCTATTGAAAGATGTGATGTTCTGTTCAATAGTCTTTATAACTGGCCATATCTTCGGTTGAGTTCTTGTCTCTTAAGCCTGGTATGTGGGTTCCATGTCAGTCTTTTGTCTTGGAGGAAACCAAGATACCGAGCTGTGTCGGAGGTGGGAAGTGGAATGGAATTGAAATGGACTGGAGGACAGGGTCTGCGACGGAGTGTGAAGGTGACATTTTTACATTTGGATTCATTGACTTTGATGCGCCAATGGTTGCACCACTGTTCAATCGAGGAGAGGTGTTTTTGGAGATTAAAGGATGCTACTTCAGGGTCTGGGTGAGAAGATAGGATGGTTGTATCATCAGCAAATGTTGCTAGGAAGGTATTGGGGTTTGTGGGAATGTCCGCGGTGTATAGGATATAGAGGATAGAACATAAGACGCCGCCATGTGGAACTCCGGCTTTGATTGGGTAAAAATCGGAATATTCAGTGCCGCAGCGAACTCTAAAGGTTCGGTTAGAAAGATAGGATCGGAGGATTAAGTATAAGGATTGGGGTAGATGGATTTTGAGCTTGAAAAGCAAGCCATCGTGCCACACCCGGTCGAAAGCTTGCGCTACGTCCAGAAAGGCACTAGTGCAATATTGCTTGCTTTCAAGTGCATAGGATATATGGTCCACAACGCGAAGACCTTGTTGGACCGTGGAATGTCTAGGGCGGAATCCGAACTGGTGTGAAGGGATTATTTGGGATTCAAGGAAGGGTAGGATGCGTTTGAGAAGTATTTTTTCAAACACTTTTGAAAGAATTGGAAGCAGGCTTATTAGTCTATAAGATGAGTTATTATTGACAGGTTTGCCTGGTTTAAGAAAAAGGATGATTGTAGAATATTTCCATATTAGGGGAAAGTGGGTTGTGCGAAGGATGCAGTTGTATAGGTAGGTTAGGAATATAATTGCTTTTTTTGGAAACTGTCGCAGGATTTGGGATGTGAAGAGATCGTGACCAGGGGATTTTCGGGATTTTAATCTATTTATAAGGAATTTGACCTCAGAGGGGTTAACAGCTTTAGGAGGTGGAGAGAGTGGGATCGGTGAGAAGAGGAATTCTTTTATTTCAGCTGTATGGGTGGAGTGGTGTTCAGGATGGGGAGTGAATATATTGGATAGATGTCTGGCAAATTCCTCTGTTCTATTCTCATCTGACGAAACCCAGGAGCCATCATCACGTCGTAGGGGATGGGAAATATGGTGGTGTTTAACGATTTTTTTGGTTAATGGAATTCATTTAAGGGTTTCTTGAGGGAGGAATAAAATGGGATACAAGGATGTCAACATACTGGTGAGATCAGTAGCAACTGGAGGGGGAAGAATATGGAAAATTTGGTGTTGAAAGGATTGTTGAGGATTTGGTAAGTTTTGAGGGATGGTCTGTTGAGGTTGTTGAGGACTTTGTTGTTGCGACAGGGTCTCACATTTGTTTTCCTGGTTTCTTCCTCCGAGTAATTGGGCGACGCATCGTTGGATCAATGACTTTGGATGGTTCTCTTCTTGGCTTCGTGTTTTCTTCTCCGCCTCCAGGTTTCTAGAATTTGTTCTTCAGATTTTTGTATATCTGGCAGCCTTTATAGTTGGCCGGATGATCTTTTTAGCACAAGGCACAAACTGCCGGGGTTTGCCTCGATTTGGTGCATACTTCAGTTTTGTGCTGCTCGCTATATTTCACGCATCTTGGTTCATGGTGGCAATAGGTTTTGGTGTGGCCATAAAAGCCTGGCAATTATGACACTGGACTGTGCTCCTTTTGGTGTATGGTTTTTCAACCTTGATGGCAGTATAATAAAGCCTTCTCAGTTCATATATTTTTTCGACCCCCGGTGTAGGTTCCAGGTCTACGAAGAATAGAGGTAGGGCTATTTTTCTGCTTTACTCGGAATTATCTTTCAGGACGTTAGTCACCTGACGGACCTTGAAGCCTAGAGCAGTGAGTTCTTCTTGAATGACTTCGGCTGTTGTTGAAGGGTGCATGTTTCTAATTACCACCCTAAGAGATCGCTCTTGGCGGAGTTGATAAGTGTGGAAGTCCGCCTTGGTTTCAGTTAAATATTTAACTATTTTTCGATAAGTATCGGCTATGTCTGGCGATATCTTAGTGTCGCTACTTCTACTTAAACAGGAGTAGCTATCAGGGGTCGTTATTTTATTCAACTGGGCGCATAGTAGTTGAAATTTTTTTATGTTTTTAACAAAGATATAAGTGTCATGGCCGCAACTGAAGTTAGACTTAGTTATCGCTCTGCACTGATTCTGTAATCGTAGTGGTATTAGCTCAAGTTGTGCTCAGAAACTTTGTAAATATTGACTTTATACGTAGGTGAACAATATTACAATAACATTGAGTGAGGTGAGTGCTCCTTAATTAACTTTAATAGTGAGAAGATGTACTCGTAGGCCAGAGAGATCACACACGTGGCAAGGCAATCTGTAACCTGCACGCTACTGGCTACTGGCTATCATCGCGTGGAACAGTCTGTTATCACATCTCAGGTAGCTCAGTGGACTAGGCGCTGTACACCAGTTCTCTTCCTCTGCTTAGTCACGAGTTCGAATCCATAGACTTATTAATCTTTTTTTTATTTTTTTTATTTTTTTTTTTTTCCCTTAATTTCATAGAATGTTTTATTTTGTATTATTTTTTTTTTTTTTTTCATGCACATAATTATAAATAATTAGAAGTTAAATTTTAATTTTATATTCTCTAAAATTTATTTATTTTAATTAATATGGATAAATCGTCGAATATGGATACAGACGAGGAGACGGCTTTTTCCGAAATAAGCGAGACAGATTCCCAATATTTGAAGAGAAGGACCCTCCAGAAGCGTCAACGAAACGCTGCACCTGGCTCTGCTGGGAATTCGCCGAATAAAAAAAAAAATAAAAAAGTAAAAGCCAAACAAACTTCCCAACCTAACACCCGCAGTAAAACTGCAGCACCTATTGAAATAGCATCTACATCAACAGTTCCTACCATTCCAATAAGCAACCAATTTGCAGTCTTAAGTAATACAACCGAATCTACCACTCACCGGCAGTTCTCTGAACCAGAGCCACCTCCAATATTTGTAAGCAATATTCAAGACTTTATGTCGTTTGGCCATGAAATTGCAAATTTAATTGGACAAACAAATTTCAAATGTTTTTCCCGATTAAAGGACATCAGAATTAATACAACCAACAAAGACAACTATAAAAAACTAGTCAACCATTTGACAGAAAAGCAATATGACTTCCATTGCTATCAATTAAAACAAGAAAAAGCATACAGAGTTGTCTTGAGGGGTCTTCATACCACCACCCCCACTACCGCTATTAAGAAGGATATAGAAGAGTTAGGGCACAATGTTAGAAGCATTTCCAACGTTTTCCACCCTACTGAAAGATATCCATTGCCACTATTTTTCGTCGACCTTGAGCCAGGACCAAATAATACAGAAATATTTTTAGTAAATAGACTAGTATACTCGTGTATACGTTTCGAAGAACCGAGGCAGAGACCAGAAATTGTCCAGTGCACTAAATGCCAAAGTCTAGGCCATACCAAAGCCTACTGTCATCATCAGGCCAGGTGTGTTAAATGTGCAGGCCCTCATGCGTCTGACACTTGCCAGAAGCCTCGGGATACTCCAGCTAAATGTGTTCTATGCAGTGAAAGCCATCCTGCAAATTACAAAGGTTGCATTGTTTATAAAAACATGCAACGACAAAAAGTTCTAGTTGCAAGAAATTTGCCAAGGAACGAAGTTCATGAAGACCAAATGCCTGGCCCTTCAACGAGGAATGATCCTATGAACCTGGGAACTCCGGTAAACAATGCAGAACGAAGACAGATGAGCTCCAGGAGTAGAATAACGTATTCAAACGTCACCACAAGACATCTGGTTCGACCACAGGCGCCTCAAGTCTCCTTACTTCAGCCTCAGACCTCCCATTCTCAACCCCAGATCCCACACCCTCAGACTTCCAGTTCTCAACCCCAGAACTCTCATCCTCAGCCTCGCCCCTCCCATTCTCAGTCGCAGTCTTCATATCCTCAACCTCAGACCTCCCATCCTCAGCCTAAAATAACTAGAAATGAAATTTCTTCCAAAAGCGCATCCCTAAGGGTGAAGTTATCGCCACAGATTCCACCTCCTTACTATCCCAAACATCCTGAACTATCCCAGTTCCCCTATCCTTCACAAGAAGCTCCATTAAATGTGGAATCCACACAACGATCCCACACGAGGGTTCAACCTCCACCAAGACAGAATAACCCTCCACCTCACGACTCTTCCTTCTACTCCTATCCTAGCCAAAATCCTTCCGATATAACATCAATCCTTTCATCCTTCCTTCGTGATCTTCAAGATACAATAAGACCTCTTATCACAATACTTACCAGAGTCCTAACTGAAATCCCGCTCAATATCTCACGATGAACAAAAATACCCTAACTATCCTTTTGTGGAATGCAAATGGCCTACAGAATCACAGAGACGAACTTGACATATTCCTCCACGAAAATTTCATTGACATTGCCCTAGTTACTGAAACTCACTTCACGACGCGTTCTTTCTTTTACATACGAGACTACATTACACACAGATCAGATCATCCAGATAACACATCCCACGCAGGTTCTTGCATCCTTATTCACAAATCCCTACCTCACTCCCTAATTCCTTCCACTCCAACTGACACCATTCAATCAACCTCAATAACCTTATCCTCCCGTCCTTTAAACACTACATTCTCAGCTGTATACTGCCCTCCTGGAAATTCCCTTTCCTGTAACCACCTTGATTCCTTATTCCGATCCCTTGGTCCGCGTTTCGTTGCTGGAGGGGATTACAACGCCAAAGACCAACGATGGGGATGTCGAACTTCCAATACTCGTGGCAGAATTCTTTCTCGTATCACAACCTCCAACAGTTATTCCATCCTCTCTCCCATGAACCCTACTTATTGGCCTACATCCCTTAAAAAACATCCTGATATCCTTGATATATTCATTACTTCCCAGATACCCTCCTTCCAATGTACAATAAAATCCATAGATGACCTATCTTCAGATCATAGTCCGGTTCTGCTTTTCTTGCATTCAAATCCTGTTCCGAAGCCCTCCCCTCCTTCCCTGATTAAAGGACAAGTAAACTGGAACAATTTTCGGTACGATCTAGAAAACAAACTTGACTTAAAAATTCCGTTAAAAACTAAACATCAGATTGATTCTGCTATAGAGGAATTCACAAGAGCAATAGGTACCACTATCTACAGCAACACATCACACCACAAAATTAGAAATATGCAAGAAACCAACTTGCCACATCATATTCGCATTTTATTAACTGAAAAACGCCGAGCAAGAGCGAGGTGGCATAGAACAAGATATCCATCAGACAAAATTCATTATTCAAAACTGACCAACAAATTAAAAGTAGAAATCAGAAAATACAAAATTCAAAATTTCCAGAAAATAACAGAGAACCTAACTTCTAACGATAAATCATTATGGATAACTACAGCAAAGCTATTAAAATTCAAAACCTTTAATCATCCGCTTCTCACTGAATCTCAGACCTGGTCTAGATCAGATGAGGAAAAATCCCAAATATTCGGTGAACACCTTTTCAAAACTTTTAATCCTCATCCTGATATCCTTAACCCAGCCCATCTTGAGCATGTTGAGGCAGAACTAACTATTCCACTTCAGATGTCCCTTCCTCCTAAAGCGTTTCATCCTTCCGAAATAACTAACATCATTCAGAAATTACCTTCCAAAAAAGCTCCTGGTCATGATCTCATCACATCGCACATCCTAAAACACCTCCCTCGAAAAGCTGTCCTATTCCTAACCTATATATACAATGCATCACTCAGAACCACCTATTTCCCTGATCCTTGGAAACTGTCTATTATAAAAATGATACCAAAACCAAAAAAACCATCTGAAAATCCATCCTCCTATCGTCCTATTTCCCTCTTGCCCACTATGGGCAAAATCCTAGAAAAACTCATATTAAAGAGACTGTACCCAATCCTAGAATTAAATCAAGTGATTCCTGACCATCAGTTTGGATTTCGAACATCTCATTCTACTATTCAGCAGTGTCATCGTGTGGTGGATGTGATATCCTCCACATTGGAGCGCGGAATGTACTGCACGGGAGCCTTTCTCGATGTGGAACAAGCTTTTGACCGAGTCTGGCACCCGGGACTGCTTTACAAACTCCGTCAATTCCTTCCCCCGACATATTTTCTATTAATCCGTTCCTACCTCACCGATAGAACCTTCAAAGTAAACCATAATCTTGCCTACTCATCACTATTCTCTCAGTCCGCCGGTGTACCTCAAGGTAGTATCCTTGGCCCCATCCTTTACACGGTGTATACAGCTGATATCCCAACCCATCCTAGCACCATCCTCACTACTTACGCTGATGACACATGTGTGTTATCTGTGAACAATGACCCATTTGCCGCATCTCAAACCCTGCAGTCACACATCACAGCCATTGAAGAATGGTGTCAAAACTGGAGAATCAAAATAAATCCTAACAAATCCCATCAAATCACCTTTACCCTACGTCGTAAACCCACTACATCCTGTCCTACAGTATCCTTTAATAATATACCATTTATCCCAGTCGAACAAATCCGCTACCTAGGACTCCATCTTGATAAACGCCTTACATGGAATCCTCACACAAGACTGAAACGACAAGAAACTGCTCGAAGATTCCGATTACTGCAACACTTACTTGACAAACGCTCCAAATTACCGATTTTCTACAAAAAGCTCATTTACATCACCATTATCAGGCCTATTTGGACATACGGGATAGAGCTTTGGGGTACCACTAAACCATCAAATTCCTCCCGCATCCAATCCTTGCAATCCAAAATCCTTCGAAAAATCCTTAATGCTCCTTATTTTGTCACAAATAAAATTATCCATAAAGACCTCAATATCCCATTTGTTGCAGATTTAGCCCGAAATAGATATACCTCCTTTAATTCCAAACTCCTTGCCCATACCAACCCTCTTATTCGTAGCCTTTCATCCCCATGTATTCCTGATAATCCTCTGAGGCGTCTGAAAAGAAGATGGCCACGGGACCTTCTAAGTTAAAATAGACATTGAAGTGCTACCAATGGGTGGCTCCTTCACAAGTAATTCTCATGTCTTGTACTTCAAATTCCCATTTACTTGTTGTATTATGTAATACAGTTGTAAATTTCAATAAATAAAAAAAAAAAAAAAAAAAAAAAAAAAAAATGTTTTTAACAAAAATTGGAGGGGGCCGGGGTTCCCTAGGTGTAGGTGCAGCTTCCATTGAGTCGTTATCTTTCGGCTGTATAGCCCGAAACGGATTAGGGGTGAAGAAGAGTGATTTGTGATGATGTGCCGGGCATTGGTTCGGATTCCTCAGCTGAATTTGGTGTTACTGGCGGGGTTTGTCTCTTACCACGACGCGGCCTTTGCTGCTTCGGAGGGGTTGATCGAGTCGTTGAGCCTGCAGATCTCGATCTCTTAGAAGTTGACATAACTTGATGAAAATATTTCATTTTTTCATGGAAGAGAAAAAAAACAATATATAAGTAAAATAATAAAAAAATAAATAAAGAAAATTAAAGCAAAAATTAAAATTAAAAGACGTCTCTGCGTGAACTTGACCTTAGATCGCAAGGAAAGCGCGAACCTCTCCCCACAATGGTACTCAAGGCACTGAGCTAGCCGTGACTAGGCGTGGTAGGGATAAGTATGGCTGACTGTCCAGATAACACACTGAAAACTGTCCTTCACTGATACAGTAAATAAACTAAACTTACTGTGGGATTACACAGGTATTTAATGATGCTTCTCAGCTACAGTTACTTGTGGTCATCAATTAAATAAATTCACTCCGATATCTTCTGTTATAACGGCAAGAAAACAGAGAGACGATGTAAACGTGGGTGCTCTAAACTATGCGCAGGCGCAGACTCTCCTTAAAATTTAGCTGTAATTTTAATTTATCATCATTGTCCAGTGAGCTATATACAGCAAATCGATCAAAATGAGGATAAACTAGAAATAAAACAAGGAGTTTAGAGATGTTTAAAAGGAAGAATTAGACGTTAGAAAAACAAGGTCGGGAAATTGAGGAAATGTGGGACTTAAAGGAGAAGCGAATGGTCCCGAGAGTTAAGACTGTTGAACAATAATATAGAGGTAGTTGATCAATTGCTAAAGTAGGGATCGGAGGAAGTGATTGGGAAAGGAAACTAGAAACAGACACAATAGCTTTTTATTTAGGAGCGTTTAAATTTGATTTATATTAAGAAGCCCATAAATGTATTGTATTTAGTTCTTGTATTTGATAAAGGAAAGGTCTGAGATTAGGACGGAGAAACTACTGGAATATTTCCCAGTCGTCAGCGAAGAGCTGGCAGGTGGAATGAATAAAAAAATTAGGAATATAATTTATATATCGCCGCTCCAGTAGAACAATAACTCAACTGCATGAATAGGTCAAAATGGAATTGAAGAGTTAAATTTATGTATTATTTTATTGCATGTATAATAGTTTCTTTCTTTGTTCAAGGATTCCATTATTCTCTCTTTTGTGTTGTACCTTTCAAATCCAATAAAATATATTGTTTGAGATGGTATATTTAAATTCTTTTCCCCTTACACATATGTCTGAAGTTTATATTTTTAATTCTAATTTTGGAAGAACAATGACGTAATTATAAAAATTGGGTGAATAAGGAGGGGAGGTGAACCTGACGAAAATAGTATATTTTATGGTGAACACTTACTGTATTACTAAGCTGAAGCTCCTATACCATAGGGCCTTTATTCTCATGCATCAAATTGTTTTTAGTGAAAACGATTTAGTTTTTGTGTCTCCTTTAAAATTTCATTTTTTGCAACTGTCAGTTTTCTACCAGTGATAGGCGCAAAAGAAAGGAGCAGAATTATTGAAAACCTGCGGGACTCCTAAGAATCAGCAACATAGACAGCTAGAGAACAGCAAAGTTAATAATAACTTAAATGTTTATTTTCGGTAATAGAAATCATTTCATATCATTTTCAGGGATTCCTCTAGTTAATAAAAATTACAGTTATTATTGAAGAATAAAAATAATTAATAACTATTATTAGCTGACAGATATTTTTTTTACAACGTAAAAACTTTTTTCTGGCGTACATTTTTCGACTCCCCACTATCACAACTCTATTGGTTTATTTAACAGAGCACACTCAACCTTTATTAAAATTTTAAACATCATTAAAGAACAAGAAAAATCATTCTCCCATACTAAACTAACCACCCCTAATAGCATACAATAATGCCCTAACTCTCTACTCAAATTATCAAGCCCAAATAGCAAAGAAACAAATATAAATCCATCCGATTCAAATAAAAACCAACTAAGCATGAAAATCATTCCTTCAGGAAAAATGAACTTCCTAATACTTCTCCTACACCTGGGACTAGCAACAACCTATAGAATAACGGATCTACCCAATGGACCTGGTATTATTCAAATTAAGAAGCAGAACTCATACATAAATTCATTCTATTAATTTAGCCATTATCCAAGAGGAATTGGCAAACATTGCTCTTATCATAGCAACATACAAACCACATACTAACATTCATAAGCAACATTAGATCGAATCCATCGAATCATATCTAACCAATTCCCAGAAACAAATTCTACAATCTCATCTTAATTACGCCCAAGACAAACTTGACCATATCCTTTTTTAACTCTTTGCACAAACGAACCAAACGTGGATTGTTTAATGGATTAGGGACCGCTATCTCATGGATAACAAGCAACATGGACAATAATGACAAAGAACGATACGATAACGCCATACGTACACTCGAAACCAATGAATATCATCTAGAAAATAATATAATATGAGGAATCAAATTTCCAGAAATGCAAAACTAATGCATGAATTTAATGAAGAAATGAAATTTATCAAAACAAACAACTGTAAAGTTAAGAAATTGTTAACAGCCAATATTACACAAGATATACAAAATACAACATATTAAATTACTATCGAATTCCCCATATGTCTTATGTCAAATAAGTAAAGTATATTGCTCTTTAACCTCTACTCATCTCCATTATTTTGTAAAACTTTCCTTATCTACACCTCTTATTGAAACCTATTTTTTGTTATGTATTTAATAATTCTATATATACTGCTTATACTTATCCTTCCTTTATTTTGCGTTCTGATCAATTATATTCAGGAAATTTTATCCTTATTTTAGATCATTATTATTGTACCAATACCTCTAGTATTAATAATAATTGTATCAACAACCTCATATATAATCATAACAACAAACATTGTAATTACTACCAGTTAGTTAACCAAAAACCGTTTATTAAACACATTAAAATTATAAATCAATATCTAATCTTTAATCACTCTATATGAACTATTATCTAACATAATGTTAGCCTTAAGTTAGGATTAAAAACTACCTCCCTTATAAACTTACATCTCTATGAACGTATTCCAGAATTCCCGCTTCCTTTCTTCTATATGGAAGATAATTTACCATTACAAATATCCAAGATCCTATCTCAAGAAGAAATCAAAACTTTAAACATCACTTTTGATGAACTTCATACTATTAATCTTCAACAAATTCTCCTAGAAGAACTTGAAGATCAGCCGACAACAAAACAAGATACTTCCACTCTCTTTATGTCGATCGTAATAATATTCACCATTCTCATCATCTTCATTCTTCTACAATATCGAGCTATGCTACGCCACTCCTTATTCAATCTTTGTCATTTTCACTATACTCCAGCAACGCCTCCTCAAGATCAACCTGAACCTATCGAAATAGATGAACCTACACTATAACTGCAACACGAACCTCAAGGAAACCCTCGGATACCTCCTCTTCTTTTTTCGTGAGGACACTTGAACCATGGCAGGGAGGAGTTACGGCGGTCATCATTTGGATTTTCAGAATCCCCTACCTCACTCCTATTCCTCTCTCTCTCTCTCTCTCTCTCTCTCTCTATATATATATATATATATATATATATATATATATATATATATATATATATATATATATATATATATATATATATATATATATATATATTCTCGCCTCCTATTAGCAATACGCTTATGTACCCTTTTGTTTCTAGCCAGTTGTACCGTTAGCTTTGTATTAAATTAGTCTTAGGGTTCATTTTGTATTCAAAAAAATTCTTTTTTTTTTCTTTTTTAAAGTGACGTTTACCTTAACTCCAGCCTGTTAGGCTCGTAAGGTTTTCAAGAATACAGATCGTTTTCAAGTTTTATTTATTCATATTGTTTGAACAAATTATACCTTAAAAGACCTATTGCATTAAAACGCATAGAATAACGCTCAATTAGCTGAAAAAAAATACAGAACTATTCACGCAAAACTTTAAGAGTTCAGGACACCTAAGTGGCAATTTGTTCGGGAATTATCCGCATATCTTCAATATTTAATTGTATCACTCTTTATTTATAACAATAATGATAACTAGGTGTGTATAATTTTGAAGCGGTTATATATTTTAAGTTTTTCCCTGTTTAAGTATTTTTCTTCCTTCAACTAAACTAATACAAAGTTTGTGTGTGCCCCTTCTTGGATGGCACATTACTCTTTGGACTGAACCTGGATTATAGTAAACACCTATTTTTGATAATGTTTGATTTATAAACATACCATTTTATGCTTTTATATATATTTATATCCATTTATATTCGTTTGTTCTGCAAAGAAGTCCTCAACGGATAAGATTCATGGTTATCAACTCTTTTCTACCTTTGCAGAAAATGAGATAATAGCTATTTGAAATGTGATGATTACAGAAAATGTTTAAATTATTTATTTAAAGACTGGTTTTATGTTGTTTTACTATGTCACTTTCTGGTTCAGAAAGCAGTGAACATCTCAGTGGAGATTCAGTTCATGGTTTTGTTACTGTGATTCCTGTTGATTATTCAAGGCATAGAGGATTTTTACAACCGCCAGATCAGTATAGGTATTAAAAAAATTGAACATCTTTTTTATCTTAAACACCAACTACAGTTTACATCTCGTTTTCTTTTACTATTGTTTCATTCAATTTGTTTTCTACATTTTATTAAAGCTTGTATTAGAGTTATTTTTGCTCCCCGCTATCCCTTCATATTTAAATTTTGTTTCAGTTTCAATTTAACTTCACTGCATGGATCCAATTTGGCATTGGCAATATTTTTTTTTTTTTTTGTATTTGTAGTTTTGATTTATTGCTTAAATAGTATTCTGTATAAGCTTTGTATTTTTGTTATTAATATAAGGCTTATTGATTCATTTTTTAAAGCCATCTTAAATACATTTTTCATTGTCATAATGATTAATAAAGCTGAAATTTACTTCAACGTTAAAAATCAAACAACAATTTTTTTGAAAAGCAGATTTAGGTTGCGAAGAAACAATAAGGCTGGATAAATAACTATTGGTTCCAGTCAAAGAATAGAGCTTTGTATACTTTGTTAATTTTTCTATGAATCAGTATAATTTTTTTTAATGTTACAGTATTTCAGTGTGAACCTGAAGTTGGCAGTATTAAATTTGAAAATATGTATACTGAATGTTTGCACATTGCATGTGTTTGTAGACACATATGTAGTAGTCATCTGAATCTATTATGAAGCATAGTATGCATATCAATTATATTTCGTAAATGATTTTGATGGTGCTGTAAAATCCTTAGTTAGACATAGTATTTTAAGATTATTTTATTTATAGATTATTTTAGGGTAATATTTAATTTTAAATTGAAACAATTTTTTTTTTTAATATATGATTAATCTTAAACTAGCTATAAAAAAATATAGCGTTTTTGTTTGATTTAATAATGAATAGAATTGTTTTATATTAATTACTTACTAAAGTAACTTCTTATGTAAATGAGCATTAGCTAAATTATCTTAAAAGATTATCAGATTGTGGCCAATCTGTAATCTAGTGAAGGTGGTATTTTCATAAAAATTGATAGTCATTTCACTATTTTATGTGAATCATGTATTGATATTCATTGGTGAAGTGTGATTTCTCCTGTCCTTGGGGGTTTCTACAAGTTTTTAATTTTATTTGCACCTTATTTTGTTATTTGCAATTACTAGAAAAAGACTGAAAATAGTGGTAATGAAGATCCAAAAACTAGACGATTAAAAAGTAGGTCTGTTTTGTTTAAATTTGCTATTTTATGTTCCTAGCTTTTGAATGGGATTCATAGATAGGGATGCATTTAACCTTGGTTTTTTTTGTTTTTTTTTTAATTTTATCTAGAAGTTAATACAATATAATTTGTAAACCAACAAGCAATAACTGTTAGACATCTATTCAATGTTATTGGGAACAGTTACATCATAACCATTCAAACATCCTGTGATATAGTTATCTGATATTAGTTTACATGTGAAAATCAACGATCAAGGTTCTAATTCAATAGAAAAAAAAAATTATATTTTCAATTTTATGTGTACCAGTAAATGATTAGCTGAAGATTAGTAATAATATAATTAATTATGAAGATGAAGAAGTATACAATATCTGTTTTCTCTACTGGTACTATAAAGTCTCATTTTATCGTTAAGACCTCTGTTCTAAACTTCTTTACATAAATGAAGATAGTGGTATTTGTAGATTAGCATTAGTTTACAGAAATTTTATCAAGTTATGGTTAAGCTGCAAATTTTCGATCAGAATCTTTAAGAAATGTAAAATACAATGGAATAGTAATTTAAATACTTTTTTCTTCTTTTTTTTTTGGTCACAGGTCAAACAAAATTGAAGAAATGGGATGTACTAAAATTTTAGGAAATCATTTCTGGTGAACATAGAATGTTTCTTAAGATCTCGGATAGGTTTAATTTCATCATGATAGTGACTTAAAGTACAAAATCAAATCAACTCAGGAATGGATATTTAAAATCAAATTTGTTATGTTTGACTGACCATCACATTCTCAGTCCCATTATTAACACCGATCAGCGCATTTCCTCCCCCTAACTGAATTGTTTGATTTTTTTGAACTGTCAGCTTTCAATACCCAGTGCTTCCCTTCAGATCCATACCTGTTAATTCTTGTTTTATCAGTCCAAATTATTTCCACTTCAGATCCATACCTGTTAATTCTTGTTTTATTTAGACCAAATTACAGTTGATCTATGATATTTACACCTAGCATTTTCAGTCTTAGATTTTCCTTTAAAAACTGTCTTCTCCTGTTTCCTTGCAAACTATTTTTACTGCATCACCTAAATTACTGAATTGGCAAAGACTTTGTTAAATTTGAACTGAATTGTATCCTTCAATAATTTGGATGAAACGAATTATTTCTCAATTGATGACATGAGAAATCTTAGATATGCATCCGGACATGTTATATTTTGATATCTCTCTTCACACTTAGATATATCATGTTATCAGGTATATAATTAGAGAATAAAATGTGTACTGCAAAAAATTATATTATAGTCTACTTTTATAAATTATTTCCACAACCTATTTCATTCAGCATATATTTTTTTAAAACAAATAATTCATTTGTATTCCAAAACTATGCAAAAGCAACACATTGTTTGTTTTTTTTACTTCAGATGACATAAATTAAAAATAAAAAATAAAGATGTGCTTCTAGTGTTATTTTCATTAGAAAATTTTTATATTTAGCATTACATTCTTATTTTAATTAATTGAATTTATTAATTAATGAGATAAAAAAGACACAAAACCTATAATTTTTATATTATTGGGAGGTGGGAATATAACTTGTATTATTTATTCTATAAATCAGAACGTTGCGGTCTTGTCAAGAAATTTTAATATATTGTTTGTATTTTTACTAGAAATGGTATTTTAGCTGTATAAAGGCCATTTTTAAATACAAAAAATAAAGATTTACATATAGTGTTATTTTCATTAGAAATTTAATATATTTATCATTACTTTCTTATTTTGATTAATCAAATTTATTAATTAATAAGATAAAAAAAAGAGACAAAACCTATAACTTTTCTATTCAACTAGTCTTGTCAAGAAATTTTAAATTTTATCAATTACAGATTGCAACATTGTCCGTAACCAGTGTTCAAAAGATTTTATTTAGAAAAGAAGTAATAAATTATGAATAGAAATTATATTTTATTGATGAATTATGAATAACCTATTTATTTGTTATTCTATTATTCATTGAGCAACTTTATTCATCAGTTTTCAATCACTAATGAAATAAAAATAATTATTTGAATAAAAACATTTATTTGAATAAAAAAAGTGTATTTATTTAAGAATAATTATTTGAATAAAAACATTTATTTGAATAAAAAAAGTGTATTTGTTTAAGAATAAAATATTTGAATAGAAAATAATAATTTAAATATTAAAAAAACAAAACCATACAATGTTTTTCCGTGTGAAACTCCCCAAATTCAAATCGCATGCCTTATCGCAAGCAAATCCAACTCCCTTGGATTTCCTTTCGACATTTCGTGCGACTTAACTATTCTAGAAGTCAGATTATCCCCGTCTTGTATAGAAATTTAAAATTTTATAAATTACAGAAATTTGTCCATGGCTAGAAAGCGAAAAAAAATAGTTTTAAGGTATTGGATAAATCATTCTATTTTTACTACTGATAAATATATTAGTTCCTTAAAATACGTTACCAATTTAATGGAAAATATTATAATTTTTACACTTATAATGATCTTTTTCAAATCCATTCATGGAATAATTTTTTATTTTTAAGAAAAACAATTCAACATTATTAGGATTATTGTTATTTCTATAATTATTGCCACTCATTTTGTTTCTTGGTCCAATTTTTAAAAATAATCAATAACAGCTTTACCACACAATACACTACGTGAAACAAAAAATATTATATCGTTTTTTAAGCCAATGATAATATCCCAAGTGAATACCCAAAAACTTCTTCTTCTTCTTTTCCTTCCTCCTTATGCCTCTCAGTATGGAGGTGTATCCAGCCATCGCAAGGTATCTCGGTCTCTCGCGAGCGCCTTCATCTCTCCTATCAATTTCCCTCACGATCGTCCTAGCCTGGATATGTGGTCTTTGTTAGACAATCGAGGTCTACCCTTAGCCCTTTCACCCGTTGGTCGGGCTTCATAGAAGCTTCTGGGTTCTCTATGTTCTCCCATTCTGCAGACATGACCATGACCATTTAAGCTGTATTTTCTCGATTATTTGTCCCAGTGGCTCGACGTCTAACTCTTCTCTAATTCTGTCATTTCGTATGTAGTCTCGTCTTGTTTTTCCTGCCACTCTTCAGAGATACCTCATTTCAGCTGTAGAGCAAAGTTGGAAGGTACACTGCTCATATCCTTAATTTAACGTCCCTTCCAACTTCCCTCTTACCCACGATGGAGTTGCATATTTGGAAGTAAATATTGCTAGCTTTCCTAATTCTGTTGCTGACCTCATCATCGACTTTCCCATTCCTGCCTAATATAACACCCAGGTATATGTAGTCATCAGTTTGTTCAAGTGACTGGTCATTACATATTATATTTATTGCCTTAGGCTCCCTTCCCAAATGTATAACTTTACTTTTATTTGTATTAATGGAAAGGCCTTTTCTTCCTAATTCCTCTTGCCATTCAAGCACAGCTTGCTGTGAGTCAGCCACCAGGACTATGTCATCCATGTACAATAGAGCTTGGACCTGAACATGCCTTAGATTCCATAATCCAACTATGCTTCTGGCCGTTCTTCTTTTGCAGATTTTTATGTATTTCCTCCATGAAATTTACGGACAGCATTGTACTTAAGCAATCTCCCTGCTTCACTCCTTGTTCCATGGCAAAAGGTCTGGATTCCACCCCATTTATTCTAACAATACCTTTAGGATTTTGATATACTGATTTAACAGCATATATGAAAATCAGTATATGAAAATCCTAAATACCAAAAACAAACAATAAAAAATATTTTGTTAGAAGATGTCTTCTGAACGCAGCCAATCCCAGGTTTAAAGTCTATTATTATTATTTTTTTTTATTAAATCAAGACTCCTAATTAAATTTTAAAACATTTGTAGCTTCATCTGTTTGCCCAATTTGATTTTGAAATTGAATAAAATTGTTACTTCCTAATTTTATTCAATTTACAAAATCAAATTGGTCAAACAAAGGGAAGTGGACGAAACTCCAATCTGTTTTAATATTTTATTTTTTAATAAATAAAAAAATAATAGATTTTAGATCTGAGATTGGCTGCGTTTGGAAGATATCTTCTAACAAAATATTTTTATTGTTTTTTTTTGGTACTCATTCGGGATGTTACGATTGTCTTAAAAACCGATAAAATATTTTTTGTTTCACGTAGTGTATTGTGTGGTAAAGCTGTTTTTGATTATAAAGAAAAATTGGACAACGAAAAAAAATGAGTGGCAATAATAATAAAAATAGCAATAATAATAATAATGTCCACAATTTTTTCCTTGTTGTTTGATATCATTTCTAGTAAAAAAGCAAACAATATATTACTTTTGGATAGTTTTGGAATACAAATGAATTATTTGTTTAAAAAAAAATATATGATGAATGAAATAGGTAGTGATAATAATGAAATGAAGTAATATGAAATAATTTATAAAAGAAACTCACTCAAATAGTCATGGAATGAGAGGATTAGGCAGTGGAGTTGAAATTGAAATTTAATGGAAAATTGACCAGTGTGGGCATAGCTTAATGATGACTTGATGATAATCAACAAAGCAACATCAAATAAATTATTTTCTACCTCTATAATTTTGTTTTTATTGAAGACTAGTTTCAAATTTTATACATTCATCTTCAGTTCTAAAAATTCAAAAATAAGCAATTTAAAATACAGTTTGGTATTATTATACATATTAAATTAAATGTATGATATGTGTGAGATATACATTTAACCTGATAGTTCATCTGGAAAAAGATAGTGTACCTTTGAGGCCAGGCCTCCTAAACTATATTGATAAATAAGCATTGTACGAGTAGATGCACCGATTTGACAAGACATTTTTTCTGTTTAAAACAATAAACAAAATAATTTGGCTCTCTAGACCATGACTGATACCTACTTGGCATCAACCACACAACATTCAACTCATAATATGTGGTGACAATTTAACATTAGTTTAAAACTGTCACATAACATACTTTTACGAAGGACGTATTCAGTAACATTTTTAACCTATTTCATTGAACTTTAATAGACTGGTTGACTGATGAATATTCGGGACCAGTTGAAATAATTATCGGGTGTTTTTATTAAATTTTAGTTACTTTGTTCATTTATCTTTTGACCTATCTTTCATTCCTTAATTAATTGATTTTATTATTATGTAATATGTTTGTTTTACCTACCTAAATGATGTTACAGACTAAACATATTGATAGAAAGCTCAAACAAAGTATTTATTAAAGGCTTAATTAGAGGAATAGAGCATGTAAATAATTGATCTGTAAACATACATTATGAATTAATTATGTTACTCGTGAATTATGCTTCATAAGATGTGTGTGTAATTTTTTTTAATAGGTTTTTTTATGATAACATGAGAAAATTATTATTTATTTATGTGTTAAGATGTTTCATGCTCTTACACACGACATGATAGTTTTATGTAAATTTTATAAAATCTCTCTTACACACATGACATGATAGTTTTATGTAAATTTTATAAAATCTCATTGAGACAAATTTTTATTTCAATTTAGAGAAAAAAATGCAATTTATTGGCATTTGCTGATAAGAAAATTTATAGGATTTTCTTATCAGCCAATGCCAATAAAATTTTATAAAGTTTGTGTCATTTGTTATACCATTCATATTTAACTTTTTGTTTAATTTTTATTTTATAAATAAAGTTACATAAATGTTTTTATTTTATTTTTTTTCCTTTGCATTATCCTTTCAATATATATATATATATATATATATATATATATATATATATATATATATATATATATATATATATATATATATAATTTAATATATATATATATTTTTTTTTTTTTTTTTTTCCATTCACATGCTTTGTTACTCTTGCGTTTGTTGTATCATTACAGTTTGTTTACTACCTATAGAAATCCTCAAATGCAATACGCTTGTTATCCACAACTCAGTTTATTCCAGTCCCACAGTCTAATTCACATTTCTTTGTCAAATTTTTAATTTTCTTACACTTGTTAAGTTCATTATAGTTTCTTACCAGGTAACACGTCTGTTCTTGCCTTACGTGTTCTCACTATTTTTGTTGATTTAATTAACAATAAGTAATCTTATAGTCGTATTACGGAAAGTAATTTGTGGCGTATCCGATCATCCTCCTCATTCTTTTGTCGGCTAACAACATCATCTCGTATGTTTCAAATATGTTATTGTTTTATATCATTTATCATATTTCGGGGAAAAAAATAATTAAAAACACCTTACTTTAAAATTTAATTTTTTTAATATTTCATAAAAAATCATTTTCGACAGCGTTTCTGGTCCTGTTGCCCATCTTCATGTTGATTTATCTAAAAAATATATTACTTTTACATTACAAAGTTTGTTATTTTTTCCAACCATTACAATCATTATTTTAGTAATATATGCTTATCATTTTTATTTCTTTATAAATATTACAAAATATATGTATCTTCTGAGAATAGGCTAAAAAAATTAATATTAATTATCTAAATCTACATACTTTATTTTATGTATTAATCAAATATAAATCGTCATATTTCTTTAATTACTTGCTTTGTTTTTATTTATTTATTACTTATTTTTCTTTTATGCCCTCTATTTTAGTTATAAATAATAATTGTAATCTTACTTTATTACAGAAATAGAGGACATAAAAGAAAAGAAGCTTACTTATTTTAAAAGCATTTCATTTCATTTTCATTTTTTTTCACATTTTTTATTAATTTCTTTTTATATATTTATGAATATATATATATATATATATATATATATATATATATATATATATATATATATATATATATATATATAAATATATAAAAAAACTAAATTCTTATCTTTTTATTTGTATTATTGTTTAATTATCACTTTTCTTTAAATTTCGTTTAATTTTTTTTTCTCTTTAATTCAATTGAAAAATGGGGGATCCTCCGGATCCTCTAGAACTCTCGAGCCCGTTAACAAAGAAAAGAAAATGTGCTCCGGATCGAATTAAATTTCCTCCCGACAAAATTATTCCCCAAAGGGCAGAAAACATAATGCCTGCATATTTGATTGCAAAAAGATAAGACCAAGAAGACTTTTTCCATTTTTTATTCATAAAATTATAACAAATCTGGTAGGGAATGTAAAAAATGTTGAAAAATTAAGAGATGGATCCTTATTAATACGAACGTTAAATGGTCAACAATCTAGTAAATTATTATCCTGTAAAGACTTCGGAGGCCAATGTCCAGTTGAGATAACAGCCCATAATACCTTAAATGACAGCAAAGGCGTGGTCCGATGTTTTGATTTTCAATATATGGAACTAGAGGAAATAAAAAAGGAATTAACACCATTAATAAAAGACATAGTCAGGATTAAATAAAAAAATAACGGCAACGAAATATTAACCCATAATTACATATTAACATTTCCTACTCCTAAACCTACAGAAACATTACAAATTGGTTATCAAACAATTAGAGTGCAGCCATATATTCCTAACCCATTACGGTGTTTTAACTGTTTAGGTTTCTCTCATCCAACGACACTATGCAAAAAAGAAGCTATATGTGTTCAGTGTAGCCAACCTAGACATGGAGAAAATATTAGATGTAATCAACCGGCTAGATGCGCTAACACAATGTCCCTTACAAATTAATAATAAAATACCTCTAAACTAAGCTAAAAAAAATATAGATAAAGAGGAAAAAAACCTATCCATTTTAATAGATCTTTCGCAGAAATTGCCAAAAACCAAAACAAAACAATCGAAAAAAAAAAGATTTAGCAATTCAGGCCAATATTTTATATTATTTTTCGGAAAATAAAAAAGTAACAGAAACAAATACACCCAGCCCGGTCGCAGAATATCGCAAACAAACCAATGTTAATACCATTGGATCCCAGACGGCATCGGTAGAAACTATTATCTTTAGGTCACCTCCACCAGCCCCGAGCCCTACTAAACTGCCTATCCCCACTCCTCCGCTCCCACTCCGTCTCCCCACCGCCTCCAGCATTACTCCCCGCCCTTCCTTAACCTCCCCACCACCCTATTCCGACCCAAATTTGTTGGATTCGTTAGCCAATAATGAAATAGACGAGGAAGGTTTCGCGTTTCAAAAAAAGAGAGGAAGACCAAAAAAGAAACAAAATAATAAAATAAATAACACATAGTTAAATTTATTTTTAAATCACATTCAATTTTTTTTTTTTCATTTCATTTATTTTTCTTTTCTTTAATAATTAATAAATATGCCCTTTCTTCAATGGAACTGTAATGGATTAAAAACACATATTAATGATCTTAAAATTTTGATCAGAGATATAAACCCGTTCTGTATGCCCTTCAGGAAATCAATCTTCTAAATAACGAAAAAAGAACTTTAAAAACTTCAATATTTACAGAAAAGATGGCTCTAATACAAACCATGGCTATCACGGTGTTCTACTTGCCATACACCAATCTGTATATTCCGAATTGGCCGTATCGGCCGCAATAATCGGTTCGACTGGGAATGTAAAAGTGCTAGGAAAAGGTCTTTCACCCTCTTAAATTTATTAAGAAAAAGTAGATCCGAGACGATTAAAATTATATATCTCAAAACCAACTTGGAATACAAAAATATTTGTAGAGATAAAAAGAGAAAATTTTTTATGAATATAATAACGAATATAAAGGAAGCCAGAGACACGAAAGAGCTGTGGAAATCTCTGAATTACCTAAAGAAAAATAAATTTGTATGCGGTTCTGGAATAAAGTCAGAAGACTTGTTTAATTATTTCAGACAACTTTTAATATCTTCTCCCACCTCAGGACCGGTCCTCTATGCCGAACCGTATGCAGAAATTGAAGAATTAGATAAACAATTAACGAAATAAAAACAGTCCTCAGTAAACGTTAATACGCCTAACAACCAGGTATAGATCGGATATCATATGAATTCTTTAAAATGGCACCTCTAAATTTCTATGATAAATTAATTACATTTTTTAATAATATTTGGGTCAAAGAAAAACTTCCAAACAGCTTTAAGGAGGCAATTATATTTCCAATTTTCAAAAAAGGGGGTATCAGTGATGTCAGTAACTACAGGGGAATATCGCTTCTTAACAGTATAGCAAAAATATTTACTGGAATCCTGTTGGAGCGTCTTATGAAATGGACTACAGATAATTATATATTACATGAAAATCAAGCAGGATTCAGATCTGCTTACTCCGCATATGACAACTTATTTACAGTGTATGGGATGATAAATTTAAAATTCAATTTGAAAGAAGAAATAAACCTATTTTTTATTCATTTTAAATCTGCATTTAACCAAGTTAATAGGAGAGCACTGTTCTACAAGTTAAGTGCCTTGAATATATCAAGAAAAGTGCTGAACATACTAAAAAATCTGTATGACGTAACGAACCTCAGAGTGTGGACAAACGATGGCATATCTGAAAGCATCGATTCTTATATTGGATTAAGACAAGGATGTTTACTGAGTCCGCTATTTTTTTCGTTGTTTATTAACGACCTGGTGGAATGGATAGAGGGTGGAATTCTTATCGCAGGACAAAGGCTAAATATGTTGATATTTTCTGACGACATTGTTCTTATTGCAGATAGCGGTCTCATTTTGCAAGAAATGATTTGTAAACTGGAAGTTTATTGTAGAACATGGAGCTTAGAACTAAATCTAGGTAAATCTAAAATAATGATCTGCGGCAGAAAAAAAGCAAAGTCAAACAAGAAAAAGTGGTAATTTGAGGAGAAACCAATCGAGACAGTAAACTGTTACAAGTATCTGAGTATCACTTTAACTCATGACTTATGTTTAAAAATACATTCTAAACTTAAACTCTCAGCTTGCAAAAATATTTTGAATATGGTTTGGTCTAGATTAATGTCAAACAAGTTAGTCCCATTGAAGCAAAAAATCGATGTTTTTAACTCCACAGTAAGAGCAGTATTGTGCTACGGTGCGCAGGTATGGGGATACGAAAACTCAGATTCAGTGGAGAAAGTGCAAAGATATTTTGTAAAAAGAATAATTGGGGTGCCCGTTACTACACCAAACTACATGCTCTATCTGGAGACAAAATTAAATCCTCTACATAGTTACACCATATCCATACACATAAATTATCTTATAAAGGTATTAAATCTGGAAAATAATCGGTTACCGAAAATAATAGCCCTTAAAATGATAGAAAAAAATTCAAGTTGGGTGAGTGCCGTGAGAAGACTAGGTAGGAGTGTTGGTATAGAATTTTCAGCCGAGGGGTTATTAGGCCAGCTAATAACAAATAAAACCACCTTCATATCCAGATTAAATGAGCAAGCAAGAGATGGATTTATTGAACGAGCTAGGAGTGCTGAACATCATATAATGTATAGTAAATTAAATTATGATGTCACCTATTTTGAGACAGGAAAAGACATACATTGCATTATGCTTATTTTCAAGGCAAGGGGAGAATTATTTAATCTAAACTAACAATCTTGGACAAATAGAAGAAATAATTGCTCATTGAGCTATTTAAATGTTCCCGAGGATACGATGCATTTCATCTCGAAATGCCCGGTGCTTACTTAGTTTAGGATGATTTTCTTAGGAAAAAAGGTACTTAATCCAAATGAAACGTTGCAATTACTGAATGGTCTGGATTATGAAAAATTATATTTATATCTTAAACAAGCAAATGCATACCAAAATGAACTAGTTAAAGAGTTTAATTACTAATTAGTTATTTATATAGAAAAATCTGGCGTTGTTTATAAAAAAAAAATCCTGAAATGTGCTGTATTATTTTATTTATTTTTTTGTATTCACTGATCAATATATTAATACAGAAACCTCGACAGACGAACTCTGTTCATTATATAAAATACGTTGTACATAAAAAGCATATCTTTAAATACTTATAAATAAACGTATTCATCTATCTATCTTTTCCGAATTAATCCCAATAAGCACTCACCTACAAGCTGTAGCTACTAAAATTCATCTTAGTTCCACTTTCTCCGTCTGCAATTTATACCTACCGCAGGATCGTTCAAAAGATACATAACATATCTTAGACATATTGAATCAATTACCACGCCCAATCCTCTTTGTCTGAGACTTAAATGGCCATAACCCCCTATGGGGCTCTCAAAACCTTAGCACGCGTGGTAAGATAATAGAAAATTTTATTGAACTTTCTGACCTATTCCTACTCAATACGACATGACCGATCTACACGTTCTTCCCGATCTACACAGTAGTGAACACTTCCCAATTCTAATATCTATATATATATATATATATATATATATATATATATATATATATATATATATATATATATATATATATATACATATATAGTTAAATAAGTCGGAGTCTCTAAAGGGTTTTTAAAAAGATTTATTATGAAGTACAAACAATAATAATGGAAATGAAACTACTGACTACATTGCCTAATAATCTAGAATTATCTATCTACGATAATACGGACGGGAACAGCGACAGCGAGACCGAGAAACACTTCCTCTTTCCCACGGCATTTATAGGTAAGAAAAGATCTGTCAGCTTTTAGAATGAGGCTGAATCTGTTAAATCTAACTTCTCCCTGCTTTAAGATTGTTAACTTCTGGTAACAATTAAAATGAAGTATTATACAATTTACTTAATAAAACTTGATGAGAATTTTCTGCAATAGGAGCAGTGGGGGTTGCAATTGTTTGCATAGGAGCAGGAGTTAATGTAGACAGTCTTATTTTACAAAATACAATAATGATTATACAGATAATAATAGCAATTATACAAATAATATAAAAGTATTCAGTTGGTATATCTTGAACAAAACTTAATCGGTCTAATGATGGTATTGTCATATTCTGTACTTCCAAGGAAGAAACATTAAGTAGTTCTATTACATAAAATGTTTGTGGAATGTTGTTATAATTATAAATATGTATTTTATTCAATTGTGGAAAACAATCTTTTTCGTGAATATCAATTAAACTAACTTTAGGTAAGAATACACTATTATTGTTACAATCTACTAGTTTACTTATATTAACAATAATGTATTGTTTTAACATATCTAAGTATCTTATATTATTCTTATCACTAAGTTTTTGATTACATTTACTTAAATTACCCTCTTGTAATATTGAGTATACACAAGTGTCATTTATTTTAATTAAATCTTTAAAATAATAATCATCTATAAATATACAATTCGCTTTATAAATAACCATATTTTTCTTAATGTATAAGTCATTGGATAACTCAATTTCCCATGTTTGATTATTCTTTATTTTAGGTACTGTCACTACTAAATATCCCTGATAATCATCTTCATGTAATGGTACTCTTATGAATGTGTGTAAAATCTTATTATGTACTAACAGAATATTTTACTGTTTGACCATAATACCTCAGTATTATTAGATACTAACGTTATATTTATTGGTAGATCATTTATTACTTTGATCATTAAATTAGTATGCACGATGCCTAATTTACAAAATTCAAATGAAAGTGTTAAATCTTTTATTTTTGTTAGAAAATGCGAGACATGTAAAAATAGATTATAAGCTTCTTCGTCGAGTTTTAATATATCAAAATTTTTATACTATTATTAAAGTTTTGATTAATAGTTTTAATTTCATTTTTATAATCCTCAATTATTTGTTTATTAATTTTAACTGATGTTTCAATGTTATGTTCTAATTTATAATTATTTTCTTTGCTTATGATTTTATCTTAGTGTTCTTTGTCACTAGCATCCATGTTACTTGTAACTTATAACGTTTCCGAGACCATTGAAAATACCTTGTTTTTGTCTCGTGTGAGTTTTATATTGTTGCAATTTTATTTGTCCTGATATATCATCAATTAAATCGGCTAGTATAGGATAAGCTCTTTGATTCTTAAAATATTTAAGATGAATTTCGACATTTGTCAATTCTAGTAAACTAATGTTAAAAAAATTATAGGTTTCATAATATTGGTTTATAACTTTTATATTATTATAGTATAGTGTAATAAAATATTATTTTTCTCGCAAAATTGTTGGGCTAATTTATTTTTCATTTTTGTTCCTTGATCTAGCGTTATTTGTAGTTGGGTTGGATAATAGAGTAGATATGCCTTTATACTATTACATATGTTTATACTATTACATATGTTTATAGCATTATTAGTTGTCATTACTTATACAAATAGGCGTTTGGAGAAAGCATCGATTGCTTTAAAAATTATTTTACTTTCATATTTTAAAACATCTATCATAAGTTCCTGGAATGGTCTTTCTGGTGTTTGTTCAAATTTGGTTTTGATCGGTTGTCGATCATATTTTGTTGTTCTGCATGTAGGACATTGGTTGATGTATTCGCTTATTTTACCTCTCATGTTTGGGAAATATTTTTCATGTCTTAATTTTTCATATGATTCGTTTATTCCTCTATGTTGTGTCTTTTCTATATGATAGTTTTTCTTCTTGCTCTTTTATATTCTCAATATCTTTGCATAACAAAAAATATCTTTTTAATTTTACTGCGGGATATTCTGATTCTATAATTTTCTGTATTTCTATAAAATATTCGTTTAATAAATTGTCTATTAATGGTTTTTTTATGAGCAGTATATTCCACAAGTTGTTTCTGGCGTTAATATTTTTGACAAATAATCATTTAATTTTTCCTTTTCAGTACAATTTACGATACACCTATGTTTCTTGAATGGTTTCGTGAATTCTAATTTATCTTTTCCTCGGGATATAATAATTTGATGTTTCTCTACATTCAAACTTTTATGTTTTTCACAGATCCATACTTGATTAGTACTTGATTCTTGTGAATGTATCGTTTCTAAATCTTCTTCAGTATTATCTTCTATTGGTTTTACTGTTGGTAATTCTAATTGTCCAATAAATGTTTCATATTCTGATGTAGTTTCATCTGCTGTATCTTGCAATAGTTCTTCAATATCCATGTTCTCTTCTAAATGATGTAAATCATCGTGATTTCGTGAAAGTGCATCGGCTACGTAATTCGTCTTTCCCTGGGCATGGTTTATGTCAAATTCAAATTCTTGTAATTTCCATATCCACTTCATTATTCTTGTACTTTGGTTCTTCATTGTAAAGATCCATGTTAATGGTTTATGGTCTGTTTGCAAAAGAAATTTATAATGTAATTCCGGATTTTGTAATACTCGCGAAGCAAATGCTAATGGATGTTCAACATCGTTGTCATCTTTTTGTGACAATACAACTCCGATTGATTGATAACTTGCATCTGTGGTTAATATAAATTTCTTGTTCCAATCAGTGTGTTGACCATTAATTCAATTAGTATTTTACAAGCCTTTTTTATTTCTTCAGTTTTATAAATTTTTGTTTGTAATGATTGACTAATAGGTTTTGTTATTTTTGCATACCCTTTTATGAACTTTCTATAGTACCCTGACATGCCTAAAAATTGTCTTGTTGACTTTTCATCATGGAGTATAGGAAATTTTAAAATTGCATCAATTTTTCTTTGATCTGTTGTTTAACCATCTGGGGTGACAATATATCCTAGAAATTTTAATTCTGTTTTAAAGAACTCTGTTTTGTCGAGTTGTATCTATTGGTAATTTGGTTAACATTATGTAATGTACATTATCTAAACCGGGCGCTGTATTGTAATTACCTTTTAGTTCATTTAATAATTCCTTTATAGAGAAATTTGATAATATTTTGACTTCGTCACTGGACGAATTATTACTATTATTCTCTTCGGAAGAATTGTTACTGTTTAAATCGTAATATGTGTTAGTACTGTTTTCCAGATTCGGTGTGTTATTGATGTTAACTATGTGCAAAGGGATAGAAGCTAATGGGGAGGGGGGGAGGGAGCAATTGATTAATAAATTCCTCGCACCGTTCGCCCTTAATTATAGAGAATCTATTATTTGTTTTACGATTTTTGAGTAAAGAAAGTTTATGCCATATTTCCTTCATGGGAGTATTTTTATTTATACTTAAACAAAAGGATCGCCAAGATTGTTTTTGTTTGTTTCGAGTGATGTTTTTGAATAAGGCGTCTGCTTTTTAATAATTAATGAGATTATCTGTGGATGGTGTTTGTTTATATATTTTAAAGACATTTTTCCTTTTTATAGGTAATGTGTACATTCTTTATCCCACCAATTTCTGCTAAAATATTTCTTATAAAACGGTTTATATTGTGGAATTGATTTATTACATGTTTCGTTGAGGAAGTTTAAAAAATCTTCATAGGTTGAATTATCTGATAAGGTAGAGCTATTAAGATCGGCAGTATTTTCGAAATCGCCCCTGCTGATTTTAATAACCATTTTCTATTAGTGAAGAGAATAGGTTTTGTATTAGTTTTATCAGTGAGATAGGAATTTTTTTATAACTATGGGTACGGGCTGTATAGGACTTAGCAAGAAAAAAAAAATTAAAAAAAAATAAAAACTATGGGTATGTGATTAGATCCCAAAGGGTCATCCTGTAAATTCCAATCGATGTTAGCTGAGCAAAATGTTACATCAATAGCAATATTTTTTGATTGACGAATATTATTTACTAAGGTTGGATCGCCATTATTTAAACAATTAAATTAGAATTGCCGATGGCGGAGACTAGATTATTACCTTTATTGTCGCAGTTTCCACACCCCCATTGATAATGGTGGGCATTTACACCTCCACCTAAGATTAAAGGACTTTCAAAACTGTTAAACATCTTTTCCTAGTCGCTTTTTGTGATTGTATATTCAGGAGATACGTATAAAGAAACAATGTTAAGTTCGAATTTATTACCTAATGATATATTGATTGCTACTGTTTCTAGATTAGAGATTTTAATGAAATTTAGGATTTCTGAATAGTTGTATTTAGATTTTATTATTATTGCTAGTCTGCCATATCCATCCGTTTTTTTTTTTTTTTTTTCTAATCGCTCAAACAAAAAAGAACATTAATAAAACAAATAATTAGATAAATTATAAACTGGATGTACTTTACCTTTTACTACCTGTTGGTATTTGAAGGTCTGATGACTATATACAATTGGAATGATATTTCCCAGTCATGGAATTTTCTCATTATTTAGAGGTGAGGGTCCTCTTCTTGTTATATGTTAAATAAAAATACCTACTACTAACAATTATATACAAGATTAATAATAATAATATTTACAATATTTACATGGTTATATTTACAAGGATGGATATGAGAGAGTGGCTGGGGTGGGACTAGGAAGTTGGCAGGACGAGGCGATGGGATAGGATATAGGGGGTGGGGGTGCTTTTGAAGCGGATTAAAGGATGGTGTTGACCGGATGGAGTGGTCCCTTTCGGCCCTGCCATCTGGCAGGAAGGGAGGATGGGGTGATGGCGCGGAAGAGAGGGTTAAATGAGGCAGGGAGGTTGTCAAAGAACTTTACGTGTCTTCTTGTGATGTGCTGTTGAACTGTGTCGAGTTGTAATTCATTGTGAATGTGTGCCATGTTCCGTCTTGCGAGTGACGTTCGTTTTGTGATTTTTTGTAGGACGCTGTTTTGGTATGTTTGGAGAGACTTCAGGGCTGAGGGGTATAGGTAGTGCAGGATGGGAGCACCGTGAAGCAGTGTAGGCCTGAGGATGGCTTTGTAAATGAGAATGGCTTTGTAAATGAGGATCTTGAGTCTGAGTGACAGCCCTGGTGAGTAGAGCAATCAATATATCATTAGGTAATAAATTCGAACTTAACATTGTTTCTTTATACGTATCTCCTGAATATACAATCACAAAAAGCGACTGGGAAAAGATGTTTAACAGTTTTGAAAGTGATTGAGTTGCTGCGTTGTGGCTTTGGCTATATGTATTCTGTGTTTTGTGTTTGCAGTGAATGATAGGTGAGATTCTAGTTACCGAGGTATGTGAGCTGTCTTTTATTCTGAATGGTTTGCCCATTCAGTTTTGGTTGTTGTTTGAGTGTTTTCTTGTATGGAAAAGTGAATGCATCTGTTTTTTGTGTGTTTATATGGATGTTAATGTTTTTTAGTTGGTCTGTGATTTTTTGGGCTACTGTTTGGGCCTTGCGCATGGCGTGATCTGCATTAATGCTTGCTGTGTAGATAACAATATCATCAGCATATGCAGCGATTTGAACATTGTCAATCTTTTGCCCTACTATATGGGCTGTATATATATTGAAGAGGACTGGCGCAACGACCGAGCCCTGAGGAACACCACAGGCAACTGGGCGCGGGGTGGAGATCTTAGATTTGACACGGACAGAAAATGTCCGGCCACTGATAGGAGCCAATAATGTCGACTAGTTGGTTCGGGAATCGGTGAAGCCGGAGTTGATCAATTAAGGTGGAGTGGGATACAGAATCAAATGCCTGTGTGCAATCTAACGAGATCATTACGGTAGCAAGATTTTTATTGAGGTTTTTTGCTGTATCATACTGTAGTTTTGCTACGTGATGATAGCAGCTAACGCCACGAGAGAACCCGGTTTGTTCCGGGAGGATGACATGTGTCGCAGTGTTTTCGGACATGAATGAGGATTAGTTTCTCATATATTTTTGAGACGTGGTTGAGGAGACTGATGGGCCGGTATTCTTCCGGTACCGCTCCTCGTTTTTTGGGTTTGAGAAGTGGAACAACTATAGCATGTTTCCACTCCAGTGGGGTAATATCTCAGGCGTGAGCATGAGTTGTAAATATTGAGGAGAAACATATGGGCTTTCCTGGGGAGTTGTTTGAGAAGGACATAGGGTATATTGCCCTCTCCTGTTGATTTGTTTCCTCTCGTATTTCTCAGAGTTGCAGTCAGTTCTTTATATGAGGAAAATATGGTTTGTGTTATATCAGTCAGTGGACTGTGGTTGTAAATGGTAGTGGTACGTGCTGAGTCTCTATCGGCGTAGTAGTCAGCAAGTATGGTAGCCTGATCTGCGGTAGTGAGAAGCTCATCGTCTCGTTGTATTTTCACCGATTTTGATTTGGTGTTGTGGCTTCTGACTAGTTTCCAGAAGTTTTTGGGGTCGTAATGGATACGGCGTAATCGTTCGTGCCAGAGGGATGTTTTCCACTGCGACATGAGAGAGGTGATTTGTCTGGTGAGACTGTTTATGATAGGTCTGTATGTTGGGTCTTTAGTCCTATGCCAGCAGTTTTTTATGTTGTTTCGCTGTTTAATTAGTGCGAGTATGTGTTTTGGTGGCTGGCGTAGGTGGATGGGAGTGGGGTTGAACGTGGGTATCGAGGTGTAGGCGGCATCGTGTATGATGTTTTGGAGAGTGTTTATGGCATTGTTTATGTCTTGAGTGTTTGTGAGTGGTGTGATGTTGGTTGTGTTAGTGTAGACTGTGTTCTTGTATAGTTTCCAGTCTGCCTGTGTAAAGTTGTATTTGTGATCTGTTGGTGGGATTCTTGTTGTGTCACGGCCGAGGTGATAGATAACGGGGATGTGATCGTTGTCACTGAATTCTATTGTTGTGCAATCTGTGAATCTGTGTGATTGTTGTGTGAGTAACAGATCTAGTGTAGATGTGTACGCTGGGTTAGAGTGATGTCTGTATGTGTAGGCGTTGGGGTGTATGACTGTGTATTTTGTTTTAGTGAGGTGGGTACCTAATGCATTTGGCTTTGTGCAGTTCCAAATGTGGTGTTTAGCGTTTAGGTCCCCTACGATGATGTGTTGTCTGTCTGTTTCGGTTTCCCGTAAGAGTGTTTTAAAAGTGTCGAGTTGAGCTCCAGGTCTTCTGTTTATACATGTGATTTTGTATGTGTTTTTAAGTTTTACTTGTACAGTGACGGCTGTGTGTTTTTCGTCATTATTGTTTATGAGTTTAGAGGGGACGTCATAACGCACCAGAAGTGCAACGCCACCGTGTGCGGGGGTTTGTGAGTCTAGTCTGTAGGTGTGATAACCGTGAAAGTGTATTCGCGTTTGCCTGTTTAGTTTTGTGTCTGTGAGTGCGACAACTGAGATGGCCTATGAGAGGCCAGGAGGGATTCCAGCTCGAGCTTTCGCTTTACGAGCCCTGTTATGTTATAGTTAAGGATAGAGTGTCTATCCATTAACTTTAGCTGCGAAGGCTTATTGGAGTACGATGTTAAGCGTGCTCATGACAGTATGAAACATAGCCTTCATGTCACTGATCATGGAGAGTAAGCCCTCAACCCATGCGGGTGTATCCGTGGACGGCTGAGGAGTTGGGGGTGAGGGTGTGGGTGCGGATGCGGGGGTTGGTGTGGGGGTGTGTGATCCGTTGAATAGGACACCGGCGTATGAGTTTGGGGCAGAACAGGCAGACCTTTGTTTCCTTCTTTTTAAGAAGGATTTGCCTGTTTGGGCAGTCACGGTATGAGGCCACATGAGGGCCACCGCAGTTTGCACATTTGGGTGGGGTGTTTCGTAGACATTCATGGGTCTCGTAGTTTTCACCACATCGAACGCATTTTATAATGCGCCCACAGAAGTTTTTAGTGTGGCCAAATTCCTGACAGTTGTGACACTGCCTGGTGCCGCTTATATTTTTCAGTTTTTCAACCGAATAACCCGTATGGTTATTGGACCAATTTTTTCCATATCTTGGAGGGTTGTTTTTTCATCGGTGGTAACGATGAGCAGTGGGAGATTCCTCTTATTTCCACTCTCGTCTGTTTTTTGCATCCGCCAGACGCTTTTGAACCCGGGTAGGCGGGTTTTTAGTGCACTCTCAATAGAGGCCACTGAATGGTTGATATCAAACCCTTTCAGTATATACTTCCTTAAGGGTTTGGTGCCTCTTGGTGCGTAGGAGTGAAAGTCGATATCATCCGACTGGTGGAGAAGGGACATGGTGGCGTCATAATCGGCCTTGGTTGAGGTAAAAATTTTATTTTCGTTCTTGTTAGAACGAATAATAAAGGTGGTGATGTTCGCCTCTAAGAGGTTCTTTCTTAGTTCCACCGATGACATCGGTGGACGAATCACAATCGGAGCCGGTTTGTACGGCTTTTGATTGCTTGGTGGGGTTGCTGGTGCAGCTGGGATGGGTGTTTCTGGCTGGGAGGTGAATGGGCCCCTTATTTTTTTTTTTTTTTTTTTTAAAGCCCCATGGGATGTGGAGTTGATATTTAGGGGTATAAATTTGGGATAAATGGGATCTCTTGTACTGCATCGGATGCATTTTAAGAGGGGAATGAGGATAGGAGAAATTTTTTGGAATGATGGAAATTAGGAATCATTATCTAGTGACGGGGCTCACTAGTTGTTTTGAGTCTGTCTAGTCTGTTATTTTTTCTCAGTCTAGTCTGTGGCTCTGTACATGTTTTTGCCAGCGCTGTGGCCGTCCTACTGGTGTTAATGTCTGGAATAGAGGGTTTGTACAATATTTGAGGCTGTCAATGAATTTAATATTCCTCCTTGAGATGAAATCGGTCACTGTGGGGAGCTCGAGTGTTGTATGTAGTAAGTCTGTTTTTGCTCTCTGTAGTGAAGTATGTCTTACTATACGCCTTAGCACGCCATTCTGAAACTGTTGGAGCCTCTTTGTCGTTCCGGGCGATATGTTTGTTAGCATCGGTGCTCCATAAAGGAGAGCCGGTCTTATAACGCCTTTATAGATCATTAATTTGAGGCGGAGAGATAAATTTGGTGATGTTAGCAGGTGGTTCAGTCTATAAGACTTGGTCCTTACCGACCTGATTTTTTTATAGCAGTGGCGAGATAGTGTCAGGTGTCTGTCGAGGGTGACACCCAAGTACACTATACTGCTTGCTGGTCTGTTCTCGCTACCCGCTACCTTATAGACCTTAGGTAGAGGGCGCTTATTCGTCTGAAAAGAGAAAATAACATAGTCGGTTTTCGTGGAATTAACTGTGATATTTAGTCTTTCCAGCTTCGTTGTTATTTCCTCACAGGCATTCTCCGCCTGCCATAGAGCTCCCTCTGCATTCATTGAGCTACTGTAGATAGCGATGTCATCGGCGTAAGCAGCTACAGTAGCTCTTTTATACTTTGCTCCAACAGTTTCAGCTGTGTACACTGAGAACAGTACTGGTGATAGCACGGAGCCTTGGGGTACTCCACATGTTAGTGCGATGACTTCAGATACTGCTTCACCGACTCGTACCTTTATTGATCGTTGAAGAAGAAACGACCGCTGTTCCGGAAACTCGTTGTCCAGCAGTGTCTTACATAGAAGGCCATGGGACACTGAGTCGAACGCCTCCGTGCAGTCTATGGAGATTATTGCGGTAACCTCATTCTTGACAGTGTTCTGACTTACTTCCGCCTGTAGCTTCGCCAGATGGTGATCCGGGCAGAGTCCGGCCTGAAAGCCGGTCTGCTCCGGTGGGATAAGGGCTATCTCCGAGCAGTAGGTTTTGAGATAATTAAGAATAATTTTCTCAAAAACCTTGCCCATGTGCGGAAGCAAGCTGATTGTTCTATAGTCGACTGGCTTGGATCCGTTCTTCGCGGGTTTCAGTAGCGGAAAGAGGATAGCTCGTTCCCATGCCTCAGGGAAGTATCTCAGTCTGAGGCAGGAGTTGTAGAGGTTCGTTAGGTGAGCTATGCCTCTTCTGGGTAGTTGTTTTAACAATATAGTCCCGTCGTGGCCTGGGGCTTTATCTCCCCTCGAACGACGGAGAATGGCCTTTAGCTGCTTCGGGGAGACAAACATATAATTGTCGCCAATTTCTTCTATCGGTATCTCTGCCGTGGGCAGAGTCCGTCTGGATATTATCCCACCATAGTGCTGTTAATAGTTTATCACCATCATGAAGTATCGTAGAGCTTCTCTTCCTGGTGCTCATCTTCAGTAACTTCCAGAATTGTCTGTGGTCGCCGTGGGTCGCTCGTAGCTTCTCGTGCCACTGCGCAGTCCGCCATTGTTTCATGAGATTACGGATCTGGGTGGTAAGGGAATTTACCACCGACTTCACTTCCTGATCTCTGGTCCTGTACCATTTATCCTTCCACTTATTACGCAAGGCAATAACTGTCAGAATGTGATCTGGCGGGGGACGCATAGCTGGCGGAAGTGGCCTGAACTTCGGTATAGCCTCATCGGCGGCTCTTCTGATAGTCGCTGTGAAGAACTCCAGGTAGATGTCTACTTCACTCGTCGTACGGAGGGCAAGGACTGTAGACAATTCGTGGTAGACCTGTGCTTTGTAGACCTCCCAGTCTGCCTCTTCATATTTATACTTCGTCGGTGAAGGAGCTGGTACTTCTCCATCTATCAGATAGAGCACAGGTCTATGGTCAGATGATATGCTATCCAGCGCAAAGCAGTCGATAAAACGGTGTGGCTGTCTTGTGAGCAGGAGATCAATTGTAGATTTGCCGTTGTTCGCCCTATGCCTGAAAGTGTGGGTGTTCGGATGGACTACAGTGTAGGGCGTCTTCAGAATTATTCTTCCCGCTGTGTTGCTTGAATTATTATTCCAAACGGTGTGCTTAGCGTTTAGGTCACCCACTACCCAATGGTTTGTTCTCTTGGCACACTCGTTTAGAAGTCGGGAGAACTCCTCCGGAGAAGACCTAGGTCTCCTGCACAGCCCTGTGATGATTGTGGGCTTATCCAAGAGGACCTGAATCGTTTTATGATTTATTTTTGGGTCTCTGATAGCCACTGGTGGGGGAAGTTCCCTCCACCTGGTTCCATGGCGGATGGCTATCAGGACCCTCCCTGCTTGGTCTATCGGTTGGTCTCCTGTCAGATCGTAGCCTGGCAAGCGTATGCGCTGGAAGTTTGCCCTGGTGTCCGTGAGGATCACTACGGTGGGTTGGGTCTGTGCTATCAAGGCGTATAGTTATGTAATTTTAGGCATTAGTCCGTCAGTATTGAAATTTAGTACAATTAGTTTGTTATTCATTTTGAAATAACAGCCGCAAATAATTCAATGAGTTTATTTGTGGTGTTTGTTAATGCGTCCAGGCTCTTCATGATATTTTCCACCCACGGTGGAATAACATCATGCCGAGCTCTGTCGGCGTAGGATTGGTTTTCGGTCCGTCGGGGTGGGGGTTGAGCCTGGTCCCTCATTGGTCCGCCTGTCCGTCCTTGTTCGGGCTGGGTCTGCCGTGGTGGGGGGTGAGCCTGGTCGTTCATTGGTGGCTGTGCTGGTGTAGGAGCAGGCTTAGTCCTTAAACCTACCCTTTCCTTAAGTTTGGCTAGTCGGTCCATAAGGGCCTTCCGGGCCTGACATCCAGTAAAGGAAGCCACATGTGACTCGCCACAGTTCGCACACTTGACCGGAGCGGTTGCTCTCGGGCATTCCGAGATGAGATGGGGCCAGCACATCGGACACAAACCGCTGTTCTACCACAGTGGTTCTTAGTGTGCCCAAATATTTGACATCTATGGCATTGAACAATGCCCCTTCTTCCGACATATGGTTTCACGCTAAACCGGATGCGGTTGATGGAATACAGCTTCTCCATGTCCTCTAGTTTCACCTCAGCTATTGTTGTGACCAGGATGAGGGGCAGGTCGGTCTTTCTCCCGTCCTTGTCGCTTTTCCTCATCCTTCTGACATCTAGGTCGTTGACCCAGGTCCTGTTTGATGTTCTCTATTTTATGATCTATGTCCAGATCATACATGACAAATTTTCTAGTCTTCTAGGCCCGTTCGACGAAGAGTAAGTATGGTCCGGGCTATTTTTTACTTTGAGGAACTCGGTTATACCCGTATGCAGTTCCATCGATGACGGAAAAATACGGATTCCGTCCCTCGTTTTCTGGAGTTCAAAATCCTTGAACCCCGCAGCCTGCAGGTCCTCCACTGCCTTCACGGTGCTGGTGACTCCGCTGACCTCTATCGGGGGAGGTTTATGACGCACTTTTTTAGCACTAACGACACTATTACCGGCACTGTTGCTTAAAATAGAAAAGGTGTTTTCTGTACTTACAGAAAAGTGGGCTGGTTGATTGACTGCACGGCATGTCTTCATGGCACGAACCCATTCGCCGTCGTCCGTCCTCGTCTTCATGGCCTCTTCTGACTTTTTGGTCTTCCGTCGACCTGGCTGGTACTGCTGCTGTGCTCGATGCAGTTGCTTCCTCCATCTCTGCAGTGGTGCACTTCACGAGTATGAGTGGGGAGGGGCCTTACCAGAGCAACGCTACCCTTACCCAATAGGGTAACTGTCAAGGTATATTCCACGGGATACGTGTGGACCGTGACAGCTTGAGGGCGCTATCTAAGTAAGCAAGAAAGTTTTTAAGTTGCAATAACTAACGGTGTACAGGAAGATCCTGAGATGTTCACTGTTCAACGGCTGCTGCTAGACTCCCGTTGTGTTGGATGGGCCGCTAAGTACAGCAAAGCTATTAGAGGTAGTTGTAGCTGGTTTGTCATTGGTCGGTCGGGGGACAAACGTCAGTTTCCTTTTGAGTGTAGTATAGCCTTCACTATCGGTAAACGGAATAAATTTGCGTTTTAGTTTGAGCTTGATCTGGGGGGGCCTGTTTGGTGCTGATGAAGTTGAAGCAACTTCATCTTGAACCATTGGTGTAGGTTGGGGTTGTGTCATTTTACAGAATAATATAAAACTAAAAATAAACTAAAGCTAACACTTCACTTAGGTAAGTAAAATGTACTCGCGTGACTCCAGGAGCACCAGGACGGACCGTAATGAAGGCACCACTAGGAGCACCAATCACAGGCCGTGTCGAGAGCACCAGTTGTCACTAAGGGCTGCTTGCCAGCGCGACGCTGCCCGCTACCCAATAGGGTGTTTACTGAGGTTAGGTCCAAGGGATAAGCATGGACCTCAGTAAATCTAGGGCGCTAAGCTAAGCAAGTGTTGAGAAAAGTCTTGAGAAGAGTAGGTCTTCAGCTTGCAAGAGAGGTCTTCAGGATAGGTCCTTCTGCCAGGGCTGCTAGCTGTAGAATGCTGTTGATCCATCCGATCTGTCCTCCCTAACAGTATTATACCCAGGGAAGTTGACGTATCTGTTGGTTTTGAACCATGTCTCCGAGATTAAAGCTATATCTATGTTTTCGGTGAAAAGGAATGCTTCTAAACTATTTTTATTAGATATAGCCGATCTAGCGTTCCATTAACTTAGACAGTTTCGGTCATCAACGCGTTTTTGATTTACATTACGTTAGTAATATTTATCAATGTTACTGTGTTGAAATAGTTTAGAATATCTATTATAGAATTCAAGAATATTTATATAAAATTAAATATTTAAACTATGGCTTCGTTCTTTAATCATATTTCTAATTTCGTCTTCAGATATTGTTAAATTTTTATGAAATATAATTGAATTTACTATCGAGAAGATAGTGTCTGAAATTTGACTGGATATATTAGGTTTTACATTAAGTGTTCCCAAAGATTTTGATTTTGGGGTATTCGTATTTGTAGGTAACGGAACTGAAGGGTACAGTATAACCGTTATATCTCTCCTAATCTGTTCCGTAGGATCAATACTGGGATGTTTATATGGACTTGAGATAAGAAGTCTTTTATTAATACTAATTTTACTTTTAATTGAGGAGTTAATTTTATTAGAAAAATTTCTAATATCTGCCTGTTCTAATGTTGGGAAAGATTCAGGCGTCTGTCTTAAAACTGCCCAACTGTAAGACTTTCCTTCCAAAAAGTTTTTCACTATTATATAAGTTAAATTTTGTGCAGCCATTATTTCCTTTATTTTTTTTAATTATCCTATTCCGGGCAAGGATTTTTAGAAAGAGAGGAATGATTTTGTTTACAGTGGATGCTTTTTAATAACTTAGCGGGTGCACAATCTTCCTTCCTGTAAAAAAAAACAGTGGTGAAAAACCACCACAATCTGAACACCTGGGTGACGTACTTTTACACTGCGTGGTAACATTCCCAGAACGGAAACATTTTTGACACTGAACAACAGATTGAACATACTTATGTACCTTGCATCTGACATGGTGGATACTTACGTAATTAGGAAGAAACTGATCTCTGAAATTGATCAGAACTGTACCTGTTGGTTTGAATTCGTTTTCTTCATAAAGTAACTTCATTTAGAATTTTCTTTTTGAACCTTCTAGTTCCAAAAGTCCTAATAAAAGTCCTATTACTTTTAAAGATTCAGAATATAAAGTTTTCGCGTAATTAAATATGTCTTCTTCAGATAGATTAATATCTATTCCTCTTATTACACCTTTTTCTCTCCAGCATGAAATGTGGTATATATACTGTAAAGTTTTTTATTTTAAAATTTCTGATGGAACTGGTGCGCTCGCCTGAATACCTAATCTTGTTTCCACTTTTACTCTATTACGCCCAGATCTCTTAATTGAAAGAAGATTATTATAGATTATTGGACTCATTTAATGGAATATGAGGACAATCCTGGCGCAAGTGATGGTGTTTGCAGATGATATTGTTCTCATAGCGGATTCAGAAGCGCGATTGCAGCAGGCAGTAATGGAATGGGAGGCGGAGCTGGAAAGGAAAGGAATGACCATTAATGTCGGAAAGAGCAAAGCAATGCATATAGGCAGGGAACAGGAAGTTGTTGAAATACGCTGCAAAGGTGAAGTAATGGAAATGGTGGATGACTTCACTTACCTAGGGACAGTGATCTGCAGGAATGGAAGGTTGGACCAGGAGATCTCCAATAGAATAAAGAAGGCAAATTCCATCTACTACCACCTCTGTAACACATTGATAGGTAAAAGGGAGGTAGAGAAAAATGTTAAAATACACATTTTTAAAGCCGTTTACCTGCCTACTCTATTATATGGAAGTGAAAGCTGGATACCTCTAGACAAGCACCTAAGCAGAATAACAGCTGCTGAAATGAAATATCTGCGAAGAGTAACTGGTCGAACAAGGAGAGATCGCATTAAAAACGAGCGGACACGAGAAGATCTCGGAGTTGCTTCCTTGAAAGATACTCTTGAAAAAAGACAACTTCGATGGTTTGGACACCTTTGCCGGATGGATGAGAACCTTGACCCTCGAAAATTCTTTGAAGCCATACTCATGGGGAAACGCCCAAGAGGGCGACCTAGAATGCAATGGACTGAACACATTTCTAGAATAGGCCAGAAGAGAGACAAGCAGATAAATGCCATGAAAGCGCTGGCATGGGATCGGGAGGCCTGGCATGCTTGGACTGAGGCATCTCCACGCTGAGAGGCACTATGGAGGAAGAAGAAGAAGAAGGACTCATTTAATAACTTCCCTGTAGTCATTGGTTGAACCCGGCCTATACCCGCCCCTTCTGTAGATCTACTTTCTATAAAAAAAAAATATGGACCTAGATCCCTCTCCTCGTATAAACTAACCGAAATATTAGGGTTATTTGAATTGCTGTCTTATTTGATATTAGGATATTCATTGTCTACCGATGTCATTACTATTTCTATAGATTTGGTTTCATTAGGTAAATTATTTTTAAGTCTTTCTGATTTGTCTGGGGGAATTGCCTCTCTTCCATCTCTGGACCCCGGTATGATGTTTTAAAAATATATCACTATATACAATTAAACAAAAAAGAAAACTAAAAACCACTCTGTAAATTTGTAAAACTAAATTTGTAAACTTAACTAAAATTAATATTAGTTTAAGAATTAATTATAACGACTAAGTAATAGGCTAGGATTCTTATCTGTAAACCAGGAGCCAACGTCTCGAGATCCTCTCCGTACGAAGGTTAACCACAGACATATATATCTATTAAGAAACTAGTGAACCATTAATGTTTATATATGAGGTGAAACACTATTTTAATTATTGTTGTTGATAAGAAAATAATTAATATTTGGGCATTTCCTATAATGACAAATTATCGGCATAATGAAGCTTATTTAGTCTGTACCAAATACAGAAAATTACGGTAATTGCACGAATGATAATCCGTAAGAATATATGATCCTACTTCACTCACAGGACATATAATTTTGCCTTTATCTCCGCCGGTGTCCCTGAAGGTGGCCATTCTCTACATGGTTAAACAGCCAGCTCATCCTAGCATTGTCCTCACTACGTTCGCTGATGACACTATGTTATTTCTAACATGTGCATACATCACACCAATGGAAGAATAGTGTCAAAACTGAAGAATTGATACAAATTCCTACAAATTTTGTCAAATCACTTTTACTCTTCATCAAAAACCCCCAACCTCCTGCTCTTGTTTCCTTTATTAAGATTCCACTTATCTCTGTTAAACAGATCCGCTACCTAGGACTCCATCTTGACAAGCTTGCTTACATGGAATCTTCATACATGATTGAAACAAGAAACTGATCTTAGATCCCGTTACTCCAACATTTACTTGACAAACGCTGCAAACTTCCAATTTATTACAAAAACTCATATCCATTACTATTATCAGGCATATTTGAAATATAGATTTGGGATTCATGGTTCCTCTAAACCATCTAATTCCTTCTGAGTCCAATCCTTACGATCCAAAATCCATCGAAGAATCATTAATATTTATTTAGGGATTGATAAATTATTTGCCACTTCTATAAATTTATTTTATTGAAAACTAGTTTCGAATGTTATACATGTTTGATATAATCCATTTAAACCTTGGTGAGTACCAACATGTATTTGATTTCTTGTCTTAATTAAATTCATAATTCATAAATGTTTTATAATACTGATTTATATTAATCTAATTTAATATGTATAATAATACCAAACTATATTTTGAATTGCTTATTTTTGAATTTTTTGTGTTTTTAGAACTGAGGATGAATATATAACATTCGAAACTAGTTTTCAATAGAAGTTATTTATAGAAATTTATAGAAGTGGCAAATAATTTATCAATCCCTAATTAGATTGATCCTTCTATACCATCATGCGGATCTCAACTGATTAATGTTTATTATTATGCCACAAATTAAATTATCAATAGAGACCACAATACTCCATATGTTGTAGATTTAGCCCGAAATAGAAATATATGCTTCAATTGCAAACTCCATAGTCATATAAACCCACTAGTTCATGACCTTTCATCCCAAGCTATTCTCTATAACACTCCGAGGCCTCTGAAAAGAATATGGCCACGGGACTTCTCAACTTAAAGTGCCATTGAAGTAGTATGGAGGAGTCAGTATATCTGTGAAGGCCTCGATTCCGCGTGTTCACTTACTAATGGAGAAGAGATAGGAAGAAAGAATTAGGATTAGATAGGAGGTAACCGAACGGAATAAGCATTTAGAAGAATAGGAAAGTACTAGCGAAGGGAATCAGCCTCCGGGCTTCGTGGATACAAGAGGGATATCATCTTTCAGACCTTGTGAATATATAAAAAGGGAATGTGAAAGGATGATCAAATAAGAACTATAATTCTAATCGAATTATAACTATCAAATAAGAACAGATATTCTTCAAATCACAGCCAGAGATGACATGAAAGAATCTCGGAGGAAAGCTTGACAATGACTCGTCTGGGTTTACTCTTTGAAAGCTTGGTTTACTCATAGGAAACATTGCCATCGAGAGGCTTATTTACAAGTATATTTATTTAGGTTCATCCAGAACATCTCTATGTAAATATCTTTATTGAAAATATGGCACAACTTCTCCAGACCGTCGCCTTATCAGTAGCAGTAGCCGCTCTAGCGCCATTCATGCTAACTGTTTTGCATTCAATTGTAAAATTCGTATTCATTGGAATTATTAAAATTATTAATCCTTTAATTTAAAATTAATATTAATAATTAATATTATTTAAAATTATTAGTGCTGTAGACTTCCGCTCGCTACGGTCGCTCAAGAAATAAACAAGACCTAAGTGATCATTTTCAGTTAAGATCGCACCCGTACCGTAATTTAAATTATGGCTGCTGGCTCCGACCTCAGCTGAAAAGGATCTGTTTGGTTTGGTTTATCTCTTGAGCGAGCGGAAGTTGCCATCACTAATAAGTTTAAACAATATTTAATTAAAGCAGTAATAATTTAAATAATTGAAATTAATAAGAATTTTGTATTTGAATACAAACCAGTTAGTTAGCACGATTGGTCGATAATTTTGATACTTTTGTTTATAAACTCCTCCTTTACTGTGCATGCTTAACTAGGGTAATTTGTACTTCATGCAGCCTATATATTAATTTAACGAATGATAATTTTATTATTTCATTTCTAGTGATTTCAAATCTAAAGACTCTGACCATGACCGTATTGATTGCTTACCCTGTGTAAAGTACACTCAGATTGAAGACGTCAACTTAGGATATAAGCCAATCAATTCATACGAAAACCATACAAATCATTCTGACTGGGACAATCTTCAAAAAGTTAATTCAGTGAACGAACAATCGAATTTGTTTGAACAAACATTTCAGAGTAAGTATATTATTTTATGGTAATAATTTTTTTTTGCAATTTTATATTATTTACTTTAGTAGAGTTGCCTATCGTCCTATTTTCGGTGGGACAGTTCTACAATTCTTATAAACTGTCCTACGTCCTACGTTGGTTACCAGGAGTCCTGCTTTCTTTAGCAGTGCATTTTATATTTCAAATTATTTTAATATAGGTTCTGTTAGTTTAATTCCTGCAGAGTTCACAGTGGCGCTAAGATACTTCTTGAGTTATTATAAGTCGGAAATCTTCATCATTTGTTGAACGCGTCTCATCAATCATGAAAAATAAATGGACTAATGAGAGGAAAGATGTTCTGCACATCTAATTAAATAAGAATTATTAATCACTGTGAATTCTCAAAAAGATTGTATGACATTTTTTGAAAAAATTGAAAGTGATTTACCTTGTTAAAATGTGCCTAGAGTAACCAATTTGTAATTAAAAATAATGATTAATTAATTAATTTGTAAACTACATGGACAAATCTGTTAATAAATGAATTATTAGTTTTGAATTTATAATGAGTGTTATATAACTGATGAATAATATTATAGGGTTTTGTTATTAGAATCAATACGCAGTATATTAACTTCCTAAATAAAAATGTATTTTGGGACTTTATAAACCTGGCAATCCTATTAACAGCTGCATTATGAAATAATTGCAGATGAATAGTAAAACGTTTCTTAACTTCGAAGTATTTGCTTATCTCTGGTTTTAATTTGTATCAATCCTATCAAGCATCGAGGTGGACCACATCATTCTTGCTACTTTCTTGGAATATCATATCGTGTTGAAAGAGTATAGAACCCCAGAGGTTTACCCAACTCTATAAAATGCGCTCAAAACTTCTTACTGTATATATATATATATATATATATATATATATATATATATATATATATATATATATATATAATAATGTGATTGTTGATTACTCTTAAAGAAAACATTTTCCTTCACGTTAAAAAGGTATCCTACTCCTCCTAAACACTTTTAGGGTAAGAAAATGTAGGATGTGTGTTCTCTAGCCCAGCTGAACTGACTATAAGAAGTAGTGCGATGTTCGGTAACTTTGCATTGTATGTTTGCATTGTCTATCTTACAGCATCCTACAAGTTTCCTTTTTTTTTTTTCAAGCAGACGCGTCGAATATGCATGGAAGTAAAACTATTGCGGATGTGCATTCTTCCGCACAAATGGTTTTAAGTCATAGCCTCGACCGAGATGTTTTAAAATACGAAAGTACTGATAATTTTTGTCTTCAGATTGTTGCTTCCTTAGCGCCCATAAACAATGACGGGCAAACACTTTTGTTTTTATGTTAGTCGAATTAAGTATGTCTATACCGTCTTTATCTAATCGACTTACGACTTATGAAATGGATAGTTCATAAATAACTTAAGTTTATCTCATTCAGTTGTTAATTTAGAGAAAGAAAGAAACTTGTCAACGGCTGTGCGTCCATTATTTTGTAGCAGTCATGGGTATTTTCTCACGGCAATACTCATTGAGCGAATTTCCTTTTTATATTGCCACTGTTGATTAAACTAAATCGTGTTCTCTGTTCCGCAACCTGTCATCATTTTCCGTCGGTGCCTGCTTGTAGTGGTAATTTATAGGGTGAAACGAAGTTTTCAAATGTTTCCCATATTCATAAATTATGTTCTTTGTGAAACCTGGGAACGAATTACCTTAAATAATTTCAAAATTCCCAGGACTCCTGGGATTCTACCTGAATTCTGGATCTAGGTTCGAGCCTGGCTGTGGCAGGAAATTTATTTTAGCCCATACTTATTACCGGATATAAACAAAAATGAACTATATATACTTTTTCTGTATTACCTAGTCACATACTGAGTAATATTTGTCATCTTGCCATGGCTATCTGCCCACTATCACTTCCTATTTATGATTTAGAAGTATTATTAAGAAGAAGGAAATATTATTGAGAATTAATTTCATGATTTTTGTTTTAATTTACTTTTTATTGTTAATGATTGTGCTTTAAATAAAATGTTAAAGAATGTTTCCATTCAGACATGAAGGTGTGCGTGTACATGATGACGGACTTGGCTTTGAGAATGGAAATAGAAGATGGGACCAACGCAACGGTTCAAGATTTAGTACAGAGCATCACTCAAGAAGAACAATTGCGTTTGCCAAGGATCGCTTCAACCATATTCACTCTTTGGATGTCTTCTGGATTACTAGGTTGTTTTTTTTCTCTCTTTATTTATTTAAAATAACATTGACATTATTTCGTTTTGTATAAATTAGGCATGATAACAATAAAGTTATTCTATTTTTAAGAATTGCAACTGAAACCTCATCACAAGCCACTTCACATAAGAAATAAATGGCCAATACTTTTAGAAAAATATGCTCACGCTTCAGAATCGAGACAAAGAAGAGATGAGCCTGTTTTATCATTCAAGCGAAATGTGTTTTACCCTTTAAACCAAGAAGAGAGGATCAAGTAAGCCATTTGAATGTCCAATTTATTCTTTTTTGTTTCTATTATTATCATCATTATTCATCCAGTGCATTTTTAAAGTCATTTGTTCTTTTGAATCGTTGCTATTCCCTCTAATTCTTACTGCATTTCTTCTATAGCAATTGCATCAAATTTATCTTAATTTCCTGGAATTGTTACCACTAAAACATCATTTTGTTTTTTGAAATTTCACGGTAGTGGTACTGATGATTTAACTATTTTTTTTTTTTAGAGATGAAAAAATTTTGGAATTGCTATATGCCGAAGCAAAATATAATATTTTGGAAGGACGATACCCTTGCGATGTGACACAGTATATAATGCTTGGTAGCATACAAGCAAGGATAGAACTTGGTCCTTACAATCCGCAGTATCACACTCTGCATTTCTTCAGGTAAATTTTCATTATTTTAACATTTTAATGGATTATGGTCCTAGTACGCATTGATCCTACGACAAGAAACGCATCATAACTTAAAATAGTTAGTTAATGACAACTATCGAAGTATTTACTAAAACATTATGACAAGGATATGTATGAATTAAAAACAAGTTATCTATATATGTAATATATTAGACGGTGATGGGCCAGCAATACATTAAATCTCATTAACGTAAAACTGCCTGATATATTTTCCCACGGCCATCCTGTTGTCAATGCAAGGAGCAGGCCATAGAATGGCCAGCACATATTGATTTACATTTAAAACTTTTTCCTTGGTATGAAAAACATTTAGTAATTCCTTAGATGAACATTTAATATATTTAACTCATTCCTCAGTTTATTGACTCCATGCTGGTTAAATTGTAAGAATAATTTATTATTTTCAGAGAGCAACAAGGCCGCTTTTTACCCTCTCACATTAGAAATATGAGTTGGAATTCCTGTTTAAGACTGAACAGTAAGGATGCTCCTGAAGTTAGACTTTTGGAACAATACCGAAGATTGCCAGACAGAAAATTATACAAGAAATATTTAGAATTTTGCTGGACGCTTCCATACTATGGGTAAGTTATATTAATGTGCCATTCTCAAATAAAATGGTAATTTAGTGTTCTGGAAAACCCCAAAATCCTAAAAAAAAATCCTATCATTCTTATGTGTAGGATATTACAGCACTACTTGGGAACATGTACCCGAGCCGGTTCAGCAAATTACAACTTGCCTTATTTTTAACTAAATTTTACGTAAAAAATATTATTTAAAAATGTTTAGATACCTTAAAAATTGCATATAAAAAAAAAAAAAACTTGTTCCGCTACAACCCACGAAGGGTCTTGTGTTCAGTACTTTTTAAAGACCGTACTGTTTCTAGGCCAACGGTTGTGCAAAGAGGTGATTTGGATGAGATCACGCTCAATCGCCAGGTTTTCCCCCAATTAAGGGTACCCACTTTATAGTGGCTGGGTGATCACCAGGAGGGTCTCCCGATTCCACAGGTTCGATCCACGGCTGATAACATAATAAATGATTATCTGCCACTGCCGGTCTGAAACCCGGGACCGGGAGAATGGCAACACAGTGCCTTATCACTGAGCTACTTCGCTCCCCCATGTGTGTATTTTTTGCCATGATTTTTTAAAATCAGGTTCCTTTAAGCAACTCTTTGTTTGGTGCTGGTTAATTAGTTGGCAAGCGATGGACTATTTTAATCAACTTTATATTGCAATCAAAATTTTTTTTAATTTAACGTATGCTACCCTGAAAAAATGTGCACGTTATTGTTAGTTTAATGAAAACCAGTTTTTTGTTTCCAAAATTCTGAAAAGGTGTAGTAATTATAAAGAACCTTTCACTAAATCACCTCTATACAAACAAAAAGTGTGTATTTATTTATTTTTTAACATCAATTTAATGTACTGACGTACTGACAGTTTCAGAAGTTTTCATTGCAGAATGATTCTTTGAATACAATTCTTTTCTGTAATAATGGAGTAAAAACATTTATAGGATTGACAACCACAACCTCTGAAGACACGGAGAGCAAATTATGCATCCTATATAAAAAAAACAACGGTAACGTTTGTTAAATAGAATCAAGGCATGCTCCATGATTTGGAGACAAATGTCGTCAGCCAGCTAAGCGGCACCACCTGGTCGCTTGGTCAGAGCTTTTCTGTTATAATGAAGTAGAAACATTCACATGATTGACAGCTACAAACTCTGAAGACACGGAGAGAAAATCATGAATCCAGCATAAGAAAACAACGGTAACGTACGTCAAATAGAATTAAGGCATGCACCATTATTTGGAGGCAAAGGTCGTCTTCCAGCTAAACGGCACCACCTGGACGCTTGGTCAGACTGTTTCCCTGCCCCGTCTCCTGCTATGAACTGTTCCCCTCCAGTGCTAGTTACGTACGTCAATTGAATAATTCGATAAATTCTCGGACACATTAAGATTCTTTACTCAATTATTGAAAATTTTAACTTTTCAATTCAAAGTACGATTTCGAGTAATTTAAGTATAATTGAAAAAAAAAAAAAAATCCGCTAGGCAAACAATACATAAACAAGTCATTTTTACTTTGTAATGAAGGCGACCAATTCCAGGCAGCGTTAACAGCAGATTGTCGGAGAAGAAATTGTATCCAACGACACTTTGATAACAATCCTGAAACTAGCGTCCGAAAAGCATCAGCTGTATTAGGAAAATCGCGGCAGTCAATATGGCGAACTTTGAAAGGTGAAGTACAGAATTTATTTCCTCAAGATTATGTCAAGAGAAAGAATTTTAGCAATAACAATTTATTTTCATTAGAAATGATATGGACCGATGAAGCTACCTTTACAAGAGAAGGAATCGTTAACCAAAGAAATTATCATGTATGGACTAGGGTTGGAATATCGACACGCGATATATCGATATATCGGAGTTGAAAACCGATATATTATATCGTTATCTTAACATCTGATATATCGATATTTTACAAGTATAATTCTTTTCTATCTTTTTTATAATGATTCATGGCTAATAAAAATATTGTTTTATAAATAATAATCATTATATTATTTCATAACCTTCTTCACAGTTTAACATTATACTCATTTGATGAACTTTCTTTGCTTTTTCATCCATTTACTTTCGATATATCGATATATCGATATTTTTCTAGCGATTATCGGTGGATATCGATATTTGGTTTTGCGTTATATCAAAATATCGAATATCGATATTTTCCTTTCGATGTTCCAACCCTAGTATGGACTCATGAAATTCCCAGAGCTATTAGAGAAAACAGGTTTAAGCATGGATTTGCTATAAACGTTTGGCTAGGAATTTGGAACGGATTACTGGTGGGACCGTATTTTTTACCCGAAAGATTGAATGGAATCACATTAACGCATTTTTGGAGGACAAATTTTCTAATTATTTAGGGGATATTCCCTTGCAGCAGCAGAGCTGCTCGAGCTTGGCTGAATATAAATTATCGACAACGATGGATTGGACGTGGAGGAATAGTACCTTGGCCACCCCGATCACCTGATATGACCCCATGGATTTCTTCGTATGGGAAACCTTGAAGTAGGAAGTTTGTTCGGTGCCAATTAATACAAGAGAGAAATTAAGAGACCGAATCATAGATGCAGGGCACCAAATATCACCAGAGCAATGTTTAGCTACAATTTATCAAGTCAGTGCTAGATGTAATCATTGCTGCAAGAGGGCAACATTTTGGACAATATTTACATTAAACAGATGCTAACTTAAATAAAATGTAAATAGATAAGTACAAAAATGAAAACTTGTTTGGTTATTTTTTTTTGCGATTTTCTCCAAAACGAAGAAAAAACGAGCAAATCTCTAAAAGACTTTTTGTCTTAGTTTTTCGGTCCCCTACACACTCCTGAAGTTTTGCCATTTAAATTCGGGACACCCTGTATGAATATATATATTCATGCACGTATATTTTCGTTCTCCTTCCTTTAGAAAAAAAACTATATTCAATTCTAGTTTGTCTTTCTAGGTTCTCATACTGTAATATTTATTTTGTGACCGGCCAAACTGTTAGTTGAGCTACCACTTTACAAACATATTCTTTTAGTTGATTATCAAAGTTGCCTATGAATTTCAAAAATTCTATTCCCTGAGCATTTTCACAGCCAAAACTTATTTTTTAATATACATGTATATTAAAGTACGTGTGGTTCGCGACCGGTAGAGTGCACTGCCGGAAGGATGATGGCCACCCGGTGATCTACATCGTCCTTTTCCGAGGACCTTAACGTCTTTTGCTGACCTCTAGGCGCTCGTCCACTCACTGACCGCAAACGGTATATCCCAAAGGTCTCCAAATCGAAGGCTATGTGTTATGGTTACGTGCATTTTTGTTTTAGTATATTTAATTTTCTCATTTTTTTGTTTTTTTTTTAATATGCCACTTTTTATTATTTTATTTGTAATGTTTTATTATTCTATTCATAGTTACTTATTTTCTTTAAGATTGTATTCATTATATTATTATAATCACAGCGTCTTCCCACCAATTACTGTAGACTTTCCCTTCTCCTCTCCATCATGTATGTCTAGTGTCCCAACCATCTGTCACGTTAATTCCCAGTCCCTACCTGCTCATTATGACGAATTCCCACAGGTTTTCGTCCAAAACTTTTATCATATCACTGCAGTTTCCGAAACATGGCTTGAACCCTAAATTCATCCCTCTTCTGTTTCCTTTATCCGCCACGACCGGATTGACCGGACTGGTGGAGGTGTAGGACTTTATGTCCATAATAGCCTGAAACCCCGAACCTTAGATGTCTAATCCCCGTCCGATTATCCACACATTGAATTCCTTCTTGTTGAAATTTCCTGCAACGCCCATCCTCTCCTATATGCTGTGGTATATCGCCCTCCTTTGGTCTCTTTTAATCCATCATTTGAAGATACCCTGTACAACTATATTCCCTTCTGCAATAATATAATAATCTCTGCAGACCTTAATTCCAATTTCGTTTCTGACTCCTATGACAGGCTCTACCTGGAAAATCTGTTCTTTTCCTTTCATCTCTTCATTGTTCCTTTTGCTCCCACCCACCATATTTGCCGGTCCGACACATGGTTGGACCTGCATGTCATTGATTCCCCACAGAACCTTCTCTCCTCTTCTCAATTGCCCGTTTCGTTCCTGTTTTTTCATAACTTAATCCAAATATCATACAATATCAAAATCTAGCAATATCTCCAAATACCTTTCCGCAACCTTGACGCCTTCACCCGTGAAAACATCTTACCCGACCTGGAAATCTTGAATTGGAATGAAATATATTCTAGTTCTTCTATAGACTCCATGGTTGACATCCTCACATCTAATCTCATCAGTATCCTTGAAACCCATGCTCCACTCAAAACCTCTACCTTCCGTCGCCCGCCTGCTCCTTGGATGTGTCAAGAAATTAAAGATCTTCAAAAGAGGCGTGAGGCAGCCCGTAGACGCTTTAGAAGTACAAGACTAGCAAATGACTATTAAGCGTTTAGGGTACTCCGCAATTTGACCCAGACAACAATCAGATGGGCAAAATCTAATTATTTTCACGAAGCCCTTTCCTCTGCTCCTGACTCTAAATCAAAATGGAAACTGCTTCGCAAACTCTCTCTTTGCAAATCATCTTCCTCATTAGTCATTCAAACCTCACCCGATGAATTAAACTCATACTTTTTATATGCCTCCTTCAACACTCTTCTTCCCACTTTTCCTTAGTTCCATCATTTAACTCCAGTAATTTTTATTTTTCCGACGTCTCTCCAACTCACCTTATTTCCTCCATAATAAAATCTCATTCCAATTTCACAGGGTTTGATGGAATACCCTTTAAATTGTTAAAATTACATCTTCCCGAAATCCTACCGATTCTTCTGTTCATATATAATTTTTCCCTCCAAAATTTAGTATTTCTTGCCTCCTGGAAAAGAGCATTAGTTCACCCCATTAAAAAAGCTTCCAACCCAACATCTCCTAAAGACTATCGCCCCATATCCATCCTCTCTAAACTTTCCAAACCTCTTGAAAGAATAGAACAATCACAGATATCTAGTTTCCTCGAAGCTACCAAACTACTTGATCCTCTCCAATCTGGTTTCCGACCCGACTTTTCTACACAATCCGCTCTCAATAAAATCACCAGTGACATACATACTGCTATGGATGAAAAAAAGCTTTTGATTCCCTGGTCCATTCCATCCTCTTTTCCAAACTAAAATCTCTATCTTTATCCAACAGCTCTGTTCTCTGGTTTCAATCTTTCCTTTCCGATCGGTCACAACCAACCGCTATCTTCCTTCCTTACCCTGTCCTCAGGAGTAGCCCAAGGATCTAATGTTTCCCCCCTCCTTTTCAATTCATATATCAATGATCTTCCCGATTCCATGTGACTTCCAAATCTATTTATCCTTTCCTCGTTCCGAGTTAATAGTTGTGTTTGTCAATATTCAGGAAGACAAATAGATAGGATCAGTGCCTGGACAAACCTGAATAAATTAAGATTAAACGCAAAGAAAACTCAGGCCATTCTTATTGGTTCCAATTCCCTTCTCAGATCCAACGCCACCTTTCCTAATTTATTCCTATGTGAATATCCTATCACTTTAATCTCCTCTGTCAAAAACTTAAGGATTACTATTGATAAAAACCTTTCCTGGAAACCCTATATTGCCCAAATGTCCCGACGGTCAATTAGTACCCTAAAATTATTCCATCATTCCCACCATCTTCTTTCACAATCCACCCGTAAGCTCCTCGTATCCTCACTCATTTTCCCCCACTTTGATTATGGCTGTATGGTGTACGGTGGCCTCTCAGTGCGTATTCTGAGGACAGATTGAAGCGTATCATGAACTATTTTTTAAGATGTGTCTTCGGTACCTCGAGGCGGTCTCACGTACCACACCTTTACGAGTCAAAGTGCCTCCTTCCCCTTCGCTCGCAAACAATATTTCCTTGGATCTTTTCTTTACCATACATTAAATCCCAGCACTCTTCCTATATCTACAGCCTCCTTCAATTCAAATCCTCTGTCCACTCATAGGAAACAAGATCACGCCGTTCTGACCTCTATAATAACTCTGGATTGTTTCATTATTTTTATATTTTAATTTTCTTTGTTTTTCTTTATGTTTTTGTTTTTCTTGTCACTACAATTATATTTATTTTTTTTCTCTAGAAGAATACTCTTTTTTTTCTTTACTTTGTGTTATAATTGAGATTATTGTAAATATCAATTGATTAATTTGTAGAGCTACTGTGGACCACGTTGATTAAACTGGTACCATCAATTTAATCTTATTAGTTATTACTAGATACAACTATTTACTTCCAAACAACTGAAACTCACATTCACTTTTACTAACGTTTTCTGTTTAAAGACAAAAAAATTCCATTAATACATCTCCTAAAATTTAAAAACAATTAATTGAATAATCTTTGTATATCACTAATTCATTTATACCAAAACGTCAGATACCATGTAATATTGGAAATGCAACGGACATTACTATTATTATAATCTCATGTTGACACATTCTTTGTGGCTCAAGACTGTATGTTTTACAAGATGAACCTCTAAATAATATAAATATATTTTTCAGCAATTCTGTATTTTTAGTTGCAGGTGTGTTAATATTAGAGATAGGACCATAGTTCATTTGGGAGAGGGAAGAGGCTATAAAATAAATTTAATGTATTTATGTTTTTATATCCTGCAATATTTATTTGCCTGAATGAAATTCCTACATTTTGTTAATTAAAATAAAAATAATTAAGATAATTAAAATTAAAAACAATTCAAAATTTACACGTTATTATTACTTAAACATTTCTCATTTTTCTTTACCATCTGTTCCAGTTCGGCATTTTTCCAAGGACAGATTGAGCAACCAGTGAGAGGTCTCAAATCTCTTATAACACATCAAGATATCCCGGTTCTGGTAGGAATAAATGGGCGAGGAGTATACATTATTAACAATATTCAATATGTAAGTTTTTTTCTCTTACTTTCACAGCCATTTTTGTCTTTTAATCGATATCCAAAACCCTCTGTAAAAGTACTTTGCCATATTGAGTAATAATAAACTGTCTCTAACTGTATGTTGTAAATGGAGTTTAACCCTAATGCTGTGCTTTTCACCCGGGGCAAACATGAATTTCGACGTTCAATCTATTTGTATTGGCGATAGACGTGCTAGTGCGTTTTATTATTAAAGACGAATTTTTTTCTGAATTTAATATCTGTTTGTTCCAATCTTACTGATTGGATAAGCTTTTTGGAAAAATCAAATTTGCATTCTCTTCTTTATTTTCCAGCGCTAAAGGTCGGGGTGAACTTCAGGATGAAACCTCCTCTATTCGTCACGATCCAATGCCCTCATCCATGCAGTCACTTCAAGCTTGGTCAGGTCTTGTTCCACATCTCTCATCCAGCTTGTCCTGGGACACCCTCTTATTCTCTTGCTTTGAAACTCTTTTCTCATTACTTTCCTAGTCATCTGTTCATCCGGTAACCTCTCTGTATGACCAAGCCAACTTATCCTTCTCGATTTGGTAAACCTTACTATGCCCTCATGTTCTATGAGGTCATCAATTTACCTGCTCTTCCTAATGTACCAATTGCCTTGCTAGCACACCGGACCAAATATACCTCTTAAATTAATCTTTCGAAGAACCTTAGGGCTAACTGGTCTGAAGCTTTCAGGGTCCAGGTTTCCACTCCATAACACACTATTGGCCTTGTCAGAGGTTTATACATTTTAAGCTTTGTTTGCCTGGTTAAGAGGCTAGATTTCGTCAATCTTTGCAGGCCGAAGTAGGCAGTCACCTGTCATGAATCTACTTCTGATCTCACCACTCTCCTTGTTTTCGCAGTTTTATTCTTCCCCAAGGTAGATGAAGCGATCAACAACTTTAAAGCAATAACTGCCAACAACTAAATTACGCGGCCTTCTTCTTACTGTGGAAGAAGACAATGCCATGTATTTTGTCTTCGCTTCATTAATTACTACGCCAACTTTTTTACTTTCCTTCTCTACTTCGAGTAGTAATTCCTTTAAAGCCCTTCCACTTCTACTTAATATGATGATATCATCTGCATAGCCAGCAATTTGGGACGCTCGGTTTGAGAGGATACTAGTAGGTACTATTCTACTTACAGCTTTATGTAAAATTAAATTAAAGGGTATAGCTGACAGAGCATCTCCTTGCCTCTCACCGTTGTTAAACGTGATTTTGCGACTGGTTTGATTACCAACAAGGACACTACCTTGTGTTTGGGCCGTGGTAATATTAATTAGATTTATCAATTTGTAAGGGATTTTAAATTATTCTAGCGCTTGCAACAGTTTGGGCCTGCTGACTCAGTCAAAAGCCTGCCTATAGTCAATGAAGACTAGGTGGACATCAGTATTGCGCTCGTAGCACTTCTCCAGTATTTGCTTTACAACAAAAATTTGATCTGCGATTCCCCTATTGGGTCGAAAACCGCATTGGTAGTCAGTAATGATCGTTTCAGAGTAGACCTTGAGTCTATCCACCAGGATTCTAGACAAAATCATATATTACACATTCGATAGGGCGATTCACCTAAATATTGGCATTGGGTCTTATCCATCTCTCTTCTTAAAAATCGGCAATATAAGTCCAGAGCACCATTTGGAAGGCATTTTTCATTAATCCAGATGCTGAGAATTATGTTGTAAAGTTTTTGGTGCAGAGGATCTCCGCCACATTTAACAATCTCACCAGGGATATTATCTTCGCCTAAAGCGCGATTATTTTTTAGGACACCAGGTCATCCTCAAATTTCTCGAACGAAGGAGATTCGCGGCCAGGATTCACTACTGTATTCCTGTCCTCCTTAGCTCCACATTGAGCTTCCTCTTGAGTAGAACAGCCAGTGTTGAGAGTTTCTTCAAAGTGCTATGCCCACCATCTTCTCCGAGTATCGCACGATTTTTATCACGGCATACATTCATTCTCGGCTGAAAGCCATTTCTCATTTTCCTCACAGCCTGGTAAAATTTCCTTTCTTCCTTGCCTTTTCTTAATTCCTCCATAGCCTCAACTTTTTCCTTCATCCGTTCTCCTTTTTTCTTTCTGCATAACTTCGTTGCTTTTTTTCTGCTTTCCTGGCACTTTTTCTGTTACCTCTCTTATCTTTCTGCAGCATTCTTTGTCGGTCCTTATTCTTTTCATTAATAGCTCTAAGTCACTCATCATCAAAGCACTCTTCATTTCTTCTACCTCTTTCACCTAGTATCTGTTGTGCAGTTTCCTGGATAACCTCACTCAAGCAGCTTCATTCCTCCTCCATATCACTCTTTTCTTCCTATTCTTGTGGCTTCTTTCTTAAGGCCTCCTGGAAGCGTTCTTTCTGCTGATCGGATTTGAGATTCTCTAGGTTCCATCTTACTCTTCTAATCTTGCGTCCTTTTTTACCTTTATTTGGCCTATGTCTATAAAGTGCTCTGACTAAGTAATGATCTTTGTCGCAGTTCGGTCCGCTACATGCGGTCAATAATACTGGAGGCGTATCTGGAAAAGAGTAGTGGTCTATCTGATTGATGGTTTTACCTGTTGGGGCTTTCCAGGCTCCTTGATATATCCACTTGTGTTAAAAAGTGGTTATATACTTTTTCGTAGATGCAGCAAATTGTACCAAATTTTTCAATTTTCCTTTAAGCCTTAGATTACAAATTCTACCATTTATCATTGCATAATTCAATATACTATTTCTGGTTGATTTATTAATTATAAACCCAGTTCCCAGTTGGCCTTTCTTTTTCGTATCCCCGCTGTAAATGAAAGTATATTTTATAATAGCGTCTCTGAGCCGTCCATCTCATAGCTTGTAGTGCAGTCACGTCCATTTTATATTTTAATATTTCGCTGGTAACTTCCTTCATTTTCCTGGCTACAACATGGTTCTGACATTCCATGCAGCCATGGTTAAATCCTTTTTCTTTTTGTTCCTACTCACGCCAGGTTTATTACCATTTGTTATGATCATCCGATATTCTTATGATTGTGTGTCGTAACCAGTGTTTGGAGGAGGTGGTCCCACGCTAAACCCCCATACTAGAGGACCGGTGGCATGGATTTCGAAAAGCCCCTAGGGATTTTCCTTCACCACGGCTGTTGAGTGCCCCCTGCCTTTTCGCTTTAGGCAATCTTACTCTGCTTTAGAAGGCTGCTGTAGGGTCCACTTCTGAGCTCCTACACTACCACTTCCTAGGTGCAAGTCCTGCTGCTAACTTACACCCTCCTGGGCCTAACGGTCGGAGATCTCCCATCTCTAGTCAGTTCACTGACCCGTTCTTCCGCAGGGAAGTTATATCCCGCCTCAGAAGGTGTTGCTCAGCTTAACGGGGTCCGCCTCGGAAAGGTTTGAGTGGAGTTGAGGTGGAGAGGCTTTGAGGGTAGGCTTCACACCTCCTTGAACCCCAACTTGCATCCTTATCCACCTTGAAACATAACGTCAGGCTTCCACAAAAGAACTTTTTAACAGGAAATAAACTGTTTTCATTTCAGAAGATGGTAGATAGGCACTAGAAGCACGTCTTAAAAAATAAAAAAGTTGAGCGCTGGCTTTTAGGTCTTGACTGCTAGACTCTAAAAACGCCATTCTCGTCTTCTTCCTACATTCATGACTCAACCACTCTGTCATACTTTTTACAAGTTCATGTTTGTCCACTGTGATCAATCTATGAGTGATTATTAATGTTCTGGTATATTATTTCTTAGATATTATTTAATATTAATTTAAAGTAACCAAAAAATAGGCTCCAACGACAACATAATAATATTATTGTTATGTTAAAGTTCTAGTATGGTGGTTTCGTGGATCTGGTTTACTTGTGAAGGGAAAAGGGATCGTGTCGTTAGGGATCTGAATTGAACTGATTTGAATAGATTTTGTGCATTGACAAAAAAAAGATGACTTTCTATACCAAAGTAAGAAAGAAACAAGAAAATTTGGACATATTTATTTCAAAATTTTATAATCTAGGAATTTTTAAAAGTATGATACGCCAAGTTTTCCCTTTCCCTTTATAGAGGAATAAGTATTTATAATAAAGAATTTGTTGCAGACTCTTCTTGTTGGATTGAAGTATGAAGAATTATCGTGGGATTTCGCTAAGCCTTCCCAAGAAGATAATCCAGACTGTCTTCCATGTCTTTTCCTTCAGTTTAGAGTTGTCGAAAATGGAACAAAAGTATCAAAAATTCTTCAAATATTTTCCAAACAAGTAATATTATTAGTATTTATTTGGTTTCCTTTTGTATTTTAGTGTAATTAATTAACATACTGTCACTTGGACATTTTTGGGCATCTTCTGTGCCAGAATTAGCGGCTTCCTAGAGGTATCAAACGATTTTCAGGATTCACATTTACGAAATATGTGTATAGTCTGTTCCATTTCGTCAAAACATCGACGAATTGTAGGATCTTTAAGTACCATTTTCAACTATGACTTTTTACCAGTCAATTTCCTATTATTTTTCTAAACTCTTTGAATTTTGTCCCATCATTTGACATCAAAAATTTAATGTCTCTCTTGATTAGGCAATATATAGAACTGGAGATTTACATAATTTACAGTATGGATAGGTTATCGATACCGTTATTATCGAATACTGATATTTGGCTTTCAACATCTGAGATTTTAAAATGCTGTTCCAGTAATATCGCAATATGGAAATTTCTTTTAGATAATATCGATTTATCAATTTTTAAATTAAAATCAAATATTTTAACTTGAATAAAACTGCACTCAGTTATTATGCTGTTATATTTATTTATAATAATAGAAAAAATCATATTCACTCGATTAAATTTTACAAATTACTTTTTCTTATTTCGTTTTCGATAGTTGCACAAATGGGTCATTCTTCGAAAATAGAGAGATTTTTTAATAATTTTCTTATTACTTCAGAGAGCACTGTAATTTCGTTTTTTAATTATATCTCAGATACTGTAGTCAAAATGTTCCATCGTAATTGTTTCTAGAACGAAAGATAAATCAAAATATTCCAATGTTCAAAAGTGAGAGGGTGAGAGTGTGTGAGGGAGTGAGGATAGTAAAATGAGGGAATATGGTTAGGAAATAATAACAATGAAATTTAAAAAAAAAAATAATTTTATTGATAATAAAGCAACTGAATTAAGGACATGTTGAATGAAATTAATTTTATAATAATTAAAAATGAGAGAGTAAGGGAGTAAGGTTTTTGTGCTTATTCATTGTGTACTGATAAAGTCTTAACTTCAGGGCCTCCATATTTACACTTCGCCAATTCCCATAAAACCTGAAGAACCACAATAGAAATTCATCAAATATTTAACTTATTTTCTCTATTCTATGAGCAGGTGAGGGAGAAAGGATCACCAAACACAATGCATATTTTTTATCTCACAGTTACAGCATGTTAATGGTGGTTACTCCTAACATCGGTTATAATTCGGTCTGGAGGGAACTGGTAAGTCTTGCCAACAGTTCTTGGCAAGCTTCGTGTCTTCAGCTATACAAGACTGAGTTTACTTGGCGCTCATTTTTGAAAGGAATGAGGTACGTGGTCAAGGGAGAATCAGTTAAATTAACTAATTATCTACGTAATTATTCTATGACGAATATTGTTTTTCTTTTCTCAAAATACTGAGCTTATTTGCACACCTAATTTATTTTGATAGCGATAGATTTGGTTTTCTGGCAGCCGAACAAAGTCAATATAGATGATTCAAGCAATGTGAGGGAGTGAGAATTTTAATGTTTAGAGCATGTTTACATATGTAAAATTATTATTAACATGAAAGCTAACCCCCTGATAAAACAATCTAAGACGCTGTAGGATTCGAATTTGTGTTAAACAACAGCATCTTAGTGAAACTTTCGATATTATTAGATATCGATATAGTTTTACCAATATAATATTGATATAGATATTTTTGAACGATATCATATCGCTATCTATATTTTTCTTCTATTATGGAATCTAGTCCAATTGTCATCTTCTGCCAGTTTTTCCTAGGAAAAGCGTAACTTCCCTACTTTCGTTTCTCTCGTACTCTGGCATCGGCATTAGGACTTTATATTTATTGGTTTTATTACAAATATTTGATCAATTAATTGCACTCAGTTTCATCTGACAGGCATTTAATCTTTTGAGGTTTATTAAATTATAAATTTGGAGCTATATATATATATATATATATATATATATATATATATATATATATATATATATATATATATATATATATATATATATATATAGTTATGGAGCTATGTATATATCTATATATATATATATATACGTACATAGCACATATTTGTGTGTATAACTCTTTTTGTTTCTAGGCTGTCATGATGGATGCTTTAATTACAGGATTTGTTGAAGAATTAAAGTTGAAATTGTCATCAAACACAATACCTAATAACAATATTGATCGATCGACCACGATATTTGATAATAATTTGAATATTGATGGTAAGTGTTTCTAATTATTTCAATTAACTTTTCATATTTGTACATATCTGAATAATTAGAAGTTTTCATAAATAACTTGGTCATTGCATTTTATAATGAATTAATCATAGATTAAAAAATAGGTCCATTATAAATTCCAAGAATAACAATTTTATTATTAATATTCCAAAAAAATGTTATTATTAATATTCCTAATTTTTTTTTATTATATTACGTTATAAGCATTGTGACGTTTCGGCCTTTTTTGGTTTTGGCCATTTTCAAACATTTTTAGTTCATTTATATAACTAAAATGTTAATACCTTTGTCCATAAAGTAAATTAATATGTTCAACTCTAGGAAGTACATTCAGTAGAAATTATCGATAAGAAATTTCAATATAATTTTCAATATATAAAAAAAAACTGAAATATCCAAGGGCGTATCTAATTCAATAAATTTCATGCAGAGAGGGAGGGAGTTCATGGTGCCATGCAATAATTTACAACATTCAAAAGAACATGATTAATTTTAAAAAATTAATTCTTAAACAATAGTTTTCGAGGATGAGCTGCGAATTTTTCATTTTGTTCCACGTTGGAACGTGGGGCAGCTGGCCTACCTTGCCCCCCTCCTGGATACCTCCACGTGTTGAGCATAATTCAAAGGTTGTTTTGAAAATTTTATTAAATTTTTAATAAAAGAAGTAGATAACAAATAATGAATTGAAATAAATGATATTTGTAGTTTCGTAGTTGAAATTGGGCGCGGCACGGACTAAAGTTTGATAGGTTCACCATTGTTAAAATAATTTATGATTTAAATTTTACTAACGACTAGCTGAATCCTCTGTTTCCTCTGTAGATTGCTACTATTTTCCTCCACCATTCGATATTTAATGGATTGATTTATCAGTTTCCTCAGATTCTTGGTCGAAACCTAATGAAATATAGTTCAACAATAGACTTAAAAATTTATATTTTTGGGTCTTATTGTCAATGTTCTCTATTTACCTATGATTTATATCATTATTTAATAATAATTTATTTATTTATAATTATGATTTTTCCTTCTATTCCTTCTAGAATTCAAACTATAAATTTCAATTCTTTAATTTATTTAGTTCATTACTTAAATTATCTTTCATTTCTAAAAGAATATTATTCAAATGTTTAAAAAATCCTGTTAGCTCTTAAAATATTTTTACTAACTATCAAATCTTTCTATTTTATTTTTTTTTTTTAGGTGCCGCAACACGAAATGATTCTTCTCCCAGTTTTCTTACTAATAAACTGAGAAAACTAACTCTGGCTACATTTGATGAAGAAGGTATTTAAATAATTTAATATTGCGTCTCTATAATTTAATATAATGTTACATTTCTTAGAAAATGGTTTTGCCACCTGCTATTTACGCACTAGGATCGGTTTATAATGAGAAACTAGTTTGTGTTTTTTTATATAAAAGAAAAAAAATTTAGAGTCAATTTGAACGAAGTTACAATTCGTGCTATCTTGTATCTAAATTCACACCCAATTCCTCTGCCCCAAAAAGGATGTATTTGTTTGATTTCCAGTGTTATCGTTGCCTGAATACCTTCCTCCACTGAGCCCTGTCAAAACCTAGATCTTCAAGGGCTGATATAGCTCAATACTCCCAGCTACGTCTTGGTCTACCCCTCGAACGTTTGACCGTCAGTTCAGTATTGATTAGCTGAATAGGTTAGTAGATCGATAGGTTAATAGAAAGATAATGATCTTCCTTTAACGTTTGTAGCTGTTTTTCGCACTGTTATAGAATAGTTGGAAGGTCTACTTTTAGTCTTGTAAATAAAAATATAATTTCTAGGTTTCTCTCTCTGATTAGTGGGCGGGACGATAAAAGGTTTACTTTCGAAATTACAGCTTCTCTAGTTTATGCCTTAATTAGTTTACTTGGAACATTGTCGATTAGGCTGGTTTTCTAAGATTTTAATTTTCCAGTTGTTATTTCTTTTCCCTCCTTACTGGGTTGTGCTCTTCAATAATACTAACAGTTCAACTCTTGAATGTAGAAGGTGAGAATGAAAATACTTAAAATACTATCAAAGTGTGTTTTAAACTTATTAAACTTATGTCTAAGAATTTTACAACTTATTACTTATTAACAATGGGTCAAACGGACCCTCTAGGATATTGTTATTATCATCTCTGATTCCACTCATAATCGGTTCAAAACAATAACGCGATCCTTTAATGCCCTCGCACTTGCTCCTTTCGGTTTTGGTTGCACTGCGAATCATTTACTGCTTAATAAAGTTTTTCTTCAGTGTTTCGGGGATCTCCCATGTTTTCCATCTATAAGACGTTATTATTAACACACATCACCCTTCCTATAATTAAACTTTTCAATTCGAATCCTCAGTCTATTCCCAGCACACAGGATACTGTCTATCTAACCTTTATTGCCCACCTAGACCTAAGCAATTAGCTCGAATAAAGGGTTTGCGATCGTAATTATTTCGGTAGTTGCAATGTTTTAATATCTTCTATGAAATGGCCCCCTGATGTAAAATCCGAGTTTTCGACCTTGGAGCGCCTGAACGCGCGCCGCCAAAAAATCCAGTCAGAATCACGCAAAAATCGTTTTCTTCCCATATATCTCCTTTCCAATACGAATTACGGTTAAAATAGTTTGAATAAATTTTGTTGGGCAAACAAATTCCTACAAACTTGCATTTATTATTATCTTCTAACTCAATACAACACCGAGATATGAAGTATTGAACATGCGTACAACTTTGTGAACACAGTAAAATTAGTAGAATCAGTAAAATGAACAACAAGGTCTTATTTTTCGTGAGTACCTTGTTTCTAGTGCAGTTTTGAGAACAAATCTGGCCACATCTAGTTCTCCATAAAGGTCGTAGAGTTCTCTATTTCTTCTAATTTTCCAGCCCACTGAAACTCTCACTGGCCCGATTGTGCTACGCAATATTTTTCTTTCAAATATCATTAAATCTTTTTCGTTGCTGTTTGAGTGGGTCCAGGTCTGTTAGGCGTAGGTGAGAGCAGGACTGATCAAAGTCTTATAGAGTGCCAGTTTTGTTTGTCTGCTGAGGAGTTTGCAGCGGATTGTCTTCAGAAGTCCGAATTAACACTGGTTCGCCGCAGCCAATCGTTTTTTAATTTCCGCAGACATATCATTAGAGGCCGTGACGAGCTAACCGAGGTAGGTGAACCCCCGTCACCTTTTCAAATATGTAAGGTCCGACACTAAACAAGGGGAACCCTAAGAATGGACATAGGAATCGTAATAAATTGAAACATTCGATTTTTAATAAATTATCATTTATTGCCAAATGAATTAAAATTAAGTCATGAATATGTCCAAAAAAATAAAAAAAATTATTAATCTGAATTATATTCACCTCATTCACACTTTTGAAAAGATAATCAATTTGGGATGATTCTGATCCTTTATCTTTGTAAAAGTCAGTAAAATACACTACAAGGTTATACACTTTTTTAAATTATTTTTTATTAATTAGCCTAAATGTTTTATCTTTTATTATCAATATTAGGTATTGAGGTTTTAATCCACCATGTCAAACATTGAAAAAGCTGTTATTTTTAATTTATTTTATTTGCAATTGTTGGCATAGTTATAAAATTGACATAAATATGCTATGTAGTACATAGCGGGCGATTACGCGGAATTTTTTTCGGGGGTATTTAAATATTTTTTTTCGGGGATTTCAAATTTTTTTCGGAGGGATTTCAATATTTCTTTTTCGGTGTAGGGATTTAATGAGAAGGCAAGTATTCATTAAGTGTATATAATCGCTTAATAGGGTGTAAGTTTTAAGGATAAGAATGAAAATTGAATCGAAATTAATACTCAAAATATAAAACTTATATAAAAATCATATTCTCAAAATTTTCGGGAGGGGATATATCGCATTTCAAGCCTGACTTTCTGCAGGTGCACTTTCCAGTGTAATCTAATTTGCTTTGGTAGGATATAAAGTTCAGCAAGCCCTTAGGTGCAGCTTCCTTCAACAATGGTACTAAAGTTGGTAACCCAACAGCATCCTTCTTCCACCCCCATTCAATTGGGTCTTTATCGTAACAAAGACAAGTCTGAACTTGCAAGTATGCTCTTGAAGCGTGATTTCGGAATGCCTTTAAGGATTTAATTTCAGTTTTATTCATGCCAGATGATATTATTTGTATCTAAACGGTTGTTTTTATCTAGTGGAGATATTATTATTTTTTTAATTTTGCTTAGCAATGACTGTTTTTATTCAAAGAAATATTAATTTTTTCTTTACGATTATGTTTATAGTTAATGATTTTTTTCCTTTATATTTTTATGCCTATTTTTTCTATTTTAATTTACTTTAAAATGTCTTTTGACTGAAAGTGATTTTCTTTTCTATTTTTTTTTTCGTTAATGTTAATACTTAAGAAAAATTGTCTCAGAATAAAGCTTTTATCTAATTCCGAAACCAAAATAATAATCTTAAAGAAATTTTATTGTTTTAAAAAAGTTGAAGAGTGTTTTTAACTGTCTACATTTAATAGTTTTACATGATTTAAGGCCGAAATTTTATTTTTGCCCTAAAATACTATTATTCCGTCGACCTGTGCGACGGTTCCATCTGTAACAATATATAAATTCACTCTGTTTCGAGTCATTATGAAATGTTAATTTTCGTACTACAGAATATTGGCGTTCATAAGAATGAAATAGTGATACAAATTTCGAATTTGCAATTGGTTTGAATTACACCCTCTATTATATGTGAATACAATATAAATCCTGAATGCTGTTAAAGGTATTTCGATGTTTTCGTAAGTTAACTTCTGCAACCTCTGTTTATTCCTAATTTTTACTAAACTGGCCCCCCACCATGTCATTGGCGGCTTAGCCCTCCTGTCACTCGACCATGGATGGCTTTGTGTACTTTCATGCGTTTCCCATCCCACCATGTGTTTGTTTGTGGATTCAAGATACTGAGAAAAGGTCCCTCACCCTGCTACAGACGAGTAGCTCAGAGATATACAAAAGTTTAACAGAGGTCTGGTACTGGTACTGGTACTGGCAAGGGTGGGGGGACAAAGTCCGGCAAGTGGGCCTGATGGTCCTTTTTGGCATCCCCGGGGGGATTACCAATAGAAATAGCTTATTAACCCTCCATATCGAACCTTCTGGTTTTTCTAATGAAATTCAGAAGGGATGTCCATTCGATGGAGGGAGCCTCTTGTATTCTGATTCTATCAGATCCTAACAGTCTGTATCTCAGTGACGCATATCTGTCACATTCGGCTATGTAGTGTAGTGCAGTTTCAGGTGCCTGCCCACAGCAGTGGCAGGTCTCATCCCCAGCTATTCCGCAAATCTTTAAGTGTCATTTAAGCCTGCAGTGCCCTGTAAGTACCCCTATAAGCAGCCGGAGTTCCTTTCTGTTGAGGCCCAGCAGCCACTTGGTTCTGGAAGCAGAGGGTTTTTTAATTAGTTCCTTAGCCTGTCTAAGGCCCGCACACCCCCTCCACTCCTTACCTGCTATATTCCATGTCCAATCCTGGACCTTCTTCCGCTGATATCTTTTAGAGATGCCTACTGAAGGTTTTGGCCCAAAGATAGGGTTCTCAGCACCTTCTCTTGCAAGCTTGTCGGCTATTTCATTGCCTTTGATTCCTTTATGTCCAGGAACCCAAACTAATTCCAGTCTCTTCGAGCAGGCAAGTAGATCCAATGCCTGTTTGCACTCTTTTACCAATACGGAAGTCACCCTAGAGGATTCCAGGGCTTGGAGAGCCGATTGGCTGTCTGAGTAGATAGTAATTCCAGCCCTGTCGCAACCGATGACCTCCGTACATGTGACCGCAGACAGTATCGCGAACACTTCTGCTTGGAACACAGTAGAGTGTTTACCTAGTGGTAGACTTATGTTAATGCCTAAATCCTCTATGTAGACGCCCGCTCCTGCTAATCCGGTCGAGTCCTTCCATGATCCGTCCGTGAAGCAGGATAGGTTGCCTGTTTGAGTGGCAATTGAACCCCTTTCCCAGTCGGATATACTAGGATAAGAGTATCTCACTTTAGAGTCTAGAGTAAGATTTCTATTAAGTTGAGGGCAACAGTATTGGAGGATAGGAATCTCCTTTTCCACCACCTTGGCAATAACTGAGTGGCCCGTGAGTTCGCCCCGCTCTTGCCACTGTCTGTTTTCCTTAATTCTTAGATAGGCCATAACCGCTTCGCCCCTCAGCCATAGGTGAAGCGGTGTTAGATACAAGAGGACCTCTAAGGCCTTGGTAGGTGTGGTACGAAACGTTCCCGTAATGCTCATACATGCCATCCTTTGAATACGGCTGAGTGTACGAACATGGGAGGCCCTATTCAAGGCTGTCCACCACACTATGCTTCCATATTGAATTCTAGGTCTTATAATCGCTGTGTATATCCAGTGCATGACCCTAGGCTTAAAGCCCCAGGTTGTGCCCACAGCGCGTCTAACGTGCCAAAAGGATGCTATTGCTTTCCTTTTGGTTTCAGTCAAATGGGAACCCCAGTTTAGTTTGGAATCCAAAATAATCGCGAGGTATTTGACTTGTTGACTTAATTGGAGCTGTTTGCCAAAAAAGGTAGGAGCCCTAAAAGCGTCCAGCTTCCGTGTCTTTGTAAAGAGAATCAACTCAGTCTTAGTTGGATTTACTGAAAGTCTAACTTCGTTACACCAAGTCTGAACAATATCGCAAGCAACCTGCATGCGCTCAAAGATGGTGGCAATAAACTTACCTGTTATGAGGATTACTCCATCATCTGCAAATGCCTGGGCAGAGAATCCGGCCTCCTCTAGTCTTCTTAACAACTTGTCCATTACAAGGCACCAGAGCAGTGGGGAGATGCAGATCCCTTGAGGGCAGCCTGTGAAGGCCTGCGCCTCTAGTCTGGTGCCCTCCTCTGAGACGACTATTATTCTATTCTTCAAAACAAATCCGACCCATCTGGCTATAGCAGGTGGGGCAGATATTTCTTTTAAGGCTCTACAAACTGCCTCAGGCCTGGTCCTGTCGAATGCCCCTTCAACATCGAAAAAGAGCCCTAAGGTGGATTCCTTGTATACCAAGGCCTTTTCTATTTTTCCAACTAGGGAATGTAGGGCAGTTTCTGTTGATTTTCCCTGGAGGTAAGCATGCTGTTGAGGGTGAAGGGGATGGAGAGGTAGAACCTTACTTGTAAGGTGTACTGCTACCAGCTTCTCCAGGATCTTAAAAAGAAAGGAGGATAGGCTGATAGGTCGAAAAGCCTTAGCAACACTGTAATCCTCCTTACTATTCTTCGGGATAAAAGCTATTAGAGATTTCCTCCAGGATTCTGGAATGTACCCGATGGCTAGAGAGGCTCCTAGAAGTGCTCTGATTCGGGGGAGCAGAGCATTGAGGCCCTCTTTGAGCATACATGGAAGGATACCGTCAGTGCCTGGGGTTTTATACGGCTTGAGCTCCCCGACAGCCCACCTAATGGCCCCGTCACTGACTATGGACTCCGCTAGAGCCCAGTCCTCTTCTGTATCGTTAGTTTCACTGCCAGGGTACATACTTGAGGGAGGGTTGACTAAATTGATAATACTGCAACCCGGAAAGTGGGTCTCCATCAGGTGAGACAAGGTGTCCACCAAGTTGGAGGTCCAGAGACCGTTAGGTTTCTTTAAGGCTCCCAGTGGCTGTTGGGCGTCATTCCCAAGCAGCTTAACTAGACGAGAGGCTTCTGGCGTGCATTCTATATTGCTACAGAACTTACGCCAGCCCTCCCGTTTATGCTTCCTTATTTCTTTTTTATATGAGTTAGAGGCGACACGGTACAGATCCCAGTCAGCCTTCTGCTTTGATTTATATGCCTTATTGTAGGCCTTTCTTGTAGCCTTTTGTAGTTAAGACAGCTCAGTGGACCACCATCTGATCTTTTTCCTGGGTTATGCCTTTAAGGGACAGGCCGCCTCGTATGCGTCTTGTACTATTCTCTCTAAGAGGGTAGTTTCTTCCTCTATCTGAACTTTGGTTTGAAGTCTGCCCATAGGGAGGTATGGGCATCTATCCAACCTTTCCCTGAATAGATTCCACTGGTGTTTCTGGGGTTTCTTTTCAGAGTTGGGGAGGTTTGTTCAGAGTTAATCTTGAATGAGATCATCCTGTGGTCGGACAGTGTGATATGCGAGGTGATCTTCCAGTCTTTGCAAAGGTCTTTAATCGGACTAGAAGCGAGTGTGATATCTAGAACCTCGCTTCTGACTCGAGTGACAAAAGTAGCTTCGCTACCTCTGTTTAGTATCTATAAATTTGTAGAGGCTATATGTTCGAGCAAGGATTCCCCTCGCTCGTTCGTGTCTGAACTGCCCCACACAAGGTGATGGGCGTTAACGTCTCCGCCTGCTAAGAGAGGTAGATCATTCTTTCTTGCAAAGCGGAAGAGACTATCTATGTAATGATAAGTTGGATCCAAATTATGTGGTACATATATGGAGGCAATAATCATTTTAAGCTTAATATTACTGACCTTGGTAGTTATGGCCAGGGCCACCACATCCTTCGTGCTAATCTGGGGCAAAGGTAGTATCTGAAGGTCTTTAGAGACCCAGATACATGACCTTGGTGCTTCGCATGAGGGCGGGCGGATGATTCTTCCGCCGATACCCCCAAGTCCTTTAATCATTCCCCTAAAACAATAAGATTCTTGTATTAAGACGAGGGTGGATTTCACCCCCGAAAGAAGCTTCGCTAATTCAGCCGTAGCCGACTTGTTATGCTGTAAATTAATTTGTCTTACCTCGATCCCAGCGTTTTCCATGATTGTGGCAGATGGAGGAGAAGGAAGTGGGAGGAGCAGGGGCCTATTGGCGCCCGTTCCTCCCTTGATCCTCCTGTGGGGGCTTTTGTCTAGCTGGTGCCGAAGGCGTTCTCCAGACGGTCAGCGGCACCAGCTCATAGCTGATCCGCCATCTGTTCGCCTCCAGCCAGGCGATCGTGCTAGTTGGGACTCTGAAGATGCCCCTCAGATGTCCCGGATCGCCTTCCACTCCCAGGAACTGCCACTGGTTGGTTCCCGCCAGTTCTGGGTTCTGAAATTCCAGGAGGCTGACCAATCTGCTGGGTTCGATCACCACAGCCCCCAGCCCAATAGCAATTCTAGTGGGCCAGGGAGCCTCGGCGGACCGCCTCACTACAAACCAACGGTCCGTAGGAGGTACCCAACTGAGAAGCCAGTCCCTGGTTTCTTCATTTTTGCAGGTTAGGAGGAACCATCCCGGTTCCGCCTGATAACCTGAGTTAATGAATTCGAGAGGCCTGCTTCTGGGTCTTGGCTCATACGCCCTCCTCTCAATTTCGGCTATGAGGAGCCTTCGGATGAGTTGGGCCTCTTCCTGAGTAATGGGGGCACCCTCCTGGCTCCTCATAATGACCACCTGCAAGGCCCTTGTGTTAGAAGCAGCAGCATCCCTGATCGGGGTTTCCCCTGATCCTCCTGGGCGCTCTGCTGAGATGGTCCGCTACCGGCTCATTGGTCCTCCTAGGAGAGGATCTTGCTTTTAGAGTCTTGCCGACGCGTATCGGTCGGTGGAGACTCCTCCATAGGCCTTATCCTTTTCTGGTATTGGTTAGACGGGCCTGCTCTTGAGTCCCCTCCGCGTCGGGAAGGAGGGGTGGACGGAGGCAAAGCCCCGTCCTCCCTCTCCCGAATCGGTACGAGGACAGTCCCCGGGCCGCACCCCCCAAGCCGAGCCAGAGGGGAACGGCCCGCGGGGCGCCCGCTGGTACTAGGCAGCCTGTGGGTAGCCGGGTCAGAAACGGGGTTTTGACGCCTCGTCCTGATGACCTCCCGTTCGGCTTGCCTTTGAATAGCCTCGGCCCGCCTTTTCTTTTGCCTATAAATTTTCTTTTTCTGCTTAGCTCTTGCTAAGGCAGCGGCTTTGAGCTCCACTCCCTCCCCTTTAGGAGCTCTGCTAGTTGTAGGCTGATTTAGCCGTTCCATCTCGATCGATCGAGTCGATCGAGAGCGGGAGGTCTCTTCATCAGAGTTCTCCCTTCTGCTTGGAAGGCTAGAGGGGAGCTGATAAGGTCGCAGCACCCTAGACTGTGTAGGCGCAGCAACCTGCTCTGGCTCCCCTGTTGTGGCTTCAAAATTTGTAGCGGTCTGGGATGACCGCTCTTCCTCTCCCTGCGCAGCTGGCACATTAGGCTGCTCATTTACTTTTAGATTTTCCATTGGTTATTTCTTTTTGTTTTTTATCTGTATTGTTTACTGTGTGATGTTAGTGTAGGTTTGCATCCGTCCTCGCCACCTTCCCCACTTGACCGGAACAGGTAATCTCCCAGGAGAGAAGTCCAGTGGCCTCGGGAGTGCAACTCCGGTCCGTGCAGCAGGGTCCCATCCAGTCACCAACTGGCACTACTACAGCGTCCGAACTTTTACACTGGGCTGATAGAGCAGCCACTCCTTCCAGGTTAGGATGAGCGGGCTCCTGTACTATCCCAGCGGCCAGGGAGTGCCATACCTTGTTTATCTCCTGTACCCTCTGGTGCGACCCCCCAGGAGGGCTGCACCAGCCGCCTGGGTGATGGCAAGGGGCGGAACCTTTGTGTGTTCTGTAATTGGGCGCGGTAATGAGCTGTGCTCCTCCGGTTGCTAACCCGGACAGACTCGCGCCTAGCCTGGCACTAAGATAACAGAGGTCTTGAGGATGTGTGCGTTTCAGGACCGTCCGTGGGCGAAGAAGAGCCGCATCCTTCAAGTGGTCATTGCTGCAACTAAACACGGCGGATATACACCGGGAAGTCGATAAACATCCCCCAATCCAAGGTGGAACAGCGTAGGCTTTGGATGTAATGGCTGTGGGTGAAGATTCGAACTATGCACACTCTGGATACCAGGCTACCACCAGATTCATGAAACTTCCTGTGGCATGCGGGGCTCTGTCAAGGGTGACTTCATCATTCCTTACTAATGGAGAATTGGACCCAAAATGCTAGAAAGATTATACACCAGGATCATTCGACCTACGATAACTAATACATCTGTCAGCTGGTGGCCATAAACAACGGAAAGAACTATACAAATGAGGCTTGAAAGAGTTCAAACGATGGCATACCTAGGCACGATAGGAGCAATTAGAAAATAACCCACAGCGGCTTAGCATAGCTCCCTTGCACATTTGGATACAAAAAGAGGCTCTAGTACATTTCGACTAAGCGCACCTGTAATTATAAACCAGGGAATTATCAAGGGAATTTCAATATCCTTAATGAGCTTAAGGGAAGAGAGTGTATCAGCTCACTATGTGATTATTTACACAGGAAATTATCTGTGACAAGAAAATGTAGAGGGAAAGAAGACCCAAATTTGAAAATGGGGTTCTGGTCTGGTACACTGATCGTTCAGTTAAAGAAACAGAGAAAAATGGGACATACTGGGTTTCAAAACCTGGCATGAGACAATCCAAACTCTTCATCAATTAGTCAAAGGATAAGATTCAATTCTACCAAAACCTGACTAAGAATGGGTTCAGAACAATAAAGGGCTTTCTCACGGGCCACTGATCGCTAAAATATTATATCAAGAATATGATATTAGTAGAAGATCCACTTGCCTTTTGTGCCTGGAGGATGAAGAAAAGACAGCACATTCTGTATGAAATGTGAAGCCCTTGCCTTCTACCGAATACAGTACTTAAACCAGACAATAATTAAATCTTAAGATAGTATTACTAAATATGTTCCTAACGATTTAAAGTTCTTCGTAAGTATAAGACAGAAAATAAATTAACCGTTGGCTAAAAAATTCTTTATATTGGTGATTGAAAAATGTAAATAAAATAATTTAACGTAAAAAACGATAATGTGCAGAGTAATCTACTTACGTTTACTAGCCATCATCTTATAGGTCTACCTCAAGCTTTGCTCAATTCTGAATTTGCTATCTTATAATTTTTTGCAGATTTATTTGCGTTGCAGAACAATCGCAAGTATTACCTCTAGATTTTTTGTTTTTTAACTTAATCACGAGGATGCAAAGAATAATATAAATATTGAATGTACAATATTTATTTACAAGTACGAATCAAAATAGAATTTGAAACATATATATATACGCTACCTTGAGGTATATCTTATGTCCCTAATATTATTTTGTTATTTTCTCTGCATTAAACAAAATGATGTTTTAGATTTTTTTTAAAATAAATTACAATTTTCGGATTGATTTTGTTTTTCTTCCAGTTCTGTTACTATTTTATTTAAATTCGTCACTTTTAGTTTAAGACGTTTTTTGTTTCAGCTTTAAATTTCGATTTTTTTGGTTACTGTAAGTTTGAGCATTTTCTTTCCTTTCAAATTTTTCTGTTTTATGATTCTCTCTTTATATTCTGTATTAATTTTTGTTGGAATTTGAGAATGAACAGTAGAGAGTTTCCGCCACTTCTTCCCTAAAATGAAGCAAATACATACAAACCCAATAATAAAGCCACAGTATAAGAGTTTGAAAAACAAGGACATTTCGACTAATAAATAAGAAACGATACTCTAGCTTTAAAAGTGATTGATGCCTTAGATCAGTTGGTAAATATGATTTTGGAGACCCGTAGGAGATGTGATACATAATTATACAAAGTCAGTAATCAATTGTATCACTGCATATAATATAATTTGATATTGTATTTTATTGTTATAAAGGCCAACTCGAGACCCCCGGCCAAGGTCCGTGTTATTTGCCACCTTGTCACCCGCCATTTACTACCCTGATGTGGACGATTGCAAATCTAGTGGAAATCAGGCAAATATTGAAGGAAATGTTTTTTTTTTTTTTTTTTTTTTTTTTATACATTTTATAAAAGGTGACGAGTTATCAAAATCGCCTCCAGTAAAATGTTTACTGCAAATAAGGCCGTGACTAGAGAGTTTCGAGTTTTCCCTTCATAGTGCTCATATCCATGTTTCTTTGGCTACTGGGTCTTTTGGAAAACTGCAGGAAACAATGAGTTGTGAATATAAGTAACAATTTTTAAGTATAATTTAACGATAGCCAAAATATGATTGTTGATAACTTGTGGAAGGGACCTTCGTGTTAGATTCTTCGTCATTTTTCGAATTGCATATACTCATTTTAAAAGTCGTAATTAAACCGTGTTGACACAATATTTAAACACAAACAAATAAAAAAAAACAAGAAATCAGGTGGAGGACACGTTAACAACACGGACAACATCTTGGATGTGAAAATTGATGGATCTCCAGAGGGTGGGGGTACCTTGATACACTCCTCTTCTCGCCATGGTTCGATAATATTACAATATCTCTTTATTAGTTCCAAAATATAGTAAGTTTTCTTAGATTTCTATCTAAGTCCATTCTGTTCTTATTTAGCAGTTGCGTAGTCATGTTTATATGGATTTATTACATAGGCCAGGAAATTTTTATCTTTAAACTCCATTTTCAATCTTGATTACAAAGGTCGACATGATTTCTGTAACATTGTTGAGAATGCTCTTTTTGTGTTTCATTTAGATGGTCATTAACAAATATTTTCACAGAAATGGCCTTGCGCGTCCTATTTTCAAGTACCTGCTTCTCCTTTATATCTTCTTATTTTTCCAACGGCGTGACCATTACTGGTCCTGGCCTCCTCAAGCACCTTTCGCCAGTTCAATCGGTTAAGTGCAGCCATCCTTCAATTCCGAGCAGGGTTCTCGAGTCCTCTCTTACACCATCCATCCATCGAAGCTTCGGGCGTCCTCTTGGTCTGATGTCATGCAGGTCATCATCCAGAAGTTTTCTTGGGATCTCGTTGGACCCCATCCTGGCGACATGGCCTGCCCATCGCGGTCTGCTGAGCCTTACAACTCTTGCCACATCTGGCTCATTCAGCAGGGGACACACCTCTCCGTTTGTCCACCCTCTCCATGCTGATCCAATTTTTACTGGGCCGTAAATTTTTATCTTAGGACTTTTGTCTCAAATATTAGGAGATCCCTTTCATCAGACTTTGAGAAGGCTCATGTTTCTGACCCGTACGTGTTTCTGACCCGTAAGCACTGGCCTGATTAATGTCTTGTAAAGCTTAGTTTTTGTAGCCCTGGATAGAGAACTACTTCCCAGATGCCGACACAGTCCAAATTAGCATCCATCGGCTGATGCTATTCGCCTTTTTTATCTCATTATCAGCCTTAACCTGTGACCCCAGGTACACAAACTGATCAACTCTTTCAAATGAGTGAAGACCAATCTGGACAAAATCTTAGTAAGGACCTCTGGTTTGACCATCAATCATGTATTTGGTTTTCTGGTTGTTAACAGCAAGTCCTAGCTTCTTAGCAGCATTCTCGAGGGCAAGGAAGTCTTTTTCCACTGTAACTTTTGATCTCCCAACAATATCGAGGTCGTTGGCATAGCCCAAAATTTGTACCATGCGATTAAAAATCGTTACGCTGGTCTGGATCTTTGATTCTCTAATAGCTTGTTCAAGGTCAATATTAAAGAGTTGACAGGTAAGAGAATCTCCTTGTCGAACACCATTATGAGAGGTAAATCCATCGGATAGATCTACCTGAACACACACCACATACTCAAAATTGCTCATCGTCAGTTTTACCAGGCGGATAAGCTTAAAAGAGATGTAAAGATCATTCATCGCCTGATACAGAGGCTCACGTTAGATACTATCGTAAGCAGACCTAAAATCAACGAATAGGTGGTGTGTTTGGACCTGGTATTCTCTTCCTCCCTCTAAAATGATTCGTAAGACGAATATCTGATCCGTTGTAGACTTACCTTTACGGAAGCCACACTGGTAATTTCCCTAGACTCTCTCAACGTAAGGTAGTAATCGTTGATATAAAATATTTTATAGGCACATGGTAGAAGAGAGATCCCCCGATAATTATTACACACAAGAAGGTCTCTCTTCTTGTGAATAGGACACAAAACCGTCTTTTTCCATGCTTTCGGAATCATTTCCTCTACCCAGATCTCGGGAAGATGATTGTGCAATGCTTTGAATAGCCGATCTCCTCCTTTCTTGAGTAATTCGGCAGCCAGTTTGTCAAGCCTGGCTTGGTGCCTTATTGTTTTTTAACTTTTCAATGGCTTCACATTACTCCTCTTCATCTGGGGGTTCCTCGAGTTCATCTTCAGAAGTTCGACTTAGATCAGTTTCTGCCTTCTCAATCTCTTGTGCCTGATTTTCGTCAAGCAAGTGGCTGTTCCATCTTTTTAGTCCCTGGGTCTTCTCATTCAACAACGAACCATCCCAGTCCTTACAGGCTAAGATGCGGAGCTTGATTGTTTTTCGGCCATTGTTCCCCTTTTGATAACATTTACGGTACTCATTGGCACTCCTTAATCTTTCAATTTCCCCAAGCTCTTTATTTTCCCAGATTCTCTTTTTGCGTCGATGAATATCTTTTTCCTCTCTTCTACGCTGCCTATATATTTCAACTGAGACTCGATTATGTGTCTTCCGAAGCATGGATTTGTAGTCTCCATTCTCCTACAGTGGCATTGCTACAATCATCGTCAAACCAGGATGATCTTCTCTCTATGAGATTGTGCCGATCACTTCCTCTGCTGTGTCATTGATGGTCTTCTCAATGGTCGACCACATTTCATTAAAATCTGTAGATGCCATATCGGAGAGCTTTTCATAATTTTTTTTAGCATATGCTTCGTAGACCTCGGGCTCCTTAAGCTTTTGTAATTTAAACTTTTTACTTCTTTGCTCTCGTCTTGTTTTTCTATTGAGATCCTAGCTCTCACTTTGGCCATAGTCAAAAAAAGGTCTGAGTCCATATTAGCTCCTCGGAAGGTTCTGACATCGAGGTGGTTTGACCTATGCCTGGTACTTATTAGAAAATGATCGATCTGGTAGACTGTGTTTCCATCAGGTGATTTCCATGTGCCAAGGTGGATTCTTTTGTGAGGGAACATACTGCTGCCAACTACAAGATTTTGTGATACACAAAAATTAACAAGTCTGTGTCCATTATTGTTTCAGGTATCGTGCAGGCTATGTTTACTGATTGTTGGGAGATAAATTGCTTCCTTGCTAACCTTTGCATTAAAGTCCCCTGCAATTATTATTATATCAGAACTAAGGCATGCTTTAATAGTTTTTTTCTAATAAGTCATAATACTCTTCCTTGACTTGCTCATCTGAAGTTTCTGTAACTTAAAAGAGTATAATTGAAAAAGCTTCCCTTTACGCTTATAAGACTCATTCGGGGGGCTTATAGGCTTGAAGTCGATGATAAGTTGCCTGAGTTTCTTTCCTACAACAAAACCAGTTCCAAAAGTGTGTACTCTATCTTCACAACTATAATATATGGTGTAACATTTCTTCTCTATAGATCTCTGTCCAGTCCATCGATCACTTAAAGGGCGGTGATGTCGATTCTATATCGTTCTATTTCATTTAAGAGCATTTTGGTTGCTCCGAGTCTGTATAAAGTTAAAATGTTCCATGTTAAATTGTCGTTTCCTAGTAGACAGTCCGGCTAATTATTGTTAAGGTTTCGTCATAAAGTATTTAATGGGATCAGGGTTATCAGCCCGTAGACCCTGAGTCAGGTGGAGGGGCTGCCTCCTCAGAGCGTCCTGACGTGCTCCCCCATCCGGGGCGGCTACCTTTGGGAGGTGACCTTGGTCTGTAGTGTGGGGATGAATGCAGTGTGCTGTTTAAAGTGTAGATATGTGTGTGTCAGAGTACTGTTCCCCCAACCTGGAGGACCAGTGGCTATCTGCGGTACTAAGGCCGGGCTGCCACCTCCCTACGCCTTTATATCATGGGGTCGTATTTGTACCTGACTTTGGATAAGACAATACAGGAATTACCACAAGACCATAGAAGGCGTATTTCCACAGTATTCTACTAGCCTTTAAGAGCAATTTTATTGTTTTATGTAGTTTAGTTTATTTTTGTCTCGTTTATAGCAATAAGTGTAGAATTAAGTAGAGTAGCCTTCCCCATAGAAAAGGGCTGGCAGAAATGTACTCCGTCCCCCCACCCCTTGGTTACTTACCTCGCTTAGTCCATCCCCAGTCTCACTGCTGTTTTTTCTCTAATTAGTTGTTTACCCGCTATTTCTTCTCGCTTTTTTTTTTTTTTTTTGGATTTGACTTTATCAGTTTTCAAGTTAATTACTAAATGAGCGAATAAGTTGAATGGTATTGGTAGTTAGGGGAACAAAATCGTGCAAAAATAAAACTAACAAATATTTATCTTTATTAAAAAGCTTAAAATTACGCGTATTTAATCTATCATATCATATATCATTTAGTATTAACATATCATTAACTTTAACATTTAACATTAGCATAATTTCTTACCTAGCATATATTATTTAACATTTGAATATTATTGAACACCTTCGTAACTGTCCTTTAAAATGAACATTTTTTTTCAGTTTCTGCCTTATTTTTTAAATTTGGTTTAAATATTGTTCTTTTAGTCGTGGATGTATTTCTTAGTTTTGATACTGAAGTAAATTTTCCCAATGCTTACAATTAACCAGTTTGTATGATTATCTTCTCCAGCAGTTGAGAAATGGGGCGGTTTTACAAAGAAGCTCATATTTAAACAGTGGGTTAGCAACTTGTTGGAATAATGGCTGAGGTTGCTATTGAGTTTGTGTTTTAATGTTGCCATCTTAAAAATAGTTTCACAAACCTTGTATATCCGGTTAACATCAGATGACGGCTGCACCAATCCTCCACGGTTTTTAATCGAAACCAAATTCATTGTAAAATTTAAAGGACTCTTCTCGTTGTTCATGGTGATTGTCATTTGTTTGTTCATTGTTCACATTTTATTCCCTAAGCTTTCCTAAGCTCCGCACTATTTACTCCACAGCATCCAAAACTAAAGTTGAAAAAACTTTTTTCATTGATTCGGAAGTGTCTTCATCATTATCATTTTCTCTTGGAACTTCATACTTCAAAAGACTTGATTTAGGCGTAGTTAAATTTATTTTATCATTACTGCTCAATTTACTCCCAAAACCCAATCCAAGCAAGTCTATTTCGTCAAGTGGTATTGCGTTTCCACTTCTGGAATCACTTATGTTACTGTTTATGAACAATTATTCTCCTGAATAAGTAGCAAAAATCAAAACCAGTTTGGTTATCGTCATTCCCTACTCTCCTGCTGATATAACCAAACAATCTTTCTAAATGATCCTTATTTAAATGACTTATTTTATACATGGCCATATACTTCAACAATTTGTGTTTTTTATAAATCTGTCCTACTTCTTGCGCATACTATTTATGTAAATAAAAAAAACACATAAAACTAGCTTTCCGAGAACCATTGAGTATCGGTCCACCATTTTTTTCTTTTAGACATTGTATCTAATTTTCTGCGTTCTCTTGCATGAGAAAAAGTTCAACTTCTTAGGTTTCGTTGATTGCTTGTTTCAGATATTTTTCTTTGATATTTCTCGGATTCAAAACATCAAATAAATTATTAAAAATTGTAATGAATTCGATAGTACCATCACTGCCATCAAAGCCGGAAATGTTTTTTACTTTATAATATTTCAAACCATCTGTAACACTTTTACTTAGCACTTGAGCCACTAACTTGACTTTCATTTTTTTATTCTTGAGCCGGACATGTTTTTTTAATTTTATTGCCTAAATTCATACCTTCGATTTCTTGTAATTCCAACAATTTTTCAAAATAAAAACTATTCTAAAGTATATTTGCCTTATAATGTTTAAAACATAAGAGACAACACATTGCACTATAAATTAATTGCATGTGTATTTTTTTTTTGTCATTTCTTTCTTTAGAGTTTTTTAAACTTTATTATTTTATTTTTCTTTCTTGTAATATATTATTTTAGTTACTTGTATATATTTTATATTTTAGAATAGATATAGAGATAGTGATAAACACCTAATTGGAGAAAAAAAGCAGGGAGACTGGGGCTGGACTAGGCGAGTTAAGTAACCAAGGGGTGAGGGAAAATAGGCACACCTTTTGCCTCCCTCAGGGATCTCTAGGTATTTCTATACTCAGTGGCTTATAGTACAGTCAAGTATTTTATTCGATTTTATATAAAGTGGAAAGTTCAAGTTGTCGATATTACAAAAATCCAGTGAATAACTTATGTTATATATGTGAACGCTTTATTTTAAAGTCACAAGCTAGATCTATATCCTAAGAAGTAAAAAAATCCTATCTTTTATATTTTATGTGCCAAATTCGAGATCAAGGAAAGTTGGGCTCGTCACGTTTGCTGTATGGGTTAATTTAGTGCAGTGGATAGATCGCTAGAAAAATTCTATGCCATTACTTCAAATATATAGATTAAAAAATATATAACTATTACAATCTAGACATTTTTTGGGTTATTTTCTACTGTATTCTATTGAAACCGTCCAGAATACATCACAAGAAAATTATTAAATTAAAGAATTCAGAACGATGAAAATAGGCTTCTCGACCTTCCCACTCAGGTTGGTAACCTGTAGGAATAACGCCCCAACAGCAGAGCCGGCTCGTCCATAGAGGCAACCGACATTGACGGCTCGAACATTGACTATTAGCTCAGTCAAGTTTCACTTTGGGGTAAAAAGAATCAAGGGCAAGATGAATTTCATATATGTTTTAGAAATCATTAAAACATACATCTCCTACAAGTCCCTAAGAATCCGAGCATCGGAACATGTTCAAAATGGCGGCGGGGAATAATTTTTAAAAACGCTATAATTATGTTTTTATCTGTCATAGAAATGCAAAACCACTTCTATTCGAAGCATAATTAAATTATATACATGCTTTATCTAGACCATTTGATAGCTCAAAAGCTAACTTAGGTGAAAAGTGAAAATAACCGGCGCGAAAAATTCTTCATAATTTTTAAATCGAGATTTTGAGTGGGAAGAAATCAATTTAATGCAAAACACCCTGAAATAAGTATTATAACACTGTCTATGAAGTTACTATGTCACTGCTTAATTTTAACAAAAGTCCCAAATTCGGCCTAAAAATAGCTATTCAAAGGGCGGACCACCAATCCCGCCTGGCTCCGGCCCTCCTTGCACTCCTATCATTTCCATTAAAATTTTATTAAGTATTCTATTATATATTTCCATAATTTATTTCTACTTTGATAAGACATTATTGACAGATTTGAATAAAGAAATAAATCTTAAAAAAATAAAGAAAATTTTTCAGATATTAATTTTTGGTAAAAGACAAAAAAAAGCTAATAAAAAAGTATTTTATTGAATTTATTATAGTTCCACTAATATTTCTTTCTTGATTATATTGTTTTGTAAATTCAATTAATAATACAATTATAGATACAAATATAAAATATGTTTAGCGACTACGTTTAGGAAGGTAGTGGAATAATTTCAGTGGTTGAATCTGGAATTTCGAATTTTTTTGACATTTTTTCCATTAACCTTGCCAAGATGGTATTGTGATAGATCAAATTTATGACCGAGTACATCGGAAAGAGATCGCTCAAGCATATTTTCATTTGAATTTAATCCATATCTCTCTCGCTTAAAAGACTTTGGAGATATCAGCCCCAGCTGATCCTTATCTGGTAACTCAGAAGTAGGAATTCTGAGTTTGTCGTCTTCTATGTGCAGTCTGGATTTTAGAGTGACATGTAATTCGTCCTAAGGTATGAAAAATGTTTTCTCTGTTAATCGTTCTAATATTAAAATCGGTGTTATCAGCAATAGTTAGAATAAAATAAGAATCGTCCAGCCCTACTGTCTTCAAAGAGGTTGCAGTTACATATTCCAATTTATGTACTCCATTAGCAATAGTTAAAACCTTTTTTTTATCTTATGAAATATTTTTTTGGGGGCAAGTTTTACAAAACGTGGTTAAAAAAAATCAAGAGAATCAGGTATTCATTTGTGCATTCATTTATTAATTTTCTAGTATTCCATTTTATAACAACGTCCTTTTGGAACCTGTAGTTTTGCTAATAATTAGTTCGTTCTCAAAATATTCCTCTAATCTGATTTTCGTGTTTTTTATTGAACATTTCTCATTTTTACAATCCAGTTTACTTCCCATAAAGTATAATAATTCATTTATGGAAAATTGCGTAAACTCTTAGTTTTCTAAAATTGAGTTGCACAAATGAGTGAAATCATTTTCACAATCCTGATCAAAATGGCGAACAAAAAAAATTCTTTGTAACAATTTCGATGAAGTTGCCCTTCTGCCACTACCAAATGTCTTATTTCACCAGTCCTACACTTAACAGGTGATGAAAATTTATAATGCTATAATGTTCCACAATTTTATGAAAGTGAAGTGTACGAACTTTCTACTGACTCTACCCATTTCTTTTTCTTTTTTTCGAATTATCTGAAGTTTTCGTTTGTTCAACAAAAAGAGATACAATGCAATTTAATATTAAACGATAGTACGTCGTATCTAGTAATTCTCATCAAACTTGTATCTTCGGCTATTCCATACAGTTTTCGTTTTTATCCCAAACATATAAGGAGCGAATATAATCTTTTCTGCAATTTAAATATAGTAATTGTGGATTACTTACTGTACCAAATTTTCCATCTATCGTCACAACGAACTTCACATTTATTTAAATTATTGAAGCCTTTCTCTTCCATTGATACACTCACGTTGGGAATTACAACTTCATCACATGCAAATCAAAAGACCGAAAATACAATATAAACACTTTTTGTTGACAATACCAAATGAATACTTATATTTAACCCTCTCCTTTAGGAGATTACTAATTACTTTCCGAGAATGACCTTTTATTTTTGGAAGGTTTTCCAATAAAAAGAACATAAGCTTAATTCTCAAAAGAGAGGTTGGGTCTTTGTTGATTATACGGTCGCCAGTTGCTTTTAAATTAATTATTATTTACAAAATAAAAACACATGGCAGAAATAGCGTAGTAAAAGTTTTTTTGTTATTTAAAAACCAAATAGAAAAAAAAGAAGTTAACACGGCCTAATATTTATGCGACTTACCCTGAGAATTTTATCCCATGTCCTAATTCCCATTTTCTTTCTTTGTAAAGCAGTCCTTTATTTATTAAAAAACGCGGTCACATTTTTCATCTTTAAAATTGTCATATACCTCTAACAAATTCATATTTATAAATGAGAGCTACATTTATAAAATATATGTTTACTGAATTACTTTGGAACAGTTACTATTAATCACTATAATTTATTTTAAAGTAACTGGCGATCGTATATCAAAAAAGACCCGAAAGGTTTTATCCAAATGTGATTTCGTTACAGGTGGTGGTAATGATAATCAAGACCAAACAATAAAAAAAAAATATTGAAGGGACTGATAATTTTTAATGGATATTATAAACAGAGATTGGACGAACGTAATTATAATAAAAAATCTTCAATTGGATACATTCATTTGAATGAATATTGCAGTTACTCTATAATTTAATTTTTTTTTAGAATCAAGAAAAAAACATCTGTTTTCATCAATGTTACTACAAAAACGTTTATATTTGTTGACCTGTGTTATCATTTATATATGTCATCATGCCTCGTATTTTATTGTTTTATTTTTATATAATTCAGCACATTCGCTGTTTATCTTCAGCCTGAAGATAGATGTGAATTCAAAAATAATGATAATAAAAAAAGCTTCATATAAATATCTTTTCTTCAATGATTATGGATAATGTAAACAGTATGATTGTATTGACTGATTATGACTTTATTCAATTTATAAAACATAAATATCTCTATTACGAGCTCCTTTATCTCTCATATGAAATTTGTTTTACTGTGTTCATAATTGTGAAATTATTTAATTTTTCTAGGTCGCTGCATAGGACAAATGGGATCTTGGTCCTTCAGTTACTGATATATTGATGGAAAAAGAAAGCAGTATTCCTAGTCACAATGTAAATGAAGTAAAAAAACTACTCACTGTTTCAAATTAAAAAAAAAGAAGTGTAATTATTGTGTAAATAGTTACTTTGTATTTCTGTTAGTATAATAATGAAATAAAATTAGCATATATTTAATTCCCCAATACGCACCTTTGTTCCATCCTTCATGTCATTAGATACTCATCTCTATCTATTTGGTATGAATGGATTCTTATAGCCCTAATAACTATTTCCCTTGAGTGTGGCAGCTTGTATTATTTTTCAATAATTTTTTTTATCAAAAAAGAAAATTATTATTAGATAATAAAAATTGTGTTATTATTGTACAAAAAAACTAAGTTTTGGTGCATTAGACAAAACATTTCAATAATAAAGTTTAAAATTTTATAGATAAGAATTATGTATATACTGGCATAAACATAGATGAGTGTGTGTATAGTGAAAAGTAAAATACAGAATACGAAATATTCCTGTTAATTTCAAATTTGAATGATAAAATAACCAATGTTATTCTTAATTCATTCAGTATTCAGTCCTAAAAGTATTTGTTCAATAACTAAATCAAAGATACAATCTTAATGCCTAGTCTGGAAAGTCTTACAAGGAGAAAACCAAACTAGGGCATTACAGATTCCGATCACTTTTATAAATGTTATTGGGGAAGGTCCCCTCAATCCTTATGTAAAGTGGATAGACGCGATTCGCTTTCATTTTCAAGAAATATCGATTTGAAATTCTAAATGGACATTATGTAGGATTGACTGTACAAATTCTATCAGAAACGGCGTAGCCTTGTGATTCAGCGATTGGCTTCTAAGCTGATGGGCCTGAGTTAAAATCTCAGGTATAACGATTATTTTTTTAAATGTATTTAAACATCTTTAAAGATGTAAAGCATCAGTAAAGATGCTCACAATATCTCTGATGTTTATAAATGTTTAAATATTGGATTAATTTTTTTTTTTTTAAATTTAATATGGAGGACAAATTTTCAATTAAGTTTTTTTCTATTATTATTATTAATTCGGCGCTACAACACGTTGACGCGTCCAGGCCTCCTCAATCAGCAGCCGCCATGAGTCTCTGTTCAGATCTGCTGCTGCCATCCAGTTGCGGACTCCCAAGCTCCTGGCGTCTCCAGCCATACAGTCGATCCACCTAAGTCTCGGACGCCCGAATCTCCCCCGCCCGTGGATGACCTCCGTCAGTATACGCTTCCGGATCTCCTTCTTACCCATTCTGGCCACATGTTCAGCCCATCTCAGTCGGGATCGTTTCATTATCGTAACATCAGGCTCACCAAAGCACGGGTCCAAATATTTTTCAAAAGACCTTTTACGTTCAAATATGAGCAGATCTAGGTATGCATCTTTAGTCATTGTCCAGGTTTCCGCTCCATATGTAAGGACTGGACGAATTAGGGTTTTGTACAAAATAATTTTCGTCTTTCTAGTCACAACCCTGCTTGCTAGATGTTGCCTCGGCCTGAAGTAACAGCGGTTTGCGGGCAATATCCTTCTTGTTTCCGTTTCGAACTTTTTTCTATCGTCATTATTTATTTAATTGTTTTTTGAGAATAAAATATTCAAAAGTTGACATTGGCATTGAAATCCAATCAAATAAAATAGTAACAATTATAATAGAAATAGGAGTTATAATAACTATATCAACAAAGCGAATACTTAGTATCATTAAATATAATTAATATAATTGAAAATTAAAATATACTTAAAAAACACACTTAAAATCACAATAATTTTTACTCACTCACTCTCTATGTTATCATCAGATCCATTCACAATTATGCATTCATTCGGATGATAATCATCATAAAAACATTTGAACCAAGCATACTAGACCATCGCTGTTTATTTAGGTGAGGTTAATTGATGGCATATAAGAGAATGAATTTTTATGACGTCTTCTCTTGATGTTAATTCTGTTTTCTATCAGTAACGTTAGCACTTTGGATGTTCTTAACAAACATTTTTTTTTCAAAAAAAGTAAATGTCACTCCGTTGGGCAGATGGATGTACATTTTGGTGGATAATCTTCACCATTTTCATTTACAAAAATATCGTCATACAATGCTATGTCTGTTTGATAATACTAAGAATCGATACTTATTCTGTTACACATTAGGCAATAGACAAGTTTTTAAATTATAACAACTCCTATTTTAATGATAATAGTCATTATTTTATTTGATTTGATTTCAATATCAATGTAAACTTTTGAATATTTCATTTTAAAAAAATATTTAATAAATAATGAACATAGAAAAAAGCTTAATTTAAAATTTTCATCCATATTAAATTGAATTTAAAAAAAATAATCCAATATTTAAAGATCAGATATAAAGAACAATTAAACAATAAATTAAAAAAAAAAAATTGTTACAACTCAAATTTGAACTCATGACTTCCAGCTTGGAAAAAAAAAACTTTACCATAAGGCTGGACTACGCTGCTTGTAGTAGGAAGGGTGCAATCACTCCTACTTAATATTCATGTATAATTTCAAATCGATATTTCTCGAAAATGAAAGCGAATTGCATCTTGCCATTTTACAGAAGCATTGAGGGGACCCCTATAACATTTATAAAAGTGATTGGAATCTGTGATGGCAAAGTTTGGTATTCTCCTTATTAGAAAATTATAAGAAAAGGGTGAAAAGAGAGAATATAAAAGCAGCCAAAAGGTATACCTTTATCTTCAGTAACAATAATGTTGAGCAAGGCTGAGCAGAACTGGCACCCTGTAGTAATAATTTATTGAACTCTACTATAATAATTACACACTAGAGCAGTGGCTTAAATAGTCTCCCCTTACTCCCGATATTTGCCAAAAATTTAAAAACCAGCAGTCAGTACTTAATTTGAAACTTAAATTTATTGAAATAAACTACCTATGGGCAGCTTCCCCATGTTATTATTATTAGTTTCATCTAAATATAGCTCATTTACATGATATAGTTGTAAATTCCAATACAAACTTTTTTTTAATTCCTACCAGTCAAGCACAAAATAATCCTATGTACACCACTAAAAAGAAACATTCCATTAAATTAAAACCTTACCGATTCAATAACTTGTTTTTAATTTAATGTAATTATGCTCAAAGGGGTGTCTCTATTTGTGCATCAAAATAGCGGCAAACGGATAATGAAACACGCAGATTTGTTATTTATTAATTAACATTAAAATTTCACTGAATTCAAGTTTATATAAATTATGTATGACTGAGATCGTTTAAGATGAATAAAACATATATTATAGGATATCGGTTAGTCTATTTTTTATCAGAGATATGGGACTACCCAGGCCATTTATAATGCCATGCAGTAAAGTGAGGAAGAAGGGTTAGGCACAATGCTGAAGGAATTGGGGAGGGTATCATTACCATGGTAAGTCATACATTGTTAGGTATTGAAATAATTTTTCCAAAAAGATCACTTTTAATGACTATAATACTTCAGCTAGTGATAATTAAAGCTATACATTACAAACAAATTACACAAGGAATCACAAAAAATGTGTTGTTTTTTATTCAAATGCAGATAAGTATTAACATTTGATTCTAGTATCTTTAAGAGAAGGGGGGAAAAAGGGCTATATCATTACAATTTATGAAGATTGAATATTCGATATTGCTTAATAATAAAATATCTTAACCAACAGTTATATGTAAGAAGTTGATATGGCTAGGATCAGGCTCAACCATCAGCTTTCTCCCCATCCGATTGATGGGTCATGTGTCCACTTAATAGAAGCTGTGTTCTCCAGGCCTCCAAATAAATTTTCAGTCAAACCAGGAAGTTCTAACCCACTGATCATCTTTAACGACAATTAATGTAAAATCCTAAATTATAGCACATAAAAGTAAAGATTAAAATAAATAATAACACAAGAAGAAACATTTTTGTCAGTGGAAGACAAAGAAGTGAAGAGTTATCAGCACTCCATTTTTAAGCAACTACAGCACAGATGTAACCAGTAAAACCATCAACCAAGCCAACTTTGTACTTATTTTCTGCACATAGAATTTAACTTTCTACTGCCGAGTTAACTATGGTAATATCCCCAGGAGAAACAAGTACGCTAACAAGTGCTTAAATTAAAATGAAATTTCTTAATTATCAAAAGCTTGCAGTTATTTCATTAAACAAAAATTCTCCAGCAACCTCATTAATTTTTTTTTTTATCATTTCTTAAAAACTTAGGTACTCTAATGGACAACTTTCTTACTTTATCTTCATACAACAAAGTATATCACGTCATTCTGTTGATATGATCTGCTCTGGTGAAGTGTAACATATTAAACCTTAGGGAGTTATAAGAAGGAACACTGTATTATCTCAAAACCTCAAGTCACCTTAAATATTTCTATTAATTCCCTAAAAATCCAACAGGTACTTTTTGAGAGAAAGAATGACAGAATACAAGGCTCATTGTAGATAAGAGATTCGCTTTAATTCCCATTAGTAAAAATGAAATACCAGAATCTTGAAAATACACTGATGGAAAAAAACAACAAAAGAAAATGATGGTGAGAGTTTTGTTGACCATAAATGTCATTTTTAAGAAATCGGTAGGGGGGAGGGAGGTCAATGAATAACACACTAATAAGTGTAACTTATTTTATTGTGTGCCAATGTTTCTATCTAAATTTAGGCCATCATCAGGGCAGAGAGGTGTACGCCAAGCGCCCAGATAACTGAGAGGTTAAGTTAGCTGGTGCTCGGCCTACACCTCTCTGCCCTGATGATGGCCTAAAACATAGATTAAAACGTTGGCACACAACAAAATAAGTTACACTTATTAGTGTGCTATTCATTGACTGCACCCCCTCCGACCAACTTCTTAAAAAAAAAAAAAAGAAAATGATATGGTTTTAACAGAATAATTAAAACTGAGTTCACAAAATGAAAACAATATGGTAGGGAAAAATAAATAGATTTGAAATATGTTTGCACTGCATTATTTTTTACAATTTCAAAAGTCAGTCAAATACCTTGGAAAAACTTTACATTAACAATATAAATATTAAAAACATCAGTAACTGTAATCACACCAATGTGACACAAAATAATAAATATCATTACATCTAACAAACACATTTGGATAATAATTAACTTTACAGGAGAGAACAGAAGAGAAAATAATTACATAAATTAAATCAACATTTCATTATTTACAGAGAATTTTTAGAAAATCCAACAATTTATTAAATTAGAAAATAATACAATAGATAACTTTAAGTTAGAAATAAATACAAAGAGTTTATATAAATATATCATAGATATAGGTGAGCGATTATAAGGATCAGCTTTATAACTTAGACAAACCATTAGGTTTTTATTTAGATTTAAGAGCATATTCACTAATAAATTTCAAAATAACACAAGAAAAATTTTAGTTTACAATGTTGGAAAACATTATTTTCAAAATTAAAGACAGATCTTTTATAATAAAACTTTAGCAAATGCAGATAAATTTGAAAATTAATTAATTAAGGTAAGTTGGGATAAGCGCATATATGGGGATTTATTTCAAATCTATTTTGCTGGGAGAGCTGCCTTCTATGGGAATTTGAAGTAAATAGGAAAATCCCCATAAATGGCAGCTCTCCCAACAAAATAAATGTGAAATAAATCCTCATTTATGCACCTACCCGGACTTACCTTAATCATTTTTATATAATCTAAACTTGAAAAAAAGTAAATGTGATTCCATAAAAGACAATAATAAAAAAAAAAATTGAAAAATCTTCACTCATTAGAATATTGCATCTATTATGAAAGTTTATATTTAAGTAAATAATGTTTTGTGAAAAAAATAAAAACAAGTTTTAACAGTAAATTACATTTCACAACATATTAATTCTTCCAATATCAAAAAAACAATTAAAATTCAAGCTACTTTTCTAAATTCATTTCAACCTTAAATCAGAAGAATCTTCCCATTTAATACAAAACAAAATACTGCCTGACTTTATCAAGACAAGAATAAAAAAAATGAAAAAAATCCTCATTTGTTAGAATATGACATCTATTATGCATTTTTATATTTAAATACGTAATGTAGAGTGAAGAAAAAAAGAAACAATTTTTAACAGTAAACTATATTTCAGCACAAATTTATCATTCCAATATCGAAATACAATGAAAATTCAAGCTACTTTACTACATATATTTAACCTTAAATCAGAAGAAAAGCAAAATCCTTTCACTCAATAAAAAACAAAATACTGCCTGCCAGACTCAATAAAAATTTAATGAGAATAAGGAAAAAATGATGTCAAAAATACAAATTAGCTGTTTATTTAAATTTAAAAACCTAGATGTACTTAATTTATAGTAACAATTTTTTTTTATTTACAAACAGGATTTACAAGACAATTTTGCTCTATAAAAAAAAAAAAAAAGATATATAATAATAATAATAAACAAAAATATAATTTACTCAATCAGTTTCCTGGACTTGAAAAATTTCCTAAGATACAGAACTTGCCACACAGAAAGACTGAGGAGACATATCATACTAAGGATGCTCAAATAAAGAACCCTGTTATTGGTTGATTCTGAAAAAATAAATAAATTATATTAACATATTTTATAAAATGATTCAAGGTTGTGAAGTGAAAAATTCAAGGTACTTAAATTAACCATTACTTACCAATTAACTGGACTAAATCTAAAACAAAATCAGAACCATAAAATATTGTATTTGGCCTGATAAAATGTACAATTCGGACTTAAGAATGAATTTGATTATATTAAAATGAATATAATTATAAATGTTGAATCTCTGTATTATAAAGAACCTAACTTCTACCCTGAGGGCTAAAAGCTACACAAAGAATAAAAAGAACTAGAAAATACAGAAATAATTTTAGGTGAAAATAAATAATATTCACATACTGGAATAAAGTTATTTTACATAATATAAAAAATTCAATATCTTTATATAGTACACAAAAACATAATATATTTACATAATATTTAAGGAATTCAAGGCGGCTGGACACCCTAGTTCTTCCACCGCTGCTTGGACCTCTTCGTCGATGTTAAATCTTCTCCCATGAAGGTCAGATTTTAACTTTGAGAAAAGGTAGAAGTCGCTAGGGGCCAAGTCTGGGCTGTAGGGTGGATGGGAGGTTTCTTGTAATCCGCAGTTCTTCACATCGGCCTTGGAAATCAATGCTTTATGGACAGGGGCATTTTCATGAAGAAGCTGAACTTCTCTGCTCAACTTCTCCCGCCATTTCTCTTTGATGGCATCTCATAAGCGGTGAAGTAGGGCTGCATAATACTCGGCATTCACTGTGGTGTTCCGTTCTTAAAATCAATCAGCAGTGACTTGTGGCTTTAGCGGAGGTGCTTCTCCTGGCTTTCTCCATTCCATGGACTCCCTTTTGCTGAGTAGGTCATAGTATAGAACCACTGTCTCATCTCCAGTTACAATTGAATCCAAGAATTTTTTGGGTCGGCATTATACCCTCGTAAAGATTTATTGCAGCAGCGAACACGTTCCTCTTTTAGAGCAGCCGAAAGAATTTTTCGAACCATCTTGCACTCACCTTGCTTGTATGCAAATGTTCTTTAATGATCCTCAGAACACTTGTTTTTGAGAGCCCCAATCTTGCTGCTATTTCTTTGGTCTTCAGCCTATGATCAGATAGCAATTCAGCATCCACAAGTTGGATTGCTTCAAAAGTGACGGCTTCCAATGGACGACCAGGACGTAGGTCATCATCCAGACTTTAATAATTATGCTTCTACAGTGGCATACGAGGGGGAGGACTCCCCATACACACCATCCAAGCGCTCTTTAATTTGCGCAGGAGTAAGGCCCTCTTTACACAAAAATTTAATAACCCCACGGTATTCGATCTTGAACATTGTTAAAACGCACAGATCCCTTCAAGATACAGGCTGATACAGCTTCAAGAAACAGCTAGATACAGACTGACAGGACTGAGGAAGTGCGGGTGATGGGTATGGAGAGTGCAGGCATAGACATGCACAGCGGGCAAGTCTCAGCCTGCTTGAAGTAGGGGAACGGGGCAGCAGAAACTTATGGACCTTACTGTGTTCATTCAATGTGAGAACTGTTAGAAAATAATTCTAAATTCAACTAAGGCAATTTCCATTCTTAAAAATTAGTATATTTAAGTTTTAAATATAAATAAGCCAATTATCTAATATCATTTTAAAAATATAAAAAAACTGGTTTAAAAGGAAATAAAATAAGTAATATAAGCATAGAAATCATAAAGTGCACTATGTAAAATTAACCCATTGAATGCTAAAGTATTTTAGTGTGCCTTCTCTGTTTGGCCAAATGCAAAATGTATAGTTTTTAAAAATTAACCATTCTATCTAACCTCACCAGTTTAGAAAAAAATATTCCACCCTTTTTGTTTTTGTGCCACAACAGTTGTATCACTGGCCACAGAAGAATAATTCTGTCTTTGAGACCGACACCAATCTCATGTCCAGAAAAAGACATCATTAACCTATATATCTTACATAATTCTATACATATTTTTTTAGTTTAACTAATATATATGTAACAGATCTAGATTTTTTTTTTTAATATTAAATTCTTAATGTTCGGAAAAACCAAATGAGAGGTTATTCAACCTTATGTCAGCTACCACTGCATTCAGATAAAGAGGTTGACCCTTAGTACCGTTATTTAGATATAAGGGTAAGTTGGTGAAAAATCACTTATTGTAAAATTTATTTCAATAAATTTACAGTTATTTTAAACTCTTGTATAAAACTAGGCAATTAGATAATTAGAATAGCCAAGGAGGGATTCCATAAAAAGTTTGGTAGGAACTTTCTTTACTTAAGAAATAAGTAAATGTGAAAAAATAAAACAAATCTAAGGCAAAAAATTATTTTTACTGAAAAATTCGATTTCAATATATACAATCAAAATTTATTTTTTCGAGTAATATAAAATGGCTTTTGAGCATTCTTAAAAAAATTTATGTAAATTATTTAAAGTTTTACATAAATAAATTACTTAAACCAGTAGTCAAATTAGAATAGGAAAAAATGTGGCTAGAAAACTAAAACAGGGCATCCAGCAATATAGTATGAAAAAATTCAAGCATTATTCACGGATTTCAAGGCGATAGACTATAAAATTTAAGTCGCTTTTTGTCAATTTGTCATTTAATCGATTAAATTTAGAACAAAATTGGAACCGTACAACGGACTTGAGAATGAATTCAAATAATTATAAAGGTTGTATCCTGGTTGATAAAAAAATGTTATTTAAATTTCTAAACCGAGGGCTCAACGTACCGCCAAAAATAAAAACAACTAGAAAAGACAATACAAAAACAAATTCAATTGAAAATAAATAAAGTTTACCTATTGAAATCAATTTCACCACAATTTTATTCATAAACTTATTTTACATAACAAAACAGAATAATCATAATTCTAGGAATAAAATCCATCCTGGCAACCCCATATGTTTGAAATTGAAACTGAGCTGTTTTGAGCTAATACATTATTTTACTGTTCAGTATGTTCACTTGGAGATATGTAGAGCGACCCAGAAAGGTGAGACAGAACACAGAATGAGTACCTACATATCTGAGAGAGAGCGATTGATGGACTAAGTTGTGGAAGGAGGATTTTTCTAGCTTTCATGGAATAAAAGATGGTAAGGGGAATAACTACATCAAATTTCTTCTCAATATTTTATGCACTTGTTGCTTAGTAGTGATAGAAAAATGGAATTATTAGACTAAAAACAGAAAATTCCCGATGATTGGCTGTTTTTCAAGCATAATTCCCGAATTTTTTCCAACACAATAAACTCAAGCAGAATTCCCAATCTTCAAGGAATTCAAGCCTACTGGACACCCAATAAAAGAAAACTCATTAAAAAAAAACAGTAATCGGGAAAAGAAGCACTAAATTAAAATTAATAGTTCAACTTTGCTGCTTGATGGTATTGAAGGATAGCCAATGAATGGTGTTTTCCGTAAGTTTCAAAGCACAGGAGAAAGAATTTTGTTGGTGGGCATAACTTAGTCATGCAGGTAGCGGACACAAGGGTTGCAGCAACAGCCACTCATGAAACACAAGCGGGGCACAACTGTTGCATCAATGGCATGGAATGGGTTAGTTAATAACTGAAATATTAAAAAAAATCTGGGAGTTTTATTCCTTAAAACACACCCTCAGTTATCATTTGTATAAACACCAATTTGTACTTATTTTGAAGCTAATTTATATAATTAACTTGGATCTATAATTACCGAAGGTAGGGAAGCCTTGTGTTCATGCAGGAATTGAAAAAAATTTGTCCTCAGAATTGAAAATTTCCACTTACGTTTTACGTTTCAGACATCAAGGAACAAATTTGGTCTTGTGTCTGACTGTAGTCAAAGCCATGTGAAGGGCATAACACCTACTACTGTTAATCCGATTTTTATGAAATTATCAGGAATTGTGCGGGTTGGAACCTTTAAGGTCCCATTTTAATTTTATCGAATACCATCCTCTATTTGCCCTTACGCATGCGAAAATGTGTTTTCCTCGGTAAATCTATATTCCAAAAATGGTTCGTCCGATTTCGCCCAAAATTTTAGAAATTTGGTTTTAAGCTAATTCCGAATTCGCTAAAGGATATTTTATTGCGCATGCGCATTTCGATTTACTGTTATTTTATCTAGGAATCGAGTCAAATTAAACTTTTTTCGCGCATAACTCTTAATGCATACATTTTTTTTTACCACTACCAGATCTATTGAAAGTTAATTGAATTTCCTACAAAACGTGTTTTGAACTTTGCTCACGTGTAAAATAGTGGAATACTTCCTATACTATAAGTTCCTGTGGAAACCGGGTTATCTTATTATAGTTTTTAGATAACTCAAAAACTATGCATCTCCTGGGCATTCCAGATGCTTATTTGAGAGATAATTTAAATTTCTACCATGTTAAATATATTAAACAAATAAATAAATTGTCTTTATCAGACTAATATTAGCTAGAAGATTTATTTAACTTTTTTTTAATACTTTTATTTAAAGCAATGAAGAAAGTGGTGTAATTGGGCACACTAGATATATTAAATTGGTTTTTCGATTGCCCATGTGCTATTCGATTAATTGTTAATTTTTAAGTTTTCTTCTTTATTGGGATCTTTAATCGGTTATTCGAGGGTTCCGTTTATTGGATCGGGCTTGTGTATTTTGATTTACTATAATTGTCAGTTTTCTTCGATATAGGGATTGTATATTAGGTAATTGAGAATTTCCTATCGGTTTTTTGAATCGGATGTTTGATCGTGCATGTACAATTTCAACTATTATTTTTTAGTGTGTAATTTTCCGAAAAATGTCGAGACAAATAATTATAACATTAAATTAGTTTTTCCTTTCAATTTATTTTTCCTTAAGTAGCCTATAGAAATAGTGAGGAAGCTACACTGACCTACTTGGCAAACTTATTTTATTTACCAAAACACCCATAAAAATCACAACTACTGTAATTTTTTTTATGAGCATATGTTTTATTCAAAATGTTATACAGTATAACTTGCTTATAAGGAAACCTCCAATATAAGAGGAGCTAGGCATTAAGAGATATGGTTGGTCACCCTAATAAATTTAGCCAATTACAAAAACTAACACCTTGGTTATAAGAAACAAAAATTGCCTGGGTTTTTCAGTTTTGTCAGACAATAGAACTGAAGGGTAGACCAGGGAGACCATGGAAAGAATATCTCTATAATGAAAATCTCTACATTTTTACTCTTCTCTTCCACTCAGTTTTTTTCATTGAGCTGAGAAACCTGCTCACTTGTTCTCAATTCTGCCATCATTCTATTCTTGAAGCATGTGCTTCAATGCAAAAAGTTGAAAATGTTGAAGAGAAAGATTTACTCTAGCAAAGAAAAAGCCGCAAGATCACTTAAGGTAATGTCGGATAACAATCTTAAAATGAAATCTGTGGGTAGTTATTAAAATCCTGTTTTGTACATACTAAATTTGATACTAAATCAATACATCATAATATATTTTCAATATATTACCATTTGTGTCTCTCATTGAAACTTCACGCTGTCTCATATCAGCAAAGTCTTGAACAATGGATGAGGATAAATCTTCAAGTCTCTTCAACTCAAGCTCCATAGGTTTCAGCTTCCCAGCTTCTCCAAGCTACAAAGAAAACATTAAATACAAATATTCAATCTACAGTTAGATAATTAAAAATTACTCCTTAAAATAATATCAGTTGTATTTAGATCAGATGTAAAATAAGCATTGACTGCAAAGAATAAAGTAGACTATTAATTCAGATTTTAATGACCTATCTATTAATAAAATAAGATCGTTACTTTAAAAAATAACTGCTATTTTATAACAAGTAAATTTTCAATGACAATCTAAATTGGATTATGGCCTATTTATGTTGGGACGACTACCTAAATTCACTAAACTAGATACAGTCCTTCACAATGGTATCAGTATCATGTTAAGGGCAGAAGCATTCAGTAGAAGCCCTAAACCTAGTTTCTGTGAGGTCTTGGTAGCCGAGCATGTTAAGGCTTCACCTTAACATTCTTGAGTTAGAAATGGCGCTGGTTTGAATCCGGCCTGGGAGGGTTGAAATGTATTTTGTGGCGGACCCATAGAATAAATCTCACTCTGGCTAGAATAGGTTGGTTACCTGTAAGATAACCCATCCTATCTGCCCTATATGGAGTACATAAGGACATAAAATCCCAAATATATAAACCTAATCACTGTAATGTATCAGGGGTTCCTCCCCTTCTGAACCTTAACGACTATCGTTTCATTAAAAAAATTGTTATTTGCATTAAAAAGTGGATATATTGGAGAAACCCTAAAACCAAGAAACGATGGTTTGAATGTATTCAGCCTGCTGAGCCAGTCGCTAAGAAAGAGCAATCGAAAAAAAAAATACGATACTCTCTACTTTTTGGAATTAAGGAGGCATAATTCAATATGAAATCATTCCATAAGTTTGAACCATTGGTATCAGACATGCACAATGATCAGTTACAAATAATACATGATTCAGTAACCCAATGTTATCTAGGTTTAGTAAACAGAAATGAGGTTTTGTTTCAACAAGATAATACCTGACCATACAATTCTCATTACACAAAATAAAAACTTTCAGAAGTTGATGGGAATGAGCTTCTCTCTCCTCTCGTCCTGCTACAGTATGGACTTATAAACTTCCGATTACCATCTGTTCCAGTCAATGGCTCATTACCTTTCAGGAAAAACCTACAATTCTCTGGACGAGATTCAAATTGGAATGCCGGAATTCTTCCCTTCAAAACTTAAAGAATGGTATTGTGAAGGGATCTCACAGCTAACCTCAAGATGTTAACAAACCATAAAACACAGTGGTACATACTTCGAATATTAAAAAAGAATTGTGTTGAAATAAAATTAATTTATCATTTTTTACGACATCACAATATACTGCAGAACTAAATACCACCTGTGGATAACACTAAATACTAAACTAAAGAATCACACATATACATACACCCATTTCTCCACACACACACACGCTCATCTCCAGGGAACTATTAAATTTAAGTATTCAGTTTATTTACATTACTTTTATCTGTATATTATTGAAGACAACATAATATTTATGCAGATAGTTTATTTTGATATTCTTTATTTTACATCATTACTGCAGAAATGTTTGCTATTAAAAAATTGCCTTGCCTACTCCACCAAGTGAGCAAATCAAAGGTACAGTTCAGAGGCTCAACACAAATGAACAGAATAGAGTCTGCAAGCAAATAGATTTTCATCCCTCTTCTGGACAACTTACATAAAAGTAATTTATAATTCCAAAATAACAGTATTAAATGAGTAAATACTAATCCACTTCTATAATTGTGTGTGAGTTTAATTTAAGGGTAAAAAAATTTACTTACAGCTTCATAAGGTTTTGCTTCAACGCCACGTTGTGTAATCAGAGTTACATCTTGAGGAACACCTCTCTGATCTAAAAAATAACAAAAACTTTAAGACACACCAATGAAAATTAAGAACCTTTTTGGTCCCCATTCTTGCGGTCCCCAAAACATCAAGGTTAACTTTCTACTTGTCCTAAGACTGATTATAACAGCCATTTCACTATTATAGCATTATAAATGATACTGCAACAGATTACTTAATCCTTAATTGTCTAACTAACCCCAGCCACTATGTTCTTAATTTGATACAAAACCAATATATCTATTTTAAATGTAACTATTAAACAAATTATAACTATAAATTTTGGAATAAAACTCCTACACACTGGATAAGAGAATTGCAGGTGGAAGTAGAATGCTGTAAATTTTTTTTAGCAAAACGTATTATTTTTTTTTATTTTCCTAAAAATGATATAATTTTGGAGTGAAATATTATGAAATTGATATTTGAATTACCTAAAAAAAATGGATGAATTAAAATGATCTTTTTCCAACGAAGTACAAATAGTTTTGAACTAAAAAGAAAATTAATTTAGTTATATTAACTTTTGTCTCACTACATTGATAAGACAGCAATCTGCGTGGCGTTTTGAACAAACCGTTGTTCTCTACTGTGTGTAGAGAGCCACGTCCCCAAACCGTTGTTCCCATGTGTATAGAGGGCTTAAGAGGGGAAGTCGACAATAGAATTTCATAGGAATGACGGAACAGAGGGGAGATGCTGTTGTTTCAAAATTAGGAGTAAACAAAGCAGAACTGACAAGGATTTGTTTGGGAGACATCGAAACATCTCGAACAGCATTCAGCAACTCATATCAAGAGTTTTGGAGTGTTGCAGCCATAGTGCGATATTACAATTTTTTGTATTCATCACATTTTTTATAAGATAAATATACAAGGGATTGCTGCTATTTCACAATAGAAAAAATAAATAAATTAAACACATGCAGTAACCTTAAATAATTTAACCCAATCTCACACAAGTTAAAATTATAAAAGAGAAATTTTAGTGTAATACTTTAATAACAGAAATTAATGGTATAAATTTAATTAACTACTAGGGAAAAGTAAAATATGATAGTTATGATTAAAAAGGAACATAGCTTACGTGGAGGAACTCGTGACTTAAAACATATTTCAAAAATATCTTCATGTTCAGTAGAAAATGAAAACTTTCCTTTTCCTGCATCGATGTTCTGATCTAAAATCTCCCGTTTTGAATCTGTAACCTATGAATAATATAAAACATTTATTAATAATAAATATGAAAGCAAAGATTATTGAACTAGGCTAAATTACTACACATAATTTTAATTTTTATTATATATAAAGCACTTTAGTGATGATTTATTTATATCTAATCTATCAAGTTGCCACTATAACTCCGGGTCTTGACTACCGCCATCCAGCTCTATCCATTGCTGCAGTCTTCCAGTTTTGTGTCTTGAGAAGAATCTTTGAGTCAGCTGCCACACTGTACACCCACCTCAGTCTGGGTCTACCCCTCCTTCTGGTTAGGTCAATCTTATTCTCGAATATTCTCTTATGAATTTCTCCTACTTACATCCGAATCAGAAGCCCTGCCCAACCTTCCGAGCTTTATAAAGTCAACCACATTTAGATCCGCATATTTAGATACGCAGGGCATATAGCTCCTGGTTCTTTCTTTTTCTCCAAATTTCTCATTCCTTAACAGGGCTGTAAATCTGCCAGAAGATTTTTTGTTCGAGTATTAACAGATCATTTTCATCAGCCTTTGTCATAGTCCATATTTGTGAGGTGTAGGTCAACACAGGCCTAATCAAGGTTTTATGCAAAGATTTTATCCCCCATTTTCGCACTTTGTTTTTAAAAAAGGTTTTTTCCTATGCTTATTGATAAAATGTGTTTAACAGCTTACAAATTGATTCTTACTTGAATTTCAAACAGGAAAGGAAATATAACAATATACACAAAGTGAAAAAGATACCAAGTAAGATGCAAAATTGATCTAATAAAAGCAGTAATAATTTAAATTTCGGTAAGACCCAGACCTCAATTGAAAAGGATTCGTAGGTGGTTTATATATCTCTTGAGAGCCTAAGTCGACAGCTGTGATCCAACTAACAGTTATAAATTAGATTGCAATAAGGCCCCAATCTCAACTGAAAAGGATCTGTTAAGAGTCATGTTCATCTCTAAAGCGAGCGGAAGTAGATAGCTGTGATCTCATTAAAGCAGTAATAATTTTGATGTACAACTTTACAATCGGGACGCCTTATAACTGGTTCAGGCCGAAGTTACCCGAAAGTCGGTCCACTACCACTCTCCAGCGCCATTTGTGATAACTAACTGCTTTGTATTGAATTCTAACATTCGTATTCATCGGAATTATTAAAATTATTACTGCTTCAATTAGATATTTTTAAAAGCTATTAGTGCTGTTGACTTTCGCTCACTACGTTCACTCAACAGATCCTTATCAGTTGCAGTCGGGGCCTTACCATAATTTCAATTATTACTGCTTTAATTAGATCACACCTGTCGACTTCCGCTCGCTAATAATTATAAATAATATTTAATTAAAGCAGTAATAATTTTAGTAATTCCAATGAATATAAATTTTAGAATTGAATAGAAAACATTTAGTTAGCACAAATAGCGCTAGAGAGTGGTAGTGCCGCGACCTTCAGGTAAGTTCGGCTCGAGCCAGTGATAAGGCAACCTGATTATAAGGTTGTACTGAAAACAGTTAGCACAAAAGATGCTAGAGAGCGATAGTGCAGCAACTTTCGGACAACTTCAGCTAGACCAGTGATAACGCTTCTTGATTGTAAAGTTTTACCATTTCAATAATCCCAATTAATACGAATTTCACAATTGAATACAAATCACTTAAGTCAGCGCGAATGACATAAGTAATCTGTTACCGAGTATAACTTATAAAGCAGTCAAATCATATCTAATGTTTACAAACAAATAAACAAAGGAAATAATAATAATATAGATATACAAAACTTGAAACCGTGAATTTTATAAAGGTATAATACAATTAATCCTAAGAAAACTAGTATAGAGAATCAAAACACAGAATAATTAACAATAACAGTAAAGATCTTAGTGAAATTAATGAATTACTATTGAAAAAGGTGAAAATAAGTTATGTACCCCAAAATTCTTCAATAAGCTTCAAACTATTTAAATATACTAAATTACTAAGCATTAGAAATTAAAATTTTGAATAACTTTCAACATTTTTAAACAAATGAGGTAAAAAAGCGAGTTACATTGTACTTGAGAGTATATTTTTGGACAAGTAAAATAACTAAACCAAATAAACCACTTTCCATTAAGATTACCTTCACATAATAAAAAAATATAATTAAACAACAGAATCACAAGTACCAGTAGAGACAAAAGAATAATATTCCTATTATTACATTAAGAAAGCTCTGAAGGTGATAACTATCCCATGGACATAAGTTATAAATATAAACTTAAAAAATTAGTCATTTGATAAGAAGTCATTAGCTGCCACTAAAAATAAAGCTACTATAAATAAAAGGATGAATATTGTATAAATTGAAATAAATACCAGGATATTAAATATAAGCAGTTTAAGATTCTAAAATTTGGCAGCTATGACAGAAATAAAATTAATAACGATATTATACCCAAAAGGATCTGTTACTTTTATTGCTTAAATAAATATGTTAGCAGTAATTAAGGAATAAAAAATAAAATAAAAACGTACAACATAATCAACTTTCTGTCCTGGAACATGAGAAATTTCGAATGAACCTACTATTACAACATCTTTCTTTAATTCTTCGCGAAGGCACTTTTGTGTATTGGGATGAAGTTGGAACATAATAGATTCAACGGAACTAAAGCCAGCAAAACTAGCAAAAAACAAAAGTAATATAACCATTTTCGACCCCAACCAATTAATTTACAAGAAATAATTCACTGTCACATATGAATCATAACAGCACAACACTCAGAATATAGACTAGTTGGAAGCACTAAAAGCACCACACGTGGCGTCAAAACATTGGTTTCGAAGACGATACAATCGGTAGCTGGACCTTATCGATATATTAAAAAAAATATATTGCAGAAAACAAGTTAAAAAGATATCTGGCTATATAACAAGCTTTTATAAGTGAATAAAATACTTTCAATTTATATATCAATATATTGCAAACAGTTTCTAGATTATAATTTACTCGTAAGAGTTATACAATAATTAATAATAGATATAAGAATCATGGCTTAAAAATCTATTTTTCTAGCATGAAATACTTGGAGGTCAGATTCAATTCAAGATTAAAATGTTGTGTTCCTAAATAATGACTTAATTTGCATTATTATAATGCATATAACGTAACATGTACACTATTCTTTGCTTCCTAAAATGTCGAAGCAGCTCGACTGAAACACTTAGGCTGTGGCCTGAGTGGAGAGCGGCAGCGGGGACTGGCGTGCAGCGTTTTCAATTATAAAATTGATATAAAAGCACCCGTCCTGGGTCAGAAAGGCGGTGAGCGTACTATTTACTGCCTGGTGTAGCAGGCAGCGTGCATCTCAAGTCAGTTCGCCTCATAGAGGGTTTGTAGAGCTTGTAAGTTGAATTGAAGAGATTATTATCGAAATACAGAGCAAATCTGTATTGTTATTCATTTTATGAATAATTTAAATTAATTAATAATTATAATGACTAAATAATCAATAGCATTACCAAGTCATATTCAACCGTTCTCCAAGACAAATTCAACCTTTTTTGAGTTTATTAAATTAATATAAATCATATTTATATAATTATGTTTTTTATGGTTACTTAAATTATCTATTGTGTTTTTTAAACAACGTGGCTTGTTTTCATGTAGTATTTGTATCGATTTATTTAAACTTCTCTAATATCTTTGATATTGAGGTCCATTACTGAGTTATCGGAGTCCCCTATTACAAAAATACTATCAATTTTGAAAACGCGAGTTCACGTGTCGATTTATTTTAACTCCTAGGATATCTCTGATATTAATATCCATTAAGGGGTTATCGGAGGCCCCTATTACAAAAAGTCTATCGATTTTGAATTCGCGAGCTCACGTATCAATTTATGTAAACTTCGCGGATGTTCTCGATATTGAGATCCTTTACTGGGTTATCAGAGGTCTCTATTACAAAAATACTATCGATTTTGAAATCGCGCCTACGTATCAATTTATTTTAACTTCTCGGATATCCTCAATATTGTTTCTATTATTAGGTTATCGGGAGCCCTTATTATGAAAATACTTCATATTTTGATCACGATTTTGAAATCGTGCGCTCACGTATTGATATTTGAATTAAGTGATTATAGTAAATAGAAATGCCCATACGCAATAAAAAATATATTTTGCATTATCGATTATGAATTTGCGTCCTTAAAATGTGAAAAATGATCTCTGTTATAAATAATACCGTCGGATTTACATAGCCTCCGACTCCTGGGTCTATTTTCACGTTTTTTTTGTTTTTTTTATCACATATATTTTAGGGGCCTCAGGTCTCAGAAAATATATTTGTGTCCCCCATCGCGACGCAGGCCGCGTGGCATCAAGGACGCACCAGGAGGAGGCCGCCCAGCGGGATTAAGCCCCACCTCACTAGAGCTTATCACTTTTAGAGGCCTTCCTCCCCCCACTTGCAAGACAGTTGCCATGGGAGACAGAAGCATCACGGCGTGATCATCCGTAGCTTTCGCTACATCTGAAGCATAGATTTTGCTACAATCAGTTACCGACCCTCACTACCCTGAACGGAGACGGCGCGGCACGGAAGCAAGTCACGGGACCTCAAGGCGACGTCTATTCAGATAAGACACTTACGAGTATACTATGAGACATGCCCTCAAATTCTCTGTTAAACAATAGAATTAATTAAGTAAATTAAATCACACTAACAGGGTCACTTCTTCTTTGTATTTTGCCTCAATCACTAATGCGACGTCATTAGCAAAACCTACTGTTTTGGCACCCTCTGATAGGCTAATCCTGAGGACTCTTACGTACATGATGTTCCACAGAAGGGGTCCCAGCACTGAACCCTGAGGTACTCTGCTCGTCACTTTGAACGTTTTGGTCCGTCTTCTGTTGAACATATCAAGGTCCTTTCTTTGAAGTAGTCACTGACTATCCTCCTGAGATACGAGTGGACACCGATTTCCTGCAGAGCATCCAGAATGCAGCTCCATCTAGCAGAGTTAAAGGCGTTTCTTACATCCAGTGTGATGACGGCGCAATATCACTTTGCGCGTCTCCTCCATCTCTTCCCCGCGATAGCCTTCTGAGCCATTTCTGTCACCAAGGTGTAGCGTCTACTGTAGATCTCGTTTTCCGGAAGCCAAATTGGGTTCTAGATAGACCTACTACACCTTCGCTGGTCTCTTATATCCCATTTCCCATGATTTTCTCCAAAGCCTTGCCAGCTATGTCTACTAGACATACAGGCCTATATTCCGAAGGGTCCGATGGGCTTATCTTGCCTTTCGGTATGAACACCTGGCGCTGCCTTTTCCATGGCCGCGGAAAGGACCTCTCACGTAAGCAGGAACTGAAGACTTCCAGGAAAAGATCATGTCTGGTTTCCATTGCCGCCTTTAGTGCCACATTCGGAATGCCATCCAAGCCTGGGGCTTTTCTCATCTGAAGGTTGGTGCAGATGGTGCAGATGAGATCTTCAGCCGATACGGGTGGTGCCTCAAATGGGAGAAGCAACTCTGTCTGTATTAATTCTTCATGCTCTGGAAACAGAGTGTCATAGATTCTCTGCACAGCCACCGGGCACGCTTGTTCCACTTGATTGCCCGCCGGAGTTCACGCGTCAATAGATGGACGTCGCGACGCTAACGGTCGTTTTTGAGATATACCTATCTTTGGAAACTACTAACCAAATTCAGGAACACTTTTTGAGATACCGGTTTATAGTTTAATAGGCGTACAAGGAAGTCATGCTGTATCCACATCAGATATTTTTATTTTTTGAGATGCATTTTGCCCTCAGTGTAAGTAGTTGATTATTAACAGAGATATAACCTTTATAATTAATCAAATTTATTCTCAAGCTCGACATTGTTCATTTTATCAAAAACCGACCAAATGCAACATTTTATGGTTCCAATTTTGTTTTAAATTAAATCCAATAAATTGACGAAAAACGCCTTGAATTTTACAGTTCTTAGTCTTGAAATCCTTGAATTCATTGCGTCTCATCTTTTGAGGATTGTTTTTTTGACATTTGGTATTTTGACTTTTAATCATTATGGTTACTTGTTGAGTATACGGTTGTTTAAATAGAGCAGATCAGAACCAACAAAAACCTGGAGTTTCATTTCACAAGTAAGTTTTTCTATTTATTACTATTTTTATCTTTTTTAAAATTAGAGTAAGGAACTGAATGCATTCGAACTATATTCTTGATTTATTAAATAGAATTAACAAATCAAAATATGCTGCTCTAAATGTGCACAGTATCTCAACTTTTATTTATACATTAACTTCAGATTTTTTCCATTAATTTGAAATAAACATATGAACATATAAGAGATATTGTCAACTATTCTGAAGTAGATTTACCTTATAAAGTTTATTTATGTTCTTAGTCAGGTACATATTTACATTATACAATTATCTATCTGTTTATTTAATTATGAAAGTACTATTATTTAGTTCATTGCCAATCCAGTTTGTAAAAAAAAGAAGTTTATTATAACACCTTGTTTTTCTAGTAAATTTTGGTCTCCTAATCATTTGAATTCCTCAAATGATTAGTACTATTTGAAATCGACCTCTGGCAGACGGATTTTCTATTGCAGGAATACGTTGTTATTTATTTTATTTTTTTTACCTTTTGATGCTAGTTGTGTTTCTGTTTTTTTTGTAAAATAGAAGTAATTATTAATAAATATTAGTAGAACCCTCACCTTTTTCTACCCATTTCAAACCTCGAATATTGCTTTTAATCTTTCTTTTTTTTTGTATAAACAGGTGCTAATTGTGGGAAGGGGGTCTTAATGTGCGATTTCTAATGGTATTTTGCCTGCCATTGTAAATTAATTGTATTTTTGTAAATATATAATGTAAGTAAAGGTTTAAAAATAAAAATTTTTTTATTGAATTTATTTATTTTTAATTATAGGTACCCACAAATAATTCTGAATCATAACCATACGGCTTTGGGTTTAAAAAATCTTAATTTAGTAGGATAAAAATTGTAATCGATAATATTCTACCACAAAGTTGTAAGTACAAATTAATTTAATGCTGACTGCATGAGTAAATAAAATATCAGAGTGACGAGATATTAATAAATTCCACCATAATATTAGTGATGGTGTAGCGGCAAGGAAGTGAGAGTGATATCAGCGCCAGGGGAGGTTATTGATGTAAAATAGGTTTGCCAATATATATAAAATTAATCATTTCATTTTCCCTTTTTCCGCTACATATTATTAATTTACTAATTTTCTTATCTTGAATTTCAATAGTCAAATTATCTTGCGTGTTCAGTGGCAAGCCTATTAATTACCTCTCTGATAAGAAGAGTCGTTGTCAGAGTTCTCTGTGCGTGTGTATTGTTGCCTGTATAATTCTTTGCTCTACTACAGTATTATATTCTTACTATTGAACTATAAATATAATTTATAATTCTTAAATAAATTTACCCGGATTGTTATTGTTATTTGAAAATAAAAATACTGATTTGAAATATTGTCAGTTAATTGGTGTTCACCGTACCCCAACCCCCCAATTTCACTACAATGAAATAGTTAAAAAATTATCAGAGTGACGAAATAGTATTAAATTCCATAATATCAGAGTGATGAAATAATTAATAAAATATCAGAGAGACGAAGTAGTAATAAATTTCATCATATCAGAGTGACTCAATAGTTAATAAGATATCAGAATGACGAAAATATCTGAGTGTCGAAATAGTAATAAATTCTATCTTAACATAGGAGTGAGGAAATAGTTAATAAAATTTTAAGTGTTTAGGTTGATTAATAAAGCAGTTCACTTTATTTATCTCTCAATTCTGTATTACCAAATCGTAAAGCAGTTGTACAAGCCAAAAAACAGTTCCAGGTCAATTATATCAGTAAAACAATCAGAAAATAAATTTAACAGAGCACCAAAAACAACCACGCTACAACACATCAAAATCACAACAGCTTGGGAGAGGTTTCTAATGGATTTACCACTGAAAGATATAAAAAACTGACTAAAATAATAATATAGAAAGTAAACAATAACTAAAACTATGTAACAAATCAATCTAAATGAAAAATAAAATATAAGAGATAATTGCGACAGTGGCGAATCCATTTTACAAAACCTCTTTGCTCTCTGCCCGCTGTGTGGTGATAAACTTCTGTAACCTCACTCCCGTCACTAAAATATCAGAATGACGAAAATACCCGAGTGTCGAAATAGTAATAAATTCCAGCATAATATTGGAAAGACGAAATAGTTAATAAAATATCAGAGTTACGAATTAGTAATCAATTATATCATAATATCAGAGCGAATAAATAGTAATAAATTCCTGCTTTAACTTTAAATTAACCCAAAATTGTTGAATTTAGTCGAATGTAAGAACATGCATTATGTTGAGGCGCAATGGGCGTGGCCGCTCATTCCGAACTCATCCCCTCTCCTGCCTCAATCTACACAATCAATCTGCATTTGGGTACTTTTGTCATCTCCATTACTCTTCTGTCCTCCAGTGAAAACCCGACAAAGAGGTTTAAATCGATTTGTTTACTGTTAGGTTAGAACACAGCTGTATTTAATTTGACTGACTTTTGAGAGGCTCTTAAGTAATTGAATGGTAATTCAAGTATTTCCTGATAAACCGTAGAAGCTACCCTGTTTTCGGGTACCTAATTTTTTTTAAGTTATGGATCTTGATTCCAAAGAAATTTATAAAAAAGTGATAACAGACTTTTTGTGTGTTTTTGCCGGTAAGTGCTAATTGATTCTTTTAAACAAATGTTGATTGCTCGAGTTAAGTATCTTACACCCAAAAACTTGTTCCAATGTTTTTCTAATCATTAACTGTAATTGGTCAAATTAAATATTTTAATTTCAGTAGCTTTTTAGGGGTTTGATACTGTCTAAATATTAATAGTAACCATGTGTCATACCCAGTTAATGTATAGAACATGCATTATTATGTTTTATTTAAGAACTATATGTAATTGTGTTTTTGTTTTTATATTTGAAGAATAGTGAGGAGGTTATATTTACAGTTAATATTTTGTTTGAATTCATTAATAAATATTTGTTTAATGCACATTTCTAACAAGTTTTAAGGATATTTATTACTTTCAGGGCTTCATTTAAATTATATGTTTTATTTAATAGATAATTTTATGAAATTAAAACGTGATTATTTACCTACATAGCAGTGTGACATGTATTTAAAGGAAATGTGTATATTAAAACCTTTTTTTGTAAAATTAAGAATGAATCATGTTTGGAGAATACTATTTAAGAAAGATTTTAGGATAACATCTGGTCTGAGAATTGATACTTAGTGTGCTGGAACAAAAATATGTTTGGGAACTGCTGTTAATTTCATTTATTGTTGGTACAAAGAACTGCCTGGCATTTAGTTTTGTTGTTCCGAACATTTAGAAATATTATTGATTCAGGTTTGGAAATAATGTATTGTGAAACCGTTGAATTTGTTATTGAAATGTTTAACAATAGAAGTAGACTATTAATAATTATTGTAAGATTATGTACTGGGAGTATCATTTTACCAAAATTGGCTGGGGAAACAATTTGTGGAAACAGATACCCATCAAACTGTTAATCATAAATACTACTTTGCTGATCCACTTTCATTCCCTAAAATGCAGAAAATTCATCGATTTTGGGGGTCAGTTTAATAGGCAACATAGGAAGAAATGGGAGATTTATCACAAATTCCTAATCTCATATCTTGCAGAATTTGTGTGGTGCGCCCAATTGAAAGAAGATTGGTTTGTTCACAAAAATATTGAAAGATTTGGAAAAGTTTTGGCTTTAAATTAACAATTAACTTGACTTTCTATGAATACAGGTGTCTTTAAATTTTATATTTTAAAAGTGGAGTCCTATAATTAACAATCTCCTACTGAGAATCAATCTTCAATATATTTATTACCTAAGGATGATTCAATTATCTTTAGATTTATAAATTTAAGTGATCAACTTATTAGTAGTATTTATATAGTCTATGAATAATTTAAGATTTGACTCTTACCTCTGTGTTGCTAGAGAAAAAAAAAGTACAACTGTACAATCGGGACGTATTAGCAATGTCTGCTGCCGAAGTTACTTGAAGGTCGCCGTACTACCACTCTTTAGCACCATTTTTGATAACTAATAATTGTAACATTCGTATTCATGGGAATTATTCTGGTGGTCTGGGGAAGTTGTACCTAAAGTAGTTATAATTTAAATTACAGTAAGGGCTCGACCTCAACTGAAAAGGATGTGTTGTGGTTTTGCTATTCTCTTGAGCAAACGTAGTAAGCGGAAAACGACAGAACTTATTATTTTAAATAACATCTAATTAAAACAGTAATAATTCCAATGAATATGAATGTTACGATTGATTACAAAGCAGTTAGTTATCACAAATGACGCTAGAGATTGCTAGTACGGCGACCAGGTAACTTCGGCAGCAGGCATTGATAATGTGTCTCAATTGTAAAGTTGTACCAAAAATAATGTAGCCTATATTTTATTTGTATGTATGTTATCAAGTGTTAACTCATTATTATTAATTTTAGTTGGTTTTCCTATTTTGATTTTTCGATTGTTTGGACAACCATACAAGCGAGGATTCTACTGTGATGATTTGTCTATTAGATACCCGTTCCATCCTTCTACGGTACCTGATTATGCTCTTTATATTGTTGGAATCGGACTACCAGTCACAGTAGTAAGTTTCACTTTAATTTGATCTATTCTATTAAATTACTATGGACAATTTATAATTATTAATTATTAAGAGTCTTGACTTAGGTCAAGTTAAATGCTATTTCTGGCAATTGCCGATAAAATTAGAAGTTTTGGGACTATATTAATAGTAATAGTAAGTAAATGAATGAATGAAATAAAAAACTACTTAAAAATGAATGGGGACATCTATGAAAAATAATTTATTCCTTATATATTATTATTTCTAACTATTTTTATTGTTTATTAAATCAATAAAAAGTGTTTTTAAATGCAAAACAATACAAACTAAACAATGACTGATGTTTAAAATGTTAAAAATGATTCTTTTAGGATCTACGTATCTGTTTATATTCTCTGGTTTGCTTTTAAATTTATGTTAATTTTCAATCAGTCTGTTTTTAACTATGGAAAGGCAACATCTTTAATTGGAAAATAGAAGAAATAATTGTTAGTTTGAGCTCCTGTGGTTTTTCTCAAACCGATAAAGTAGGAATAATGGGCTTTTCACAAAGTGTAGTTTTGCAAACTTTAAATCGTCAAAGGGAAACAAATAGTGCTCCCAAAGGGTTACAACTCCTTGGCAGGATAGAAATTTGATCATATTGGCAAAAATAAATCAATTTTCGACAGCTAGGCAGCTTGGTTATCAACTTGCTATTGAGTGTCAAATATTTGATCAAACAATCCAAAATTGTCTTTGGGAAGTTCATATAATATCCTTAAGCTCCTTTAAGGCGCCCAGCAGTGACATTACGCTATCCTCAACCAAGATTGTTCTGGTGCAATGAGAGGCTTTTGGATGGAATATATTGGTCAGCTGTAATGTTTTCAGAATCCAGATTTGGTCTTAACCCTCCAAGGACGAGCAAATCTATATGATCCCAGCAAACATCCCTGTTCTAAAAGGACATCATGCCCTCCCACTTTTTTTTATTCACTTTTAGCAGCCCTTCTTAATGAGATGTCAGTGTTGACTTGTAACTGAAACCGTGATGATTGAAGCACCTTTTACATCAGAAGAAAAGTTTGAACTTGGGTCTATTTTGAAAATGAATTTTCACCGACGGAAAGTGTTATAATTTTGGTAAAAATAGATAAGATAGTTATATCTTACTCTGGTAGGAGTTTCATTAGAAAAGAATTATCCTATAGGATTTTATATGGCAATCAACATGTGTTACTATTATATGATCATGCCCGTCCTTTCCTATGACAAAATTTTTGAATTGTAAATGCAACAAACATTTCATTGTTTATTACAAATAAATAAATAAATATGCATAAATAATAATTTTTTCTTATGTAAGTCATAAAATTAATCACTTAGAACCTTTTCGTTAGAACCTCTTCGTGGCTATTCTTATTTTTATTTTTCTCTGAATATTTCTTATTATTAGCAAAATCTAATAGTAATTGGTATGTTTTAAAATTTAGCCGATTTATTTTAAGTTTTCAAATTTAATGGTTTCACAGTCAATAATGCCTGGGTTATTCTTAAAAAATCGGGAAATTTGTTCACAAAACTCCAATTTTGCTGTGAAATAGTTTTGACTTATCTGGGTAAGTCCTTCAGGGATTTAAAATAACACCAATTAAGTCTAGAGCAGTATCAAAGTCGTATATGGGTGAGTCAGCGAGTAGGGGCAGAAATAAGGTATGACAGAAGGACCACTTTGTAATAGAAGGAAATTGTCGCCGATGTGTTATGGAATCCTGCAAAAATACTGTATGCACCCAGTGCGAGAAGTGTAATGTAGGCTTGTGTATCCCTTGTTTTTGCGAGATTCCATAGAAAATAATTACGAGTTAGTACGAAATATGCTAAGATTGGGTGTTGTATAAATATAAAAATAGGCTAAAACCTATCAAATAAAATTTTAAAAAATATTTTTTGTTAATAATTTGTAGTAATTATATTTATGATTATATAAGTTCAAATAAAGTATTGATATTATTAAGTATGTATTTATTTAACAAAATTCAAAACTTTGTTTTACCACTGAACAAATCTGTAATAATTGTGAATAAATGTGGAAGTCGACTTGAAAATGAGTTATGTCCATCACTGGGTTTTATAAGTTCACTTCTATATCGTGTATAAATGGTTTTATCAGAAACGATAGTGGTTGGAAGATATCGCTATTTAAAATCACAAGATTCTTATAAATTCTCACATTAATTTAAATTTGAAACAGTCCTCTTGAAAAGTTATAACTTTTGACTTACAAGCTTATTCAAAATTCTTACAGAGATCATCTTGGGAAAGGATGAGCAAGATTATATGAACACGATGAAGATACGCCTTCATCAAGTAGCCTTTTAGTATGTCATAAAATGACCCGATTGATAAATCGGTATCCAGGGCTATGTATTGGATACTCCGTTTTGGATAGGCTTCACTGAAGTGTTCATGCGCCATTCCCCCAGGGCCAACAACATTTGTACAAGTTCATGATTGGCATCCATGTTTAGAGTAGAACCTGTCAGACTTCGCTCTATTACTAACTCAATAAATTCTCCAATGCCTGAACTTTGATGTCTCTGATAAGGATATCATAGGCAGTTAAGAAAGGATTAACAGTTAGTTAGAATCCTTAAGAAGCTATCTGAAAGTATGGTCTATTCACTAATCCCTCTCAAGCTTGCATCAAGGATTAATTAAAGACACTCAATGTGTTTTAAGAATAAGAGTAAAAAGACGTCTTCCTGTAAAATATTTATTTGTTTTGTTGTTTGTCAATAAAGAACTAAATACAGAATTTGAGGAATGTGCACTGATTAAAATAGTAGCAATCTAGTAGTAGGTTTGCAACCTACTAGATAATGGGGTTTGCAGTCCTCCAGTAGGATTTCTACAATTTTAATAAGTTCACATTCCTCAAATTCTGTATTATTCTATATTTAGTTCTCTATTGACAAACAACGGAGGAGGGCCATCGCAAGTTTAGCAGACATATTAGCCTGATAAAGGTCAAGAGACTGAAACCGGTTGCGAAATAATTATATATTTTACAGGAAGACATGTCTTTTTATTCTTATTCTTCTATAGATAATTATGCTTAGATAACCCAGTAATATCAGGCATAATTTAAAAATCAATATATTTTGTGGGTTCAAAATTCAGTTAGAAATTGTACTATTTTTAGTAAACTTTAAAAAACAGTCATTAAACACACACTACACTTGAGAATCCTACCTCGATGGGCTTTATGGGGTCATTTACATTTTTAAAACGCACGTGCAATGTCAGAAGAAAAAACTGTGATACGCAGTCTTTTGAGATATTACTGCAAAAAAGGTTTAAGCGCAAAGACAGCCGCTGAACAAATTTGTACCATAGAAGGAGCAAAGACAGCCGCTGAACAAATTTGTACCATAGAAGGAGCAAAGACAGCCGCTGAACAAATTTGTACCATAGAAGGAGAGTCAATTATCCATCGAAATACTGCTGCACAACCCAGATCAGGTCGCCCATTGGTCGTTGATGATGATATTCTTCTTGAATGTGTGAACCAGGACCCACATGTAACTACCCGTTAGTATTATAGCAGTATACTCAAACCTTTACTGTGAACAGCTAGACAGAGTTTATGCAGTTTTGAGTGCAAAGTACCCCGTTTTGGTCAACAGGAACCAAGCCATTTTGCAACACGACAATCCCCCTACACATCGTTCTCGATTGACTAAGGAAAAATTATTGGAACTGCAAGGAGTAAATGTTTTGCCTCATCCTGCGTATAGCCCAGATATTGCACCATCAGATTATGGTTTGTTTAGATCAATGGCTCATTTTTTAAAAGGTCGGATCTTTGATAATTACGAGGACGTAAAAATTGGATGTGAAGATTTCTTTGCCTCAAAACCAAAAGAGTGGTACCGGCATCAAATCCATTTACTGGCAGAAAGGTTGGTGAATGTAGTTGAAAACAATGGTCTTTACTTTGAAGAGTAGTATTCAATAATGTTTAAAATATGTAATCTGAAATAAAGCTATACTAATGTACGAGGACTTTTGTAACAACCTAATACTTAACGTAAGGCTCTGTACATGAGTTGATTTTATTATGGAGGTGTTTTTGATGCAAAGCTTTATTTTGAATATGAATGTAAATTTGTCTGAAAAAATCTGATGTTCTTGCATTTTTTTTTAATTATCGTCCTTCCGAAGCGTCTTATTGATATTTTCATCAATATAACATTGCTTTAGAATTTTTTTTCCTGTAAAAATCTGTCATGAAATATAACCTATTCCATTGAAAATGACAGAGGTATGGAGAAGTAATAGAGAAAATTAGGGTGTTGAGAATGAGCTCAAAAGAAACTTCAGGTGACAGTTGTGCCCCACCAAGTTCCACCCCTAAATTCCAAAAAAATTTAAGGGGGTGTCAATCGAGTATTGAACACCCTGTATATATATATATATATATATATATATATATATATATATATATATATATATATATATATATATATATATATATATATAATTAAATAAAATTTATTAGGAAATACACATTCTAGACCATAAAATTTCATTGTATTTTACTTTTAATTATTTTGTCTACTATTCTGTATTTTTTTTAGATACTAATTTTTGAAGTGTCCTTATTGAAAAAAATCAATACTAAGAGACGATCATTATATCTTTTTGGTTGGAAAGTAACACCATGGCTTATTAGATGTTATAAAGAGATTGGTTTCTTTTGTTTTGGAGCAGTTTGTTCCCAGTTAATTACAGATATTGGAAAGTATTCTATTGGAAGGCTTAGACCACATTTTATGGATGTTTGTAATCCTGATGTGGACTGTAGTTTACCAGATTTCAAATACAGATATTTTGTGGAATTCACATGCAGAGGAAATAGTTCTAAACTTCTCCGTGAATCTAGGTATGTCCAGTTTTTTTAATACTGATATTTCTTGTATGACCAATTTTATTCTAGTGTTAATTTTTAATCAGTTGATATACACATGATGGTATAGAAGGATCAATCTAATTAGTGATTGATAAATTATTTAACACTTCTATAATTTTGTTTTTATTGAAAACTAGTTTCGAATGTTACACATTCATCTTCAGTTCTAAAAACACACAAAAATTCAAAAATGAGCAATTCAAAATACAGCTTGGTATTATTATACATATTAAATTAAATGTAATATAAATTAGTATTATGAAAAATTTATGAATTATGAATTTAATTAAGACAAGATATCAAATACATGTTGGTACTCACCAAGGTTTAAGTAGATTATATCAAACAGAAAAGTTTGTACTGTTTTTTTCTCACACTGAACTAGCAATGAAAGAAAGGTGAGGTGTTTATAGTTAAATGGTTTAAGGGTTGGGGTTTTTCCAGTAATTCCGGTGAGTGATTGTTTTTTCTGTTATAGATGGGAATAAACTTAAGATTGGACTATTGGAGCTATTTATTTGCTTAAATGACCAAATAAATATCTCCAAAATGAATATTAAAGGTTTTGTAAAAATGAAGTACATTTTTTTTTGTATTCTATACTGCTTTAAAGGCAATAGTTAATCTGAGAAAAGTGCTAATCATTGCAAGTGTGTCATCCTATTGAATGTATCATTCAAGATTTGTTTTCATTGTGCTAATTTATAATGATTTGAATTTTTTTTAGAGAATTGTTGTATTGTAAAAATCAGTTGGATAAGGGTTAAAAAATTTACCAGATGAGCTGTTATTCTTTTTCAGAATGAAAGAAATATAAAATAATATTATTTTGTAAGAATTGAAGGTTCAACCAAATAATGTTTCATTTTTGGGAAGTCAGGTTTTTGATTGAATAATTTTCTATATAGCTTCCATTACACATTCTTAACGTGATCTAATAATAGTGCCACTGCCAAGGAATAATGGTCCATGTTATGCTCAATCAAAAAAAGGTGTTAACCTAATTAGAGGCCAATTTTTATTGATCTGTAAATTTAAAAAAAAGTCTACATAGACCATTATTTGGCCGAACCCTTCAATGATAGAAAAAGTGTTGTTTTTGAATTGAATTTGTACTGCTTTGTTCAAACTTTACTCTATTATTCCAAATATGCCCCATTTCGGTCTATAGTAACAACTAGAGTTGTATAAATTGAGTATTTGAGTGTATTCTGATAATACCAATTTTTAATATCTTTTGTTCGATCTATCCTAATCATTCAGATTCAAAATTTGAATTCAATTATGAAGAATTGAACTCTGGATAACAAATCCGAATACTGTTTTCTTTTAAAATTGTTTTTTATTAACTGGTGAAGTATGTTGAAGTTATGCTATAGGAAAATAAATTATGATGATAAATACAAACTCTCTCCATTCATATGTTTAAGCTGTTCATAAAAGATATTCAAATTCAGTGAATATATTCATGTATAATAATTTATTGATTGCCTTTACAGTTAAAAAAGCATTAATTTTTTTTGGTCATTATTTAATTACTGACCACTGCCTCAGGATTCAACCTGATTTCTTTGCCAATGCTGTGGAGATGCTGGTATAAGCCAAACTAGCACACAATTTACCCTGATGATTGTTGAAAATTACTTTTGCTTGCTATAGACTCTGTTTTTGTTGGTATTTATTGATTTTGCCTTTTGTTGTTTGTTTATTAGGGTTGTCGAATTTACTGGTACTGGTACTGGCTAGGGTGGGGGGACAAATTCCAGCAAGTGGGCCTAATGGTCCTTTTTGCCAACCCCGGGATTTACTCAGCCTCGGGCCCCAGGTCTCTTTTTTTAGTATTCTCCATAGCGATGCCGGCCGAAGGCCATCAAAGGTGCACCAGCAGGAGGTGACCCAGCCTAGGATTAAGCCCCACTTCACCTCCTTATCAGTTAGACGCCACACCAGTCAGTCATTAACTAGTCACCAACTCAGAGAGATGGATGCATCAGGCCCTGATAACACGTAGCTTTCACTACATCAAGAAGAATGCATTGCTTTCGCTATAATCAGCTTACCAATCTCATTATCCTGGGTAGAGGCAGTGCTGCACAATCGAAGAAGCGTGACCTCCAGGTCACAGATAATGACTACTGTTCAGTCATTACATGAGACCTGGCCCCCCTCCTTTTGTCAATAGCCATGCAATTAATCAAATAACTAACACACTAATACTAATTAAATAAATAAAGTAAAATTGAATTCCATTTGCATGAGGATGATTGGGATACATTTATTGAAAGACTTGAACTCTATTTTATTTCCCATGACATCGAGGAATGTAAATATGTACCAGAGTTGCTTACAAAGGTAAGTTCTGAGACTTATATACTTATTCGTGATTTGGCTACACCAAAAAAACCAAAGGACCTTACGCTTAAAGAAATTTTATCTTTGATGTCAGACCACCAAAATCCGAAATCATCGGAACTATTGGAATGACAAATTCAAAAATACCTCTCAATCAGCATCAGAAACAATAAATTATTTTGTAGCTCATTTAAAAAGCGCATCCATGCATTGTAACTTTCCTGATGTCGAAGTGTCTTTAAAATATTAGTTTGTATGCGGCATAAAAAATCATGAGACACGAGTTGAGTTGTTTTAGAAAAAAAAGATGTAGTGAATAAAAAGATATATTACATAATTTCAATGCTCAGTTATTTTAGAGATCCAACATTTAGCAATAAATATATGTGAAAAATTTGATTTTTTGTTTTTGTTATATTTGGATAGCATTTCGGTTGGTACAGCCCCTAGTAAAGCTACGAATCTGTTAAGGCGCTAGAAAGTGCTGAAATCGCAGTTGTATTTTTATGAAAAACGTCTTAAGGCTAAATCTTCCATGTTTAAGTATTTTTATAAAGGCAAAACAATAATTGCACATGAAACTATGAGATAAAAGAAATACAACACCTACAAAAAAATTTAAAATAATGAAAAACAGCCCTTATACACAAAAGAATGTAATAGTTTTTTTGCTCCCCTGAAAACTCCATCAGTTAGAGAGGAAGATACTTCATAGAATCTTCGGAGCTGTATTTGACCAAGTGGAGTCTACTTGTAGGAGACGAAAAAATGCCAAGCTAATGCCTTTGTTTAACTATTCAACGTGGTGTGTTCCATTAAGGTCGGATATCTTCAATGGGCAGGACATCTGGCGAGGATGATCTCCCAGGAAATCCCCAAAAGAACGCTGGATAAAAGGATTTTCGCAGTAAGGAAGCGAGAAAGACTGGAGCTGAGATAGGAGGGTGCAAATCCTCACTTTCCTTTTCTGTAGGAATAATGACCCTGCCCAAGGTAGGGCAGTTTGTGGCTCATTAATCCATCAGCTAGGGCCTAAGGATGTGTTCTGCACTCAAAGTGTTTTTGAATACTTAATAAAAACAATAGAAAAGAAATATCAATATTTAGCTTAATATACTCTTCTAATTTTAAAAGGTTTGAAGAAAAAGTTAAATTAACTATGCTTTCTTATGTTTCAGACTTTCATTTCCATCTGGCCACTCTTCCTTTTCTGCTTATACAATGATTTATTTGGCTGTAAGTATTTACTCACCTACTTTCTATCACTTCTTGTGTCCTATTCCAAACTCTTGGATTTTATTGCAATGTCTAATTTTATCACTATGTTACAAAACTGAATATGTGTTATGATTTTAAAGACATATGACCTAGGAGAAAATATATATGAATCTTCTCCAAGTTGATACACTAACCCACAGATTCATTTTGTATAAGTTACTGACCATTTAGGCGGAGAAATTGACTATCTCAGCATTACACTACCTCATTAAAAAGATTAAAAACTCTATTGAGAATAAAGAGACAGCAATATGTGCATTTATGGACATAGAGGGTACTTTTGATAATACCTCATATGAAACCATAGAAAAAGCTACCCAGAGAACAGGAGCTAGTCAAGCCAATATCTCTTGGATTAAACAAATGCTAACAAAAGAAGCATCACAGCTAAAATGGAAGAGACAAAAATCAAAATAAAAGCAACGCAAGGATGTCCACAGAGGGATGTTATATCACCTCTTTTGTGGACTATTGTTGCTGACACTACTCTATAGGACTTACTGCTTTTTTAAATTGTTTTTAATATATTTAGATATACATTGTTAGAGTTGAATGCTTTTCTGAAGTCTATAAAAGCAAGATAAAGTGGAACATCGAATTTAATGGTTTTATCAATAATTTTATTGATTAAGCAAAGATGTCTAATAGTGGAAATATGATGTCTAAAGTTAGTTTGCTATAGGGAATTTTTTGTAACAATTGTGTCACTGGTGGGTTGCGCATTTTTGCTTCTGAGTCAGAGGAACCCACCGGTGGGTCAATCACATTTGATTCTGGGCCAGAGTGACCCACCGATGGATCCCTCACATTTTTGAGTTGAGACTCTAGTTGGAGAATCCTTACTGAATGTGTTAAAAGTTAGGTATGAATGTAATTAAGATGGATTATTTTATTTTAACTTAATTTTTCTTATCTTAATTATTTTCCATTATTTATTTATATTATTTGATTTTTTTATTATTATTTTTGTTAATTAATGGTGTCCAGTAGCCTTGAATTCCTTGAAGATCAGTAATTCTGCTTGAATTTTTCGTGTTGGAAAAAAATTGGGAATTATGCTTGATAAACAGCCAGTCATCGGGAATTTTTAGTTGTTTTTTTTATAGATAGATTTTTATTGGCTTAATTATACAATGTTGCCATGGAATCTGGCCCAATTAGTGTTAGTATGAGCTAATAATAATTTTACAAACCATATATATAGCTTACAGATAAGTATTATAGCTAATTCCAACATGAACTAGCCTAAATCCACTTAGTTGCAGCTCACTATTTGCCCTTAAAGTAAACATACGGTTGAAAATACTTAATAAAATGTTAATTTATGCATAAGAGACAAATAGTGAATAATCAGGTAAAGTAAAGTTATTGTACAATATCTTAAGTATTATGATATTATACAATAACTTATTGTTTTTATTATTAAAAAATTATTATTTTTAGCACAAAACGTTTTCCACATCTACTGCCCTAAAGCCAAATGCTTAATGAATCAAAGTCAATATTAATAATTTAATATTTCCATACTTAAGAGGTTTATATCTTTTCCCTTTTACATATGTTTATTTTTCCACTTGTTTGATTCAATACCTTATACAGTTAAAAATTTTGTGTATACTAATTAAAAATAAAAGTAAACTTTCCCAACTATAATTATAAATAAATGCAACGATCTTGTAAACAAATTAATGATTTTGTACTACAAGAATATTATATATGTGAAATAGACCCTATTATTTTAAAAATACCTGAAGCTAACCTTTCTCATATACATAATTTTTATAAAGCTAAAGGCTTGTATCATTCGTAGAGTTAAAAACATACATAAGAAAGAAAAATATATTATTTAACTGGTCAAGAGTTTTAATGTCCAAAATAGACTCTAATAATAAATCTTCCATTTTAGTATCAATATATATCTGTGGATATTGTTTTCTGTAGATATCTAAAAAAGGAAATTTCAGCAATATGTGTTTTAATCCATTACAAATAAGTTGATCACACCATTTGCAAACTTTGTCAGTTTTAATAATATGGGTAATATTCTTGTGATATAATTTTAGGTCATTGCTCGAGACCCTTAATAGGCTTATTGTGCGCAGTTTTCGTATAGAAACAATAAATTTCAGATAATTTTCTGATTCGGGAAGAGAGTGACTATAGACGTCTATAGAGATGGCTATAATATGAATTAAATGCACGTCCAATTCTATTAACCATATAAGTTATTAGATACGCTTTTTAAAATAGGATTTTTATTCATAATTAATATTTTGGGATCCAAAAATTGTTAAGGTATTCTACAACACAATTAGAAGGTGCTAACTTTTTAATTTGTGAAATCCAGTTAAAGTCAAGATTTGGCTACGGTCCAAAACCACCAATTTTTGCCAATTTCGATACAGCCGATGTTCTGGTAATGCTAATATTTTTATACAGAAATTTATAATTTTCTTTGAAACTGTCATCAAAACTGGTGAATGGCCAGTTTCCAATCGAACTATATAATAGGAGGATACAAATATCTTAAGCTCCAAATTTCTGCTGCATAGAGAAGAGTTGATGAGGGGACCATTGAATCAAAGAGGGACATTTTAGTTTCCCACTCATGGGCTCTTGCCTCTTATTAAAATCTCTCGTACCTTTGCTCTGAATAAAGTGGTCAGCAGCCTTGAAAATATTTTCCGGTGATGAAAATGGTACTCCAAGATAATTGTATCATTTCGTGAATTCCAAAGGTTTATTTTGCCAAAACAGTGACTTCAATTTTTTCATTTCTGGTGACTTGTGGCATACTAGGACTTTTGATTTTTCAGAGTTTAAGACTAATGAATTTTGGGCCCAATCTTTCCAGTATCTGAAGTTTTTTTTGGGTGCTGTGCCATGAATTACTTAACATAACAATATCGTCTGCAAGGAGCAGCATTATCACTTCATTTGTACTATCTATTGGTACCCCTGATGCATCGTTGGCCGCAAAATATGATATGTCTGAAACAAATATAATAAAAAGAATTGGGCTCTTTCTTAGTTTCGCCTTGTAGTAGTCCTGAACTAATTTCTATTTCCTCTGACACTTCATCCCTGATTTTTATTTGCATTATAGCTATGCCATATAGAGCTTTAAGCAATCTCAAAATTTTACCGCTGATACCAAAGTCAAACAGCTTTTTCCAAAGGAGCTCATGGCAAATGAATGCTTTTCTAAAATCTAAAAATGTAACATAAACATATTTTCCCTTAACTTGAAGATTTATACTAATAAGTGACATCAGTGTTCAACACAGCCTCTTCCTTTTCGAAATCCTGCTTGTTTCTCTGGAATTAAGTTTTCACGTTCAGTCCAGACCTAAATCCTATGAGCTAGAATTTTCGTAAATAACTTTTTGATATTTTTACCAATGAATTCCCACAGTAATTTTCAACCTCTTTTTTGTCACCTTTTTTATGCATTAAAATTAAATTAAAGTTTGATTAGGCGCCTGGGAGTTTCTCAGTTTCCATAACACTATGAAATGGTTTAATATATAGTGCTTCCATTCAGGAGTTAAATTTTTAAAAACCTCATATATGATGTCCTGACCCGGAGATTTCCTGTTTTTACTTGTTTGAATTGCTTGTTGGAGTTCCTCTAATGAGAATGATGGATCAAAAAGAGGGTGTTACATAAAAGAAATGTGTTTCCAGATTCAGTTTTGGTCTATATAAGGCTTTGTAATGTTCTACCCACTTATCAATGCCTATTTTATTGCATTCCACATTTACTGGCTTAAGAGAGTTTATTACTTTCCAGGATTCACCGCTATTTTTTACATTTTGCAATTTATTTGTGACCAGATTACGGTATTTGGATTTTTTATTTTAAATTACTTCCCTATAGTTATGTTTTGTTGCTTGGCAGACTTCTAGTGAATTTTGTGAGTAATCTTTTCTAATCATTATTTTGTATTTTTGCTGTTAAACTCTTTTTAGATACCGACACTCATAATCATACCATTTATTTTTAAAACCACGATCTTGTGAGTGCAATTTGTATTTACGCACCATTAACCCACAATTCGTTAATGACTCAATACATAGATATGACAAAATGGTTATATAAGTTATTACTATTTTCGGAATAGAAATATATCCCGCTTGAGCTGAGGAAATAGTCTTGGAGGCCCCTAACCCTAGTTGAGTCCCATCTTATATATTCAAGTGGTTTACGTGTTTTTATATCCTGGTACATAGAATTAGCTGATGAGAAGCCTATTGAAACAATGCAAGCAAGGTAATGTGAATACTTCGAAAAGATAGAAACTTCCATGTCTTTAAGAATTTGTAGGCTATATTTGTTAATCCAAATAAGATCAATGGTGCTGTTGCCAATATCAATGGTGCTGTTGCTATCAATAAGTGCTGTTGCCATTTTTTGAGATGTATGGATGTTCCCGGCCTGTCTGATGGACACCTTCCATTACATACTAAAAGTCCCAACAATTCCATTGTCTCAACTAATAGTTTACCCCTCCCGTTTATTTTTGTATGATTTACTAATCTTTTTTTATATAAGTTGGTATTTTGGAACATGTTAGTATCTAAATTATGTAAGTATCCAATGTGTCCGTTAAAATCCCCACACAAGATAACATTGTTATCGGGGTGACTAGATATGACATTAGATATCACGTCACCAATTTTCTCCAAATACCTTTTGAAGTTACAGTCCTGGGGTAAATAAACGTTTCCTAACACAACAATTTTATTAATTATTTTAAAAGATACTATGATCATATATTGGTTGGACTCGTGCACCGTAACGTTTTCTGTATTTTTTATTGACTTATTTATAAATATAATAATACCTCCACTTGCCCTACCTTGTTTGGTTCTGACAGTGTAGTTAGCAAATGGGATGAAATCTGTTAGCCAAGATGGCATGATAAAATTATCGCTCTTCAACCTAGTCTCCACAGTACATATTGCTAATTTATTAGGGCATGAATAGGACCTCATATTTAATAAATTTTGAATAACCCTTAATGTTACTAAATATTATCTCATATATTACTGTGCTATTAGGACTAGTTAAGAGGCTATAATTACTAAAGTTATTGGGACGATCTGGGATCTATTGTGTTATATCTGATAGCTGAAGGTTTTGAAGTCAGGAAGGTTTTTCTGAAGATGGAACAATCAGAGAACTGGATCTTGGCCGAAACTGAAATTCTTTTAATTTTTCTTCCGTCCTTCTTCTTTTCTGTAGTTATTTGGATTTTTCATCTTCTTGGTCAATCTTCGGCGAGGTATTGAACATATTTTCCACTTCAAACGGTAAAGACTGCCTCTAACTTTAAAAATTCCTCTTCTATAGGGTGCATTTTTGTCCACAGTGTTTAGTTTAGTCATGCTAGCGAAAATTCTTCTGCTTCCTCCCTATCCTCTGGGGATCTATCATGACTTATTCTAATATTATAGTTCGAAAATGCATCTTTCCTTTTCATTATTGCCTGTTTAATTCTATTATTATTAAGAGACACCAAAATTGGTCTTGGTTCCTGACCTTTTCCAATTCGGAAGCAATTATTAATGGCTTAATGCGGCCATTAATTGTATATCAACTTCCTGACAAACAGCAATAACTTTTGAAGAGACATCTTCATTTTTCGTACAAGGTAGGTTAAAAATTAAGAAGTTATTTTTTTTCCTTTCTCTTTTTAAGGACCTTATTTAATTTTCTAAGGCAATAATTTTTTTGCCCTGTTCTGAATATTTCTTCCTAAGGTTGGTAATCTCAGCCATTAAAGAGTCCAGAATTACAGTAATCTTATTTAGCGAGCATTTAATTTCTTCATTGTTTTGGTTAATAATCATCATTAGATCTTTATTAGTGACAGTCATAACCAGTATATTTTGCACAAATATAAATTAAATGATAAGGAATAAAATTTAAAAAATCCGTTTGGCAGGAAGTTCATAAAATTTATATAGATGTTGATACCAAAAACAGCTGATATTGGCTTTAACACTGACCTTGATGCAGTTGTGGGAGAGATTTCTTGGGAGATTGCACGACGATTACGAGATAAGGCTGTAAATTCTCAGGGAAATACTTTTCCTTTACTCCTTCGTAGTTCCTTCGACATTTGTCAGAATTAAATCAAAATTTGTAGGCACAATCTTTAATACAAATTATAGAATCATACCAAAAATCGTATCGTGTTAGTCTAATAATTACATTTTTCCATCAGTACTTAGCAACATGTGTATAATATAATTGAGAAGAAAGCTGATGTAATTGTTTCCCTTACCTTCTCTAATTCCATGAAAGCTAGAAAAAGCCTCCTTCCACTAGCTTTGTTCATCAGTCTCTCTCTCTCTCTCAAACACATACTTATTTTATGTTATGTCTCAACTTACCGGGGTGCTGTACCTGTTGCTAAAACAAAAGTGAAGTAAGGATATTATGGAATGGTAAAATAATGCATTAGCTCCAAACAGCACTGAGCTTCAATTTCAACAGATTTACACTCTTCTTCTTATAATAAGTTCACCACTTTGCCCCTCGCCCTTAAGGCCAACGGTGGAGTGACAATGACAGAGGTTGTCAGGATTCATTTTATTCCTACAATCATGATTATTTTGTTATATATATATATATATATATATATATATATATATATATATATATATATATATATATATATATATATATATTTGTATGTAAAATAAGTTTGTGAATTTATTCCAGTACGTCAATTTTATTTATTTATACTTTAAATTGTTTTTGTACTGTACTTTTTTGTTTTTATTTTTGGTGATGCATTGAGCCCTCAGTGTAAGAAGTTAAGTAACAATTTTTCATTATCAAACAGGAATACAACCTTTATAATTATTCAAATTCATTCTCATGTCCGAATTGTACATTTTATTATCAGCCGACCAAACATTTCCAAAAAAATACAACATTTCATGGTTTCAATGTTGTTTTAAATTTAATCCAATAAATTGAAAAAAGCGCTTTGAATTTTACAGTTCACAGCCTTGAAATCCTTGAATTATGCTTGAAATTTTTCATGATATATCGCTGGACACCCTGTAATTACATTTACTTATTTTGGTTTACTTTTCTTATGTCTGTTAATAAGGTATGAATGGTAACATAGTATACCATTGTACTAGTACATATTTTAGTATTGATTGTCCTAAAGTATGGAATGTTGTATAACATAACAATAAAAAACAGTTTATCTCAAAGTAAATGTCATTAATATGAAATGGTTTAAAGAGAGAACATGCAACTATATTATCTCTATTCAATAATAAAAAAAAAATACTTGTCTATTTCAGGGTTATAATACACATAGTAGGTGTGCCAGACCCCCTTACCGTGCATCCCCCTCACATTCCTAAAAATCATACATTATCGTTTTCCTTGTGACTTATGATTAAAAAAAAGCCAAAGCTCCCAGAAAAAAAAGTGGTCATACCATGCCAAAATGGCGACCAAAGATGGTGGAATACCGAATTTGACTTGATTTAGTTTTTTGGTCACTGTCATTCAGCATTTGCCTTAATTTCGCCATAATTGATTTTGTCTCAAAGCTGAATAGTCGATCATGTGAGAATCATAAGACATAGAAAAAAAAAAATATCTATTTTTTCAAGCCATTCACACGAAAGTTGAAATTTCAAGAGCAGTGGCCAGCAATAATGAAAAAGTCTTCAAATAAAAAATGCGGAACACCTTTTCTTCTTTAGAAAGCCAATAGTCATTTTTTAAAATATTTGAAATGGTCCCTTAGAAAATGCACTTAATTAGCAGTTAAGTGGTAGGGACGTAAGTGCTTTTAATCTTCTTCCACAATTATTGATTCATAAATTGAATATTATATATTATCAAATAACCAATTATCTTAATAAATCTTAATGCAGGCTCATACTACTTCCACATCCTAATTAAACATCAGTATATCTCTGGAACCAGGCCCGAAATTGGGCACTCATTTTAGGAGAAGGTTTGAATGTGAATTACAAAATTTTAGAACATTCTAAGTAAAATAAGCCTTGTTTGCCATTCCAAAGCCACTACCTTAAAAAAATGGCAGCATTTTATTCATGAAAAAATATAAAATTTTCTCTCATTTTTCATTCTGTGCTGGATATTATGATAACTACCAACTTTGCAAAAAATATTATACTAATCTTTGCTAAAGGAAATTAAAGTTGCTAAAATTTGAGCCCTAATAGAGCTCTTTTTGTTTACTAGTTCTTGATACAATGTTGTTTCAAAAAAACACATTTTTTTTTCAGATAAACGAAAAATCGCAGTTTTATTAATTTATTTTGACAAATATCATGGAGACTGCTCTTCCTATGAAGATGACCATTATAAACTAATTTATGATACATTTAACTAGCTCTAATTTGAGTGATAATAGACATCTTTACGTCTAATAGTTTCTGTGATGAAGTCTTTCTAAAATTTTTTTTTTCCCCGGAATACGAGAAATCACCGTTTTATGAAAATATTTTGGCAACTATGATTGAACCTGTTCTTCCTATGAAGATAATTATTATAAACTGCTTTATGGTGTATTTAACTAGCTCCAATTTGAATGGTAATTGACATCTTTACGCCTAATAATTCCTAAGATAAAGACTTTTAAAAAAATACATTTTTTTTTTTTTTCAAATAAACGAGAAATCACAATTTATTAATTTGTTTTGGCAAATATCATGGAGACTGCTCTTCCTATGAAGGTGATCATTATAAACTAATTTATGATACATTTAGCTAGCTCCAATTTGAGTATTTCCTTAGATATCTTACTCTTGTTAAGATGTGACTCACAAGGGGAGTGCACGATGTGTCCGACGCCGATCAAAATTTTTTGGGTGATTCTACATTAAAAAAAGTCGACCCATATCCTACCGTTTTATCCAATGGGCCGTAGGAGCTGAGAAAAAAAATAAAATAGCTGAAAATGCTTTATTTTATATCTTGAGTTTGAAAAATGATATCGGCAGGGTTTTTCCAGCTATACATCTTTGAGTACATTTAAGAAAAAAATATAAAGATTAAATAAATAATTGATTTTTGGTAAAAAAAAAAAAAAAAAGTGTTTAAATTATCAAGTAAACTTGGCTAGATTTTTTCACACCCAAAATGATGGCGGATTTGGATTCAGCACATTAGAAATATCTCGGAACTGAAAAAAAAACAATTTTTTTTCAGTTCCAAGGGTACTCAAAATTTTGAAAGCCACAAAATTACGTTTGGGTTTGAACCTCTGCATCTCGTCTTCAAATTACCTGGTATCTACGTTCTTTAACTCGTTCAAAAGAGGGGAGTTCCTTCTTTCCATAAATATAAAAAACTATTGCATTATTTTAGAAGGTCAGTGTTAAAAAGGGAGATTACCATATATAAAAATAAAATTAAAGTTATTTGCGGATAACGTTTTTTCTAAAACACATAGAAAAACCACGATTGAAGCCAATTGCGGAGTTTAAGAACCTTTACCGATGCCCCAAATTTGGTTTGAATCGTTCCAAGGGCTCCTGATTTATGAGTAATTATTTGAATCTTTAAAAAAATTTGAAGGGTTCCCCTTCGGTAAAATTTTTATTTTTAGATTTGCTTGAAAATTTTAATATAGGTATTTTTAAAAGTGCTTAAACCAAATCTGACGCCAGTTTTGAATACAAAAATTCTATTAATATACTTTACTCCGTAGAGCACCATTTTCATTAAATATAAGTCAATTTACCCTTCAGATCGTTCTAGGGTAAAAATATATTATTTTATTACAAAAATGTTTATAACGGTGGTATAAATGTGGAATATTTACTATTTATTGATCACAAATAATCTTTTTATATTATGATATGTACATGATTAGGAACCCACCCTTAGTTGGGTTGTCATAGTAAATAGAATTTAAAATTTGAATATTTATAGCCGTGTTATAAGTAATATAAAAACATTATTTGTGATCCAGAAATAGTTAAGTTTCGAGTGATCCTATTTTTCAAATCGAAATAATTGAATTCAAGAGCGATCTGAAGGGTATATTGACTTATTTTTAATGAAAACGGTGTTCTACGGAGTAAAGTATATCAATAGAATTTTTGTATTCAAAACTGGCATCAGATTTGGTTTTAGCACTTTGAAAAACCCTTATAATAAAAATTTTCAAGCAAATCTAAAAATAAAAATTTTACCGAGGGGGAACCCTTCAAATTTTTTTAAAATTCAAATAATCGCTCATAAATTGGGAACCCTTCAAACGATTCAAACCAAATTTGGAGCATCGGTAAAGGTCCTTGAACTCCGCGATTTGCTTCAATTGTGGTTTTTCTATGTGTTTTAGAAAAAACGTTATCTGAAAAAAACTTCAATTTTATTTTTAGATATGGTAATCTCCCTTTTTAACACTGACCTTCTAAGATAATGCAATAGTTTTTTATATGTATGGAAATAAGGAACTCCCCTCTTTTGAACGAGTTAAAGAATGTAGATATCAGGTAATTTGAAAACGAGATACAGAGGTTCAAACCCAAACGCAATTTTGTGGCTTTCAAAATTTTGAGCACAAGCCCAGTAGGGCATCAATTGCTAAAGAAAGCACTTTTAGACTTAGAAAAAAGTGCACCGCATCACGGAAACTATTAGACATAAAGATGTCTATTACCACTCAATTTAGAGCTAGTTAAATGTATCATAAATTAGTTTATAATGATCATCTTTATAGGAAGAGCAGTCTCCATGATATTTGCCAAAATAAATTAATAAAACTGTTAATAATAATTTTTCGTTTATCTGAAGAAAAAAGTGTGTTTTTTTGAAACAACATTGTATCGAGAACTAGTAAACATTAAGAGCTCTATTACTACATAAATTACTATAATTGTATATTTGTATACGAGAAAGCCCATCTTATATAAGTCCTCAGGACAAAATAAAGAATGTAAAAAAAAATAGATAATTATATAATTGTTACTGCCACTTAAATTATTGCCAGTTATTATTTTTTTATTCTATGTCTTATGATTCTCCGACTATTGAGCTTTTAAATAAAGTCAATTAGGGCGAAATTAAGCCTAATGCTGAATGACAGTGACCAAAAAACTAAATTAAGTCAAATTCGGTAGTCCGCCATCTATGAATGCCATTTTGGCAAGGTGCCGCCACTTTTTTGGGGGGAGGGGAGATTGCCTTTTTTTTTAATCATTAGTCACAAGGAACACAACTATGTGCAATTTTTAGGGATGTGGGGGGATGCACGGTAAGGGGTTCTGGCTCACAGACTAATAATAATACAATTAAGTTCAGGTATTATGGTTTGATTCCTGAGATTCCTTCAAAATATGTATTGTTGAATTTCTACTTTATTTTTGATGCCTTCTTATAATTTTTTTGTTGTCTAACTTTTTCTGTTCAGTTTAATTTTGATATTGGCATTTTAATCTAAGATGTCTTAATTTTCAGTTATATCTTCAAGCAAAATTAACTTGGCGAGGATCATATCTTCTGAAACATTTTTTGCAGTTTTGTTGTGTGGCCTTAAGCTGGGCCACGGCATTATCACGTGTGTCGGACTATAAACATCATTGGAGTGATGTTTTAGTTGGATTGATAATTGGAACAACAGTTGCATTTCTAAATGTATGATTATTTTTATATTACTTTATTACATATTTTGTATTTAAAACATTTTTTTTATTCAGAGAAGCTTTATTTTTTTTTTATATTTATTTTTTTTTCAGGCTAATTTTATTTCTGATTTATTTGGGGCTTCTTCCCCCAAAAAGAAATTAAGTGAAACGACTACCTTAACTAACACATCACATCAAGTTATGCTGGTCACCAATAACTCGTCAGCAGATCTTTAAGGAAATGAAATATTCTCATATTTTTAAAAACGTCTTAAAATTAAAAAAAAAAATTGAAGGGAGCAATTTATAGTTTGCTTAGTTCCATTATTTTTTATTAATGATTAGGATATCTGATGTCTTTAAATACCTACTGAAATGGTTTAAATGTTTTGTCTTTGTGAAGTTTCAAACTTTATTAAACATTTGTTAGTACTATACATTTTGGATCTTAGTTTCAAGGATTGGCTCTAAAATCAAACTATTCTAATGTAGAAATTTTAAAATTGATAGATTGATTACATTGAAGATTTGAATAACCGTTTTTTGTTTCAATAAAGATCAATTTAAAAATGCCATTAAGGACAGCTACAAAAGATCAAACTAAAAATACTGCTCTAGTTTTTTGTTTATTATCTGCGTTTTTTAGTTTCATTTTAAGCAAAGTTATATTAACATTTTCCGCCTTTGTGTAGAGTATATGTAGTAATGGAATTGATATATGCCTTATACTCCAAATTATTTAAAAGTTTATTTTATTTTTGTTAGTTATCGTTGATTTAAGCAAACCATCGTTAAATGTTTTAACATTACTTTTTATTTAAACTTCAACTATAATAATTGGATTAGTTTTTATGAGAAATAAGTAAATTATCGTATACTATTTTTATATTATACTAACATATTTAACATCTTGTCTTTCTGATACTCATCAGAATTGCTATACAGTAATCATTGTATAGTAACTTCTGGAATTATTTTTATTTATTTCAAATACTGAAACTTATTCTGTGATTTAAAAAAAATGAATTATGAATTCCTATTTGCTGTACTACTACTACCACTACTACTAATTATGAATCAGACGATATATTCAAATTAAGTGAAAAGGTAGATATATTTAGGGATGAATATTTAAAGTTATAATTTCTTATTTATTTATATGATATGATCTGAAAATATGCCGTGTTTTCAGTAAATTATTATCCAGTCGTTGTGCTTTTATTGGTAGTAATGGTGTTCAATTAATTTGTCTTTCTTTCACAGCATAAACCTTTCAAGATTCACTAAATATTAGCTATACAGTTATAAATCATGTCCCGTTTGATTCTGGCTTGTTGCTTTATCAATGCATGAATCAGTATTGCTATTGAAAGAAACATTGTTAGTTTTAATTTTTGAGCTTTGATCAAAGTGTGATGGATGTGAAAATCAGGAAGTATTATAATGAAGGCGAGTGACTGAATTGTTATTAGTTGTAGGTTTTATGCCCTTCGCTGTACTGGCAGAGTAATATGTACGGACGTTCATAAGCATGCATGTATCTATGTACTTACATGTGTATGTATGTTTAAACATTCACACAGGGTGTGACATATGTATGTATGTTTATACATTCACATAGGGTGTGACATATGTATGTATGTTTATACATTCACACAGGGTGTGATATTATTCTTGTGTGTGTGAAAAAGGCATGACACCTTTCAGAAAAAAAAAAATATGAGTCATATTTATTTTTTAACTGAAGAGGAAATTAAATGGACATGGAAACTACTTTATACAAGCTAAAGTTAAGTTAAAGCTTAAGAAGAACCTTAAGAACCTCTTCTCTTAACGTCAGTGGCCTTGAATTGCATCAATAAAGAACAAACAATAGCAAGTGTAATAGTTATGAAAATCCTTACTTTCAGGTTTCTGGAATGTAGAAAGGACTGGTTTTGTGATACATTTCGTTTTCCAGTGCTAGATTGAATAAAAGGAATTAATTGTCCTGTTTTAAACTTGAACTGACATTTAACTTCTCGGTATAAACATTATGTGTTCAGACTCTATTAAATGTTCTAAGGTGCAGATCCTTACTAGATTAAGTTTATTATTTGGTATTCCCTCCTATATCAATATATATTATACTACTTTTGGCATTAAATTGAATAGTAAGCCCTTTTGAAATCAATGTAAAGCTGGTGAAGTACACTTTTGTATTCTAACTTCACTCTAGTATTGATGAAAGAAAAATATTTGGTCATCAGTTGATTGGTTCCACCTCAATCCATATTTTTTCCCTGATAATTTATTTCGTGCATTCTGTGATTTGGCTATTTAGAGTTAGCTAAATATTTCATGACATGTTTGAGGGAAGATTCCTCGATAGTTATTTAAATCTGTTTTAGATTCCTTATGAATTAGAATAGTTTGTATTTTTTTCATTGTTCTAGTTTGTTTTATTTTTCCTTTATCTTTTCACTGATAGATTTCAAAAAATGCCACATTAACTGGAAAAGACCATAGTCAGACGGTCCAATATCAGTGCTGTAAGGAAGGTGTAGCAAGACCCTAACACCCCTATAACACTGTAACACCCTCCATTTCTGAGAATTTTTCTTTGATTAAACTTGAGCAATTTACAAGAGCGTTGTCTTGCTGAAATATCGCTTTATTCTGATTGACCAAAGTAGGGTACTTCTCTTTTAAAAGTCTATATACTCTTTCGAGTTGTTGACAGTAAAGCTCAGAATCAATAGCCCTGCCATCTGGAACCAGCTCAAAGTGCAATTCCACTAAACCAAAGCATAATCTTGAAGGCTGTTGTTCCCTGAATTAAAACCACCTGAACCAAAATGCTGCCGTGTTGAGATGCACGATATTTTTACCTTCCACCACACAAATTTGGTACTTAGTCATTTTTTCCAATAGTGCCTCAGAAGACCACGAATGACTATTTTTTCCTCCGACATTTTCAGTGAAATTTATGAAAGACAGAAACATGTGGTATACATAATGAATTAAAGGATTAATCAAAGTAAGCAACAATATATGCATTGTTTACATCAGGGTCGAATTAGGATTAAAATGGAGACTTTAATGTAAGCAATGAATTAATGCACAAAGACTTTTGTAACAACCTAGTAGATGTCAAATCACTGAGATTATTAAAATTGGTAATAAGATTGTTAAGATTACAATTAGACTTAAGATATGTACCAAAGAAAACACTGTTTGTGGCTGATGCTTTAAGTAATGATCCAGAGAAAATGGATTCCTCTCATTTAAAGGAAGAACTGTATGTCTATACTGACATTGCCTCCTCACAGAACAACCGAGAAAGGTCAATTCAAAGTATTAAGACACATCCATTATTTTAAAACCCGTATACTAAATGATAAATGGTTGGATGGTCCATAAGACATATACCTTCATAATATTGTATTATTCTATAATCATAGTCTTATAATTCCCGTCTCATTAAGAAATGAGTTTTTGAATTTAATTTATTAAACAAATTAAGGAATAGTTTCTGCAGAAAAGCTGAACCAAACAGTAATATGTTGGCCGTTTATTTAACATTTAACTTATTGTTGGCAGTATTAGCTTATAATAACATATTGAAAGAAAACCTTCTTGCTCCATCAGAATTTCTAATGAACCCAAAACTTAGAGCCATGATACCAGTTCCTGAAAACAGTTTACAGCGCAATTTTTTAACAAAAAAATATTTTAAAAGGACAATGAAACTGACACCATTATTCAACGCTCAGGTGATATTGGTAATGATAAATATTTTTTCAAGAATTTGTTCAAAATCAATATTATAATAATAATAAAACTTTTATTTACAAATTTACAGTAACAAAAATGGTTAGTTTACATGATTACGGATGGCACATCCTTACGATCAAACAATTTTAGATTTGATAGCTTTAATATGAAAATAAAATTTTACTTAAATTATAAGTTTAACATAATTTTAAGTGCTAATAGTAGGAAAAATTAAAAAAAAAACCTACACAAAAAAAAATTAAATAAACAATATTAATTTACATTAACAATACATATTTTGTTCTTTTATGAATGTAGCGTTTGAGAGGATTTGTTGTAGTTGCCAATTTCTTTAATTAATGGATTTTCAGCAGCTATTATTTTACTGAAAAATGCAGGAGTTTGTGTTGAGACAAACTGTTGTATTGAAGGGAGTTGCAAGTCTTGGTGCGTCATGGTTATTTTTGTATAGCGAGAGTAGTTGTTGATAATTCTCATGCATAAATTTTGTATTCTTTCCAGTTTTCTGTAATTAGTTAAACAAGTTGAACTCCAAAACGGGTGAGGCATAAGTTATCTGAGGCCGGATAATTGATTAGTACAGAAATTATTTATTTAAGGGTCTTGGATTTTTATTAAAATATGGGAACATTTTGAAAATGATTTTTTTTGCTTTATCTGTCTTTATATTCTATTTTATATATAGCTCTGTTAATCTGAGAGATCTGTCCAGAGTTAAACCAAGGTATTGTTCGGATTTTAAGGCTGAGTTTATGAAAATGTGATTATTTATATGTGGTCGCCGCTTTGTAAAAAGTATGGCTTCAGATTTGCTTGGATTGATTTTTAACTTCCATTTTAGACAATATTTGTTAATTTTTTTGGAAGTTTTGTTGTAAACAATTAACTTTTGTATCTATTCGATAAGAAGATGTATATAAAGCTGTTTCATCGGCGTATAAGGACTTCATTACTTTAGGGTGGGTTGGAAAGTTAGATATGAACAGATTAGATTAAAGAGTATTGGGGATAGACAAGAACCTTGTGGGAGACCGGCAGTAATAGGTAGTATTTTGGAGGTAAATTTGTTAATTTGAATGTAAAATTGTCTGTTGGATAGGTATGAGTGGATGATATGGATCAGGTTTGGGGGAATTTGTATGTGATTAATTTATGTTTCAATCCAATATGCCAAACAGTTTCGAATGCTTTTTCTTAGTCTAGTAGAAGCATACCAGTGTGCTTTCCTTTGTTGAAGGCTTTGATTATAAAGTCTGTGAAGCGTAACAGTTGTTTAACAGTTGAGTGGTCTTCCCTGAAACCAAACTGAGCCTCTATTTGGAGGTTATGCATTCTGTCATGTCTATTAATTCTTTTGAGTATTAATTTCTCTAAGACTTTGGAGACTATATTCAGTAGGCTTATAGGTCTGTAATTTGAAATGCCGCAGGGTTCTTTATTTGGTTTTTTGATTACTATGGTTTTATATGTTTTCCAAATAGTGGGAAGTATCTAATCTTAATATGAAGTTAGATATTTTAGTTAAAAAATAAATGGTTTTTCTAATTAGGTTTTTGATAACCAATGAGGGAATACCATCGTCACCTGAAGCTTTCTCAAAATTAATATATTAGCATTTTTATCATAGTACGTGCAGATAAAGCATTATTCTATTTTATTTTAATTTGTTGATGTTGGTCGACTGTGATGTTTATTTCATTATTCTAATTTGAAAATCAATTTATAATTTTTAATAATTTCAATTATATTGTGATGAGCTACATCATGTATTTCTTGTTAAGCTTCAACTCTTACTGCATAGTGTCTGTATTATCCGTTCTTCACTATGTATTGTCTGTCACAGCTTCAGTGTGTATTGTTTAACTCTTCCAGGAAGGTTCCATCTTTTCTTGATGTTTTCCTAGATCTTCTCAGAGATTCTTTTGAAGATTCTGTTCTCTTGAAGAAAATGGGAAGTGAAGGACTTCATTATCTAGGTAGCCTTACATTATTTTTCATTAAAAATGAAAATTTCATCAGTTTCATTGAAAATAAATAACACATTTAATAAAATGACCTATCTCATTTATTGGTGTTCTGTGTAATATATAAAGAGCATCCATGCAAAAAATACTTCCTCAGAGTATCTGCTTCCTAAAAATTCTTGCTCCAAACTGCATTAACTCATCTATTTACTGAAATTTTCTTACCACTTCTTTGCCTCACTTGCTGGACCATCTTAAGTATAAGAAATGTATTACGATTTATTTGTGAAAAGAACAGAACTACATTTTTCATCATTGGATTTCATGTTGTCTCTCTGAATTTGTAACTGATATCTACAGTAATTTTTGGTGAAAGGTAATCTTTGATGGGACCGTTCATCTTCTTCCTTAATCTGTTCTCTCATTTCGTACCTACTAGCTGTGTTATTAACAGGCTTTCAGCTGTCTGGAAAACAATCTATTTTATTTTTCAATGATGCACGAACTGATCATCGGTCTCATTTGTTTCTCTTGACTCACCTGATCCTTCCCTCATGGTGCCTAGTTGTCCTATGTATTAGGGTAGCTCTAAACAAATGTTGGTATGCGGTTGATTGTAAGTAAAATTATATTTAATGACCAGTGATGCTTTTTATTCTTTATAGTGTAGGTTTATTATATTATGATTCTTAAGTGTATTGAAGTATTATTATTTTGCTTCATGATATTTTCTTATTTTAATCAGGATATTATCCTGCTAGACAGGCAAAGACCTTATCTACCATTGCTCCTCTTACAATGCTATTGAAGCTTATGATGGAAGTTGGTGCTATAACCTTCCTAGCTCTTTCATATCAATGAAGTATTCACATTCCATAGGCCTACATATTTATGATATTATATTATATCTCCCTAACAAATATGTTTTATTTCAACATATTTATTTTTTTTGCTGCGAATAGGCCATCCGAGGACCACATTCCAATTTCAATTCTTAATTCTTGTATTACATACAAAGTAAGGAATTAGATTCCAAAATAAGATCGGATTGTTAGTCCGATATTTGATTTTTTGTTCGTGGTTCACTCCACTAGGCTCTTCCGTTCTCTACATCGTTGGGAATTAAATCAGACTTCCTCTTCCACTTTCGAGACCATTGGCCGGGTTTCACCTGTAACCCTCACAGGAAACATTATTTTTTTATTTTAAATTTATGCTTTATATATTTAGTTTTATAACCGTTTAGTTCATTATAGTAAGATATTATTTTAGAATATTATTCCATTATTAGTTGCAGTTCAAATATATCTTTTTATATTTTTAATTTGTTTGTTTATAGATAAAATATTATTTAATACTATATTTGATTCTTAAACCCATTTACCATAAATTTAAATTATTGATATAATTGATAGAACTAATTGGTTCTGTATTTTGATAAGTATAATCTTATAAAAAAAGGCCATAGTTACTCTTAAATTGCTTAAAATGTTTAAAATCAATTAACTTTTTTTAATTTTCACTAAGCTGAATTTTCAAACCAAGTTTCTGTTATACCTTTTAATTTTTATTTTATGCATTAAATACTACCTACTCTGATAAAGATGAAGATTTAATAATATTATACTTTGTGAATGCTATTTATGCTAGTCAGTTTCCAGTAAAGTTGTGGAAAGCTTATTGAATTTAGACTATATCCTATACACAGGGTATTTATTTTATCACATTGCAATGAATCAACTTTATTTTAAAAAGATAGGGACAAAGTGATATGTATTTTGTATTTTCTCATGATGAATACTAAACTGAATCACCCTGTATATTATTTTTGAATCACTAAATATAATATACAGTTTTTATTTTGCAGTCTACATCACAGTAAACAAAGATTGAGTAATTTAGAACTCTGTGTGATCTAGTTGGGAAAAATTTGGTTGGTATACCAAATATTATTACTCCAGCATACTCCTCCCATCCTCTCGTTGCTAGGTGAGGAGGCTTCCGAGCTTCCTTGCGGCAACTTACACTATTTAATACTGAACATCAAACCCCTAAATCATCTGACATAATTTATTAATCATGATCTAATTCTTAAAGGTATAAAGTTTATCTGGAGTGTTGCTCCATGGAGGTTATGCACTATGGAAAGGCATATAGATTTCTGATTGATATCAGCTGCCTATAATTGAATATCTAGCTGATTGATGGGTTACACTTCATCCCTGAATAGATGTAGGCCGATTTGTGATGTGAAGAAACTGTTTAGTGCACTGCTGGGAAGGGCACAGCCTTGGCCCTGATGTTTTCGCCATTGAGCATGGGTAGCCTATCACTTGTACCTTGAAAATCATATTATTCCAGTTGTGTGATGCTGGATGGAGAGCATCCTATTCAATTATTAAATTGTTATAGTTTTAAATTACTGGTCTTTTGTAAACCCTACTGGCTGTTTAGTAATTACAATTAACTAAAAATATAATTTATTATAGGTATTAAATTTTAATTAATTTGAAAATGTAGTGACTATATGACTTTTAATTCATATCTACTTTAGTTTGTGCTAAAATACGGGACTGCCTTTTTTTTATTTCTTAAAAAACTTAAAGACTGCATGTAAAAATAAAAAATATCATAGTTGCTAAGATTTGTAAGCTTCTGTATAAATGTGTGTGTGTGTTTGTGTATATATATATATATATATATATATATATATATATATATATATATATATATATATATATAATGAATAATGTATATATATATATAAATATATATATATATATATATATATATATATATATATATATATATATATATATATATATATATATATATATATATATATATATATATTCATTCATCTATACATATGCACAAAATGAATTTGTGAAATTATGATAGAATTTTTTCAGTAAAATAGTTATTGAAAATAATAAATAATATCAGTCAATTTAATGTAGAAGTATTTATTATTAAATAAATTATGTTTTAGTATATTTGTTTATGATAGATGAAATTATTTAATTTTAGAAGTTACTGAAAGAAAAGCTTTATTAGTTATAAGGTTATTATATACAGCAAAGGTTATAGTAGTTGAGATTTTATTACTTGTTTAAAAAATACATGTGTATAGATCTATAAAAAAATATGAATAAAAAATTCAGTCAATGTCTTTATTATTCTTGTTGATCGATTCTGTGTATATTTTCATCATTTTATTGATTTATGAATCCACTACTGAAATCATAAAGTGCCTGCTTGTGATTGATTCAGATCAACTTTAATTTATTTCAATTAATTTTAACTTTATTGATTATGCATTTTGTGGTTTGTTCAATCAAACCTTTACTTTATTATAATAATATTATTAAGGATGTTATATACTATTAAGATTATCTATTATTTCTGTACATTTGTCAATATTGCTTTCCAACTTGCTTGATTTTGATGACTTTCATAGATCGCCAAATTGCGAGAATTGGGAATTTAGTTTTGATGTATTTTAAATATCCTAGAATCTCAATAATTCATAGCCCTGCAATTCATATATCCCGATAATTTGTATGGGTTTTCTGGTCCATTGAAAATTTCCCTTTAATTTGCTTAAAAACAATGCAATCCGGTCCCCTCGATAATTCATGTTTATTTTTGTCTTCCAAGTAATGTAAATGTCTTATAATTTGAATTTCCAAATAAAAAAGTGCGGTTAACTCCTAATATTTTTTAGAGAAGGAGAGGAGAGTTAGTGAGAGGAGGATCGTTTCTATGAATTTCGGTTGGTTTACTTTTTTTTGTTCTTTCATCTCTTTAAAAAAACAATGTGTAACCATATTGCTAGCCACCGAAATGGATGGTTCTGAAGAATTAAAATCGCTCAGGCAAAACCAAGGTGTTTTAAAAAAATTTCCGATGACAACGTGCCAAGAAAGTATGGACCACGACCTAAATATTCAATGAATGGATACAATCAGGTATAGAAAAGAAAACAGCGAACAATTTTACTGTTTATTGATAATCATACGGCCCACAACAGTATCCCACCACTCAGCCATTTTAATTTCCTGTTCTTGCCTGCCAACACAACCTCTAAGCTGCAGCCTCCAGACCAGGTCATAATTAAAAGATTTAACACAAGGAAGTGGTGATGTAATTCATAGACAGCATCAAGGATGAGAAAGAGTTTAAAATCATCTTATTTTCAGCGATGAATATTACTGACAAAATGTTGGTGATAGCACAATAAGAAATTGTTTTCGGGTTTGTGAAATTGCGAAAGTGGAACAGTTGTCAACAGTTACTGAACATTTACATGATTTAAATTCTCTCTTGTATGGAATTACATTTCTCAAAATCAAGAAACTCCCACAACTTTCTGAGATTTCATCCATTTTTACGAACGCATAGCGATAGAGGGGATCCTAATTGACGACCAAATTTTGGATATGTCTGAAAAGGAGATGAAGAAGAAGATGATATGCCAATGATCACTTCTAAAATGGCAAAACAATACATCTACAACATATGCTATTTCTTTGCAAAATCGGATATTAGTGTTAATGTATTTTCTGCTCTGAAAATGCTTAACAAAGCCATCAACAAGACTTGTCTTCAAGGATTTCACCAAAATAAAACTTGATTTTTTTCAAATGCGATATTTTAATGTTTTGTTGTGCTGACTATATCGTTTTCGTAATTATTAATACAATTTTGTTATTTCGTATTTTTTACTCCTGATTATTAAAAATCTTGATAATTGGAATATCCCGATAATTCATATTTAACTCTCGGTTGCTTGACCATACGAATTATAGAGATTCTACCGGACTATGAAATAGTTTTTCAAGTTCTCTATAGGTAACATTAAATAAAATTGTCTTGTTCAAGTTATTGTCTTCCTTTTTGCAGTGTGTATGTTAATTCGGAAACTGCTTGAAAATGGCTGTTGTTAATAAAATATTTAAAAAAATAAAGATCATAGATAATCCATTTTTGAAAGAATTTAGAATTGGGAGATATTCCAGATCTGTTTAATTTATGTTTGAATTAGAATCATTACATAAAATCGACTAATTTACTACTTGTTAAACTGTTGGTTTGGTTTTTTGCTCAGATGAGTAGAAAAATAAATTAATGCAACTTAAAAAGTAAATAATCTTGTGTTGAAAATAAATCTTTTGATTTAAACTAAATTATTATAGAATCTATGTTTTCGTGAAATGCTTAATGCTCCTTATTTTCTTTGTCTCTCAGGAATGTAAAAAGTAAATATTAACAAACATTAGTTGCTATGCTGTCATTATGACAACATTTTTCTGATTATAAACTAAATTTAACCTCTTTAAATTGCTAGAGTTTGTTATAATTTAAATTTTTCCTTCAAAAATTTATCTTTTATTTCTATTGATAATAGAACAGAGCATTTGATAGCTGAGCACTGTATATCTTATTAGATATATAAGTTTTAGTTTATATCTAGCATATGATTTGAAAAGATACAAAGAATAAATATCTTTATTATAATTAGATTAATGCATAACATGATTTTTCAATAAATCCACTATTAAATCTATAATATAATTTACTGTCTATTAGTATGATTTTGTGCTGTCATTCTTTTTTTTTTTATTATTAGGCTTATTTTATTTAATTTTTTCTCAACTGTTACTAACTTTCTGATAAGGAATAGTCCTTATATATAAGGCAATGAAAATTTGCTAATGATGTAAAAATTAATTTTGAAAATCATAAATATTACATTGTGAACGATTTAGATAATAATTGCAATAGAAAAAAATAAATATCGTTTTATTAGTCCAAAATTATAAATTTTGAATTGATATTGAGTTAATATCCATTCCATTGCTGTAATGATACATCCATATCAGGTAGTTGTAATAAAATTGTTTTTAATTTTTATCAAATAAAAAATTAATTATATAATTTTGTTAAAATCTTTTTATCTATCTCATAATTACTATTATGTTTACTATTAATATAAAATTATTAATTTTAGTTATCTGTGATTGTAATGATCCTACTTTTAACCAGTAATAATTTTTTATTAGATTAATAATATTTTCAATATCTTTTGACAACTGTTTTTGAACCTACATAGATGCCTTGGTGAAAAGTTGTTACTTGATCAATAATGATTTCCTTTGTTTTTAGTGTGCAATTTTCATTTTTTTTTTTTCTGTTTTTCTGATTATATTGAAATGTTCCACCAAAGATTTTTCTGATTATATTGAAATGTTCCACCAAAGATTTTTAATAGAATTTTTTTTTTAATCATATTCTACATGTTCAAATTACTTGACAGTCAAATTAGCAACTTTTTTTCTTAAACAAAAAAGAATTGTTGTTTATTAACTAATCTAAAATTTACCTCATTTTTGTAATGCTCCAGACAGCTTCAATACCTCTATACTGGTTAAAGATTGATTTTTAATTAATGAATAGATCTGGAAGTATAGTACATTAACTACTAGGTGTACCTATATTCATTATGTGCTCTGAGTCTGTCATGTCTGTTTATTTATTAAGTTAGATATTTTAATTGTTGCATTTAATATTGTTAATATATTTATATTTTTGTAGTGATTGATTATTGTAATTGTAATGTCTTCTTTTTAATGAAATGTAATAGCTTATGATGAATGTTTGTAGTGATTTTATTGTATTTATTGCATATCGATATATAATTTTATTTTTTGAAAAAGAGGTTTAAATTATATGAAGTGATTAAATAAATTAAAGTGATTCAAATTCATTTATGAGACTTAGTAATTAACAACAGAACACAATAATATTCCTCTTCAATAATGTTAATACACGTATGAGTGTATATAAGAATAAAGTATAAGATATAGCTCATTTAAAGTTCCTTCAGAAAATAGTTTATTTAGATATAATTCTTAACTTAACAAATGCTTGGTGGTGATAAAGAATGCTCATCAGTAATGCTGACTAGAATTAATGTTTACGAATATAGTTCTAAAAAATAATTTATTTTTCTTTTTACGTTAAAATAAAATTATTATTATTATTTTTTTTTTTATCAGTATTAAGTTTTAACTAATAATGACATTTTGATCAACAAATTGTTACCAATCTTGACTTTGGTTTTTTGTTTATTTTTAAATAAAGAATTGAGTATATTAAAAAATTGCATTTTCATTTATGTACCATTTGTACAATGGGGTAAATCAAGGTTGAGGCACTGAGTTCTTAGCTTCTGGGCCCAAGTTAGAGCTAGGCTGTGGCTATAAAATTTATTTTCTATCCTATCAATCTGGGGTTGAGAGACTCTCCTGGGGCACACGCTGCCACTATAAAGTGGGTTTCTAACGATTTCAATGGGTTGGGAAAAAATACTTGGCAATTGAGTATGGGTGCTGACTATATCTCCTTCTTGTATAACCACTGCGGAAGAAAAAGTGCAGTAGGACTTTGATAATCTGGACGAATTGTTATTATTATAAAGACATAGTGTAATAATAACTTAAAAATGCACTTATACTTACCTATTTACATTTGAAACTTTTATTTTCAAACAACATACCCAATGAATATGTACAAATTTACATTATAAAATTTATTTTGGTATGTGGTAGCATGTATACTTGGTACCGATTATCCGGATTATTGAGGTCTTACTGTACTTCCTTATCAAGCACTGAACCCAATACCCCTCGTGGGTTATAGTTGTCTAGGATTTTTTATTAATACCAATTGTACTATTATATTTGTTTTTCCTTGTTAATGTTTGTTGGCTTTAATGTACTAATGAAACAGCTGATTATTTACAGTTTGTGATCCTATTCTAGCCATAGAGTGAAAGTCAAGATTTATTCCGTGAATGTGTCAACAGTTCTGTTTCATTTTTAATGAAAATAATGAATTTATATTCGAAACTGTACATAAGTAGACTCTTTTATAATTTATTATCAATTGATAATGGTAGATTTCCAAACAGTCTCAAATTTATTATATTTTATTTCGTTGTGATAAGCTTTCGGTGTCCAGCACCATATTCATCTCTATTTAAAAACATCAAGATTAAAACAAGCTAATTATTCATTATGCATATCATCATATTATACAGTAATAATTCTAATTTTAATTTATTATCATTCAAACAATGACTATTACTCAACCTTATCTATCTTTATCAATTGGAAATAACAAATTTATTTATTTATCAATTTTTTGATATTTTTTATTAGTACCTTTTATATATGTGTGTATACACACACACACACACCCCCCCCCCTCCCCCCCACACACACACAATTTAATGACAAATAATGAATTTTTTTTTATAGCTTTCACATAATTAGGCTTGTTTCTGATGGTTAGCAAAAATCAAATAATATGCCAAGTCTTTAAATAAATTCATTTTTTTCAACTAGTAACGATAACCTACTATTTTTTTCTGCTATTAATACTTCCTTCGACTCAGTTTAGTAATCAACATAACCCATTTCTCCTGTTTAATAAGACCTAATTTTTTCTAAAGGTGCGTTTATACCGGAAATAACTTTGCTAATAACACGTGTTATTAACATTTTTTAAAGATGAGCTCTGAAAAATGTCGTTATTAAAAGCGATATTAACGTTTGATAATTGCATTTGGTTTCATTTACATACATACATATGTGGCGCAACGTCCTGTCACCGAGACTGGGCCTCCTTTCCCGCCAGTTGGCTCTGTCTTCTGCTGCAACTCTCCAGTTCTGAATGCCAAGCAGTTCTGGCATCACTGACTACGTTGTCCAGCCATCTGATCCTCGGCCTTCCTACTCGTCTTGTGGAGTGCAGCTCCCCGGTCATAATCTTTTTCGGTATTTCAGTGGTGTCCATTCTGGTTACATGCCTACTAACATCTTAGTCTGCCAAGTTTAATAAAAGTGATGATGTCAAGGCCGGCAAATAGAGAGCTGAGTTCCCTATTTTTCCTTCTGCAGACCTCCCCACCTTCACTGGGCCGTCGATTTTCCTGAGGACTCCTCACTCAAACACACTCAGCTTCATCTCGGTTTCGTTTACACCGAATGTTAATAACATTTCCGTATTGACCGGTGTATATAGGTATCAAAATGATAATATTTTTTTTGAAAAATAGTTGAAGTTATTAACATTTTTGTTAATAGCATTGCTATTAACATTGTTACTTTTTTCAGTAAATGTTAATAACATTGTTAAAAACAAATTTTGCGATCGCTTTGGGAGTGATCTGGATTTAACAATGTTAATAACATTTTCATTGAAGGAGGAGAGATTGCCTGTAGGCTCCCCACATTCCTAGGCCTGGCACCCTCCCAGTTATACACACACACACACCCACGTATGCATGTGTGTGAATGTATCATTTAAGTCATATATTTACAATTATATAATAAATACAAATTAAAAAAGAAAATTCCAATACAAGTGACATCCTGAATTATGGTTAACTAATAAACCATATGACTTATACTAAAACCATATTCCTTCTTTATATAAAAATGATCCTACTTTAGTAAAAATAAAACCCTTATGGGTATTTGGTATTCTGAGGGGAGGGGGGAGGGGATCTGTATGTATGTATGTTCTCAATTCATAGATATTTGTAAAATTCTAAATTGTAAATTTTTTTTTAATACATAAATTGTTTCGACTCATTGTACTTTGATAGTAAATAATATCAAATTTGTGTGGTTACATTTAAGTCTATCTACAATGTTAACGGGTGGGTGGTCAAAAAACAGAAAAAAGAAAAGTAATAATGGTAAAAAAAAATGTATTTTAATAACAAAAAAAAAGAAGAAGAATCAGTGAATCTGAGGGAAGAAGGATCCTGGTTATTTCGGACACCACCCATTCCCCTGCACATTATTTGAAATTTATTTGTTTATTTGACGTTTCTGAATATTTATTAATAGAATGAAACCCCAAGACACATTCCTAAAAGTAACAAACCCAACATCGTGACACCAATTTCTAGAAAGAACTTAAAAATTACATTAGTTAAATGCAAATTACATTTAATTTGATTATAAATTTCTTTATATTTATTTTAAATGCTACAGATAAATTATATTGCTATAATTCAACTAATATGATATGGAAAAATAAACCAAACATTTTTCTTTTCAATGAAAGCTTTAATTTAAAAAAATCTCAGACAAACATTAAAATAAAATCATACACAAATTCAAATTTATCTGACATAATTTCAATTATAGTTATTTTTTCAAGCATCGTTTAACTCGTTAGTTATGAATTTTTACTTTACTCATCACATTGAAATATTATAATAATTAACCATAAATTAGTAAAATATTAGCAACATTGAAAACTGAAATTATTTCTCGATCATATTCCTGATTCATTGAAAATGAAAATAACATTTTTTGTTGACCAGTGTAAACGGTAGGCATTTCTTAACATCTTGCTTATAGCATTTCGGTGTAAACGCACCTTAAGAATTTAAAATAGTTCAGTTGCTTTATATACAGCAAAAATATGATTTTTCTTTCTTTTTATTTGCAGTTAAATAGTTACTGAATATGGGAATTAGTAAATGTCAAATATGGATTGCACATTTACTCATCTTTGATCTGTATAAAATTTCATGATCGTTGAAGATAATAATTAGGAAAACCAATTATCAGCTTATAGTTACATGGCCATGTATAATTTTTTGTATTATTAACTGTAAATAACCAAGATTTCTTAATAACCTGATGTTCTGGTAGATCAGTTTAAAATGTTATCCAAATCTGAATCGCTATATTCAGAAAGATCCGATAAATCATCTATATCTATTCCTCCTATTTGTGCTTTGGAACTTTGTTTAGGAGAAGGCAAAAACATTGCCAATGGTTTAAAGACTTCTGTGTTATCCTTCTTTTTAAAAAGCCAGTTTCCTTCCCAATTATTGATTTCGAGTGAGTGTTCACTTTCACATTTTTTTGTTGATTCTATAAAAAAAAAAAAAAAAAAAATGAAAATGTTTCTGCTTGAACAAATATGCCTTGAAAATTTGAGCAATTTCAGTAATTGCGCATTATTGGTACTGGTTTGAGTAAATAATATAAGTGAGGTAGCTTGGCTACAATGGAACTCGCAGAAGTTCCATGGTAGCTTTGCTACAATGGAACTCACAGAAGTTCCATGGTAGCTTTGCTACAATGGAACTCACAGAAGTTCCATCGTAGCTTGGCTACAATGGAACTCACAGAAGTTCCATGGTAGCTTTGCTACAATAGAACTCACAGAAGTTCCAAGCAAATAGGGATAAGTTCATAGAGCAGCGTCGACTAACCGCCAGTATCATTAGGAAGGTTAAGCGTCAATACACCATGGACCAATTAATGCAATTAGAAGAAGACTTTAAGAAGAATAACTCTAGGAACTTTTACAAGACCTTCAAGCAGAACCTCAAGAACTATACCCCACCCAGCCTACACTTCAGGGGACCAGATGGGAACATAGCCTATAATGACAAAGAGAACTGCCACCTATCGGCCAAATACTTTGAGAATCTCCTTAACTGTGAACTTGTGTATCATGAGAATCCGAGACAGCCAAACTCTCTCCTTCCAACAGAAGAAGAAGTAAGAAACATCATTCAATCGCTAAAAAATAATAAAGCACCAGGAGAAGACGCAATAGTTGCCGAACTATGGAAGCAGGCTGGGGATAAAGCAATCAACAAGTTGACAGAGATTTTACGGAACATTTGGGAAACTGAGAAGCTACCGGATGACTGGATAACCGCTCTGATCCATCCCTTACACAAGAAGGGTGACTTGGCTGACATCAACAACTACAGAGGGATCTCATTGATACTAGTTACCTACATGACATTATCTAAGGCCTTATCGAACAGAGCCGAACCTCAATTAGATCCACAATTGGGAAAATACCAGGGTGGTTTTAGAAAAGGACGTTCTTGTGCTGAACAGATCCTCAGCTTGAAATTAGTATTAATGCAAGTTAAGCTAGCAGTCAAGAAGTATGTAGTCACCTTTGTTGACTTGAAGAATGCATACGACTCAGTGGACAGAACTACCCTCATGAGACATCTGCAGGAAATGTTCCTGGACCGGAAGACCCACAGCCTTATCCAAACGACACTGAGTAATACCAGATCACGAGTGAAGTTCAGAGGAACGCTTTCGGAAAGTTTTAAAATAAAGACAGGAGTTAGACAGGGAAACGGACTTTCGCCCCTTCTCTTCAACTGTGCATTGGACAAGGTCATCAGAGAGTGGCGGAAAGAATTGGATGAACTCAGGATACCAAGCGGTATTTACGTGGGACACAAAGGAAAAGGACTACTAGTGGACTGTTTGGCATTCGCAGACGACCTGGCACTTCTGGCCGACTCAGTAGAAGTAGTAGTGAAACAGCTCGATGCACTTAAACACCAGGCTGCAAAGGTAGGATTGCAGGTGTCACTAGAAAAGACAAAATACCTCACCAACATCAGTGATACTCCCAACAAACTACAGTTGGAACAGAGCCAAATTGAGAAAATAAATATCTAGGAGAATGGCTAGAACCAAATCTGTCAGAAAGGGTAGCACTAACAACCCGGATTAACAAATTAGAGCTGGCAGATCGATTCACCAAGAACATTTATAACAAAAAGTATTTCTCTCGTAACATCAAACTGAGACACTACCAGACAGTTATCCGTCCAGAAGCCCTATACGCTGCAGAGTGTTTGATACTGAATAGGAAAGGATTGTTGGACTAATTGGAGGTCCAGGAGAGGAAGATCCTGAGAAAGATACTAGGACCAAAGAGCAGATGGAGAGTACAGGAGACGACCAAACCAGGAGCTATATAGTTATACTGAAAAAATCACAGACGTGGCCAGGAAGAGGCGTCTGGCTTTCTATGGGCATATCACGAGGATGAACCCAACAAGGATGATCAATCGGCTTCTCAACTACTGGAAGAACAGGAAGATAGTAACACCATGGCTGACAGAAGTGAAAAAAGACTTGTAGGAACTGGAGATAACGGATGACGACATCAGAACCCGATCACCTCTCAGCAGAATAATCAAACAAAAGAGGTTTCAGGATAGACCACCTCGTAAGAAAACAGGCGCCCTCTGGACAAAGGAGAGAAGGGAGAAACAGCCAGAGAATGCGTGAGTACTGGGCAAGCATCAAGTCCCTCTCCAAGCGGAAAAGTTGAACATCGTGGTCCTTAGGAGACCCATTCGAAATAATAATAAATAACCAAAAAATAAAAACCCTTGGTCTTACTACATTATGTAATCCTTATTTGTTTTTTAAATTAATTTTTGTTTTTTAAGTAAATCTAAAGAAAAAAAAAGAGTAGCACTTGCCATATTTGAAGTTTTGAATAAAATATATACATTAAATTAGAATAATTAATTTAATGGCTTAAATTCATTATTCATTTCAAATAATTTTTTCATAGTATATCATTTCATGATGTCTTTGAACATAAAAAAATGTGGTAGTAAGTTATTTACCGATTGGTAAATCTATTCCATATTCTGGAAATATTATATCTTTTCCTCCGAGGTCGTTACTATAGGATGATTCTAGAATGTGGTTGATGTGGTTCTGTTTTATGCATGCTTGCTTATTTATTCCTTGCATTGATTCTGTGGAATATCCTTTCATCTGAAATCAATTAAATTTCAAATTAAGTTTATTTTACTTCTACGATCAGAATATTGTTTTATAGATGACATAAAAGTTTATTAAAATTGGCCATAAATTGTTATGGATTGTAAATTGTTATATGTAAAACATAAAAGTTTTACATATATTTATGTACAAACATATTTACAAATTAGGACCTAGGAATGTGGGTGAGGAGGTTATTCTGTTTCTTTTTAGGATTCCTTATGTACTAATTTGTAAATATATACATATATTTTTGTATCATTATTCTTTCTAATTTTGATGAAAAATTGTAGTGTTTATTTTGTTTTTTTGGCATGTTATTTTAATTATTTTATTTTTATTGAATCTCTTTGTATGATAATATTATACTCCCATTCCTTGGCTTTAACTTTAGCAGGAAAAACCTTGTAGAGTTTTTTGATGATCTGGACCTCCAAACTTTATAAGTTCTGGCGCAATACCGTCTATACCAGCTGCTTTGCCAACTCTCATCTTCTCTATAGTACGTATGACATCTTCCTCCCAGATCACATCATCGTATGCATCCTCTCCTGTTCCTTGCTCTTCTTCCATTTTCTCTTCACCGCCACCCGAGAATATTGCAACATAATGGCATCACCATCTCTCCAATATTTCCTCATCCCCAGTGATTAATGTATCTCCTCTTTCATCCTTCACATTTCTAATAGGTTTACTTATCTTACCTTTCTATGCTTTTATCCTTTTCCTGAAGATTTTTGTGTTTTCTTTATAGTAATTTTGTAGGCCTTTGCCAAACTCCTCCCAGCTTTTCTTCTTCGCCAATCTGACAACGTTTTAGCTTCTTTTCTTCTTCTGACGTAGAGCTCCCAATTGGCTACACTCTTGACTCTATAATATTCTTTCCAGGCTGCCTTCTTCCTAGCTATCGCAGCTTTCACTCGGTAACTCCACCGCTTAGGCCTTTTACCCTTTGATGGAGACTACCTTCATTTCACATACTTTTTCGGTTGTCTCGAGAATTGCATGCTTCAGTTTCACCCATACTTTGTCAACACTATCTTCAATATCAAAAGCTCTAAGTTTCTCATCCTGAAGTTCTGCATATTCACATTTCTTTTCTGGAATCTGTAGGTTTGCGATATCGATTTTCCTGTATGTTTTGGACCGTTTCTTTCTAGGTCGAAAGATCTGGGTGTCTCCAATCAGAAGAAGATGGTCTGATCCAATTTCAGCACCTCTAATTACCTTTACGTCGCTGAAATATTTCATTATTCTCGTGCTGTATACGAAGTAGTCTATTATAACTATTGACATTTCTTTCTTCCGCTGAAAAAGTTATTTTGTGCACAGTTTTATGAGGATAAAATGAGTTTCCAATGAGGAGGTCATAATCTATGCATAAGTCCATGAGTCATGAGTCAGCAAACAACACAATTATTATTATTATAAATTTGTAGGATGTGTTTAGACATCATTTACTTCCACACTCCTGAAGACTGGGTCTATAGACGTCATTTGCCTCAAAGGGTTATAACTCTAAAACCTTAGTTTATGAATTATCCTGTTATATATATATATATTATATATATATGTTAAATATATATATTATATATATTATATATATATATATATATATATATATATATATATATATATATATATATATATATATATATATAGTCTCAGAATAAATTGAAACTTGTATTATTATTACCGTTATTAGTTTATTTTTCCCTTTTTGCCTTTTATAGAAGTATTTTCATTTTATTTTAATGTTCAGAAAATAATATGGTAATTTATAATTATCCCCAATTGTGTTAGATTCCATTGCATTCATCCAGTTTCATTGGTATCAATGTAAGTAGTTGTTGCTATTTCCAAACGGAAAATATCGTTACGTAGTTAATAAATCTTATTATAAATTGGCACAGCAGCAGTCACTTAGACTAAGCCCCCTCCAAATGGAATCCACTAGTAAGCTCCATCCTGCGCTATATCTTTTCACTTAATTATATTAAACAGCGTTTTCGAATCCAAAGCTGAATTATATCATCTTAATCTTGGTATTCCGATTCCTCTTGCATACATCCATAGTACCTGTTGCCAGATGTTTAGCCATCGATGCTGTGGATGTTTTACAATATACCCATCTCAATATTAGTAACGTGGTTCAACATTTCTCCGCTTTCTCCACAACTTTCATTGCCGAAGGTAATCGATTCTCCTTAAAAGGTATTTTCCATATTTCCGTTTTCTACAATAATATTTGGTGAAAGCGAAATATCAAAACAGACCGTAAAATGTTTGGTGGACACCGATTTTTGCCTTTCTTGCAAAAAATTTGCAATGGATGGAAATTAATTATGATACAATAAAATTTAACACTGTTAAGGCGTGTGCTCCACATCATGATTTCTTATGATATAAAGCTGCTTATTCCCTGAAATTATTGTGATCCGATGGAAAAGTGTAGAACTATATTACAATATCCACAAACAACTCACTTGTACAGTAAAACCTCGTTTATCCAGACTAAATGGGACCAAAGGCAATCCGGATGGATAATCGAAAGTCCGGGTAATATGGTTAATAAGCAAAAAAAAAAATCCTTAAATAAGACGATTTACTGTTTATCACGATAAAAACTATTTATAGCTGGTGAGTCAATCGACGTCCACATCCTGTGACACCAGCAAACTTTTCTTAGATTCAATAAAAATCACTTTATAACCATAATTTATTGTACAATCTATACAGGAACTGTACATTGAATCAAGCTAAAAAGCGAGTATTTGGCTTATTTATACATAGCTACGTTCTTGCTATCATAGTTAAAAATGATTATCTAATGTGAACATTAAATGAAAAAAATGTCTGAAAATCTGATCCGGATTATTTGAAGATTCGGATAAATGAGGTTTTACTATATTTCGTTTTTTCCTCCGATTCTGTATGACCGAGATGGGCTTTCAAGAACACTAAAAGCTTCTTTCAGTGCCTGTTCAGACCTAGTCATTATGTCCTGGAAGAGATCTTTTTACAGCCTGTAGAATAAAGGGCCAGCTGTTTTCATGAGTGCTGATGTGACGATTAAAATGATTTGTTATTTGTAATAGATTCCATTATGAATTCCACTCACTGTTTGATCCCCTTTCTTATTGAGAAGAGGATTGTTACTTTCTTTCAAACCAAATTTTGAGGTTAGTTACCTTTTTTAAATTTAATTTAAATATGGGCTGATATAGTTTTAACCTAGTATCAGTATTTTATTGTAGATTCAGAAGTGTTTCTTCTTTCCCATTTTGGTGACTTTATCCCCTTTATAAGCAAATCATAAGTGAAATGGTTCAGACTCATTTTATCCAAGAAAATAGTTCCCCTTCCTTGATTCAGTAGATAATTTTTTTTTTTTTAGTCTGTTATTCCACAGATTTGTTTTGCTTGGTAGCAGTGTCATTTGTTAGCCCTTAGAGATGTACAGGGTGTCCCCCCAAAAAGGATAATCCTCGAGGATTTTATTGAAAATTTAACGCTGAACAAAAAGTCCTTTGGCAATTAATGAAGAAATGACTCCTTGCATCAAATTACGGATCGAAACTAACGTGATTGAGGATTTGGAATTTGGATTTGGAAGACCTAAAATCAATTTTTCTAAAAGTAAGTTGGTTTGGAATTCGACATTTGTCAGTCATTGCGAAAATCACGTTAAATCCGACTATTCACCAAATATCGTTTTTTCAATGTTTCGAGCTGTTATTGGTCTTATTCGATGTCAAATATAATTTTCTATCACGTTAGTTTTGGTCCGAATTTTTTTTTTATTATTTTTTTTTTAATGCAAGGAATCATTTCTTCATTAATTACCAAAAAGTGTCGAAAAATATATTTCATTTTTTTCACAGTAGAAAAATTTTGAGACCTCAAACCTGTTGGACCCAAAAGAAACATTAGCACCTTGTAATCTTGGCTTGATCCGAAACTGCGTACTTGGTTTCAGCTTCGTTGACAATGAGTCCTATGCGTCTCGCAGCAGCTTCTGGAGCAAGGAAGGCTTCAACTACCGCTTGCCTGGATCTTCCCACAATATCTGTCGTCTGCATATGCTAACATCTATACCGATCTGCTCCACTCCATGCTGGCTACAAGTTTGTACCAGAGAGTCCCTTATTGCTTTCTCCTGCGCCAGGTTAAAAAGTACGCACGCCAGGCACGTCACCTTGCCTGACTCCTCTCCTGGACGAGAATTCCAATGATATGCGACCTTGTACATGGACCACACACTCAACACTTGGGTGGAACATTCAGCTTATATAAAGCTCTTTCCGGTGAATACTATCATATACCGACTTAAAGATTAGGAAGGATTTTAAATGCATAAGGAAGCAACTATATTCCTCTATATTTGGTGCATTTAAACATTTAAACCCTTTTTGTTTATATAATAGATCAACGGTCCATATCGTCTTTCTCTTCCCCTCCATTCATTAAGGCCTCAAAATATTTCCTCCATTCCTCCATGTATGCTTTATCATCAGTCAATTGGGTTCCTTCCGCATTCATACACATAGTCGGGATCTGCTTAAATGGTTATCTGCTAGTGTTGGCTTTCTGGAAAAGGAAAAAAAGAGGCCATCTGAAGTAGTCTACGTTCCTTTATAGATATACTTATGTGGAAAGAGCTAGATTCTTCGATAATGCAAAGTTGATCAACTTTTGACCATTACTGTTAGTTTCTTCGTGTAAGCTGTGTCTTCCAATTGTGGGCTGAAGACGGACTTCCTTGAGAGAGAGCCCAGTGTTGGGCAAAATGTAATTCCAATTAAAATTACTTAATTTGGAGTTGAATGAATAAAATTACAGTAATTGGTATGGAATTGTAATTGTAATTGGCATTACATTTTGCCCAACACTGAGCTGATGGCTTTAAATGCAATCACAAGTCGCCTAAGCTGTCTTATAACAACAAAGCCAATACCAACGGTTATTTGGGGACAATATATCTCTCTCACCCTCACACCCTCTCAGCCTCTCTCCCTCCCTCACACCCTGTTTCCCTCTCACATTCTCTCCCTCTCACCCTCTCTCCCTCTCACCCTCTCACCCTCTCTCCCTTCCTCCTGTATGTCTAGCTATAGATTGATTAGTATGCTGCATATATAGCAACCTAAGGTATTTGGGCAGCATTTC